>CM053601.1:108704282-108780049 GCA_028646575.1 Pseudocheirus occidentalis | reverse complement strand
TTATGTGTAAAAGTACCAAATGAGTTAGATAACAAATTATCAAGAATCTCCAGATAATTCCTTAAGGATGATATCACAGGCATATGTATACTTACAAATTATGATGATGAGACTTAAATGTAACCTAGAAACAGCTTCTGTAGGTGCTAACGTCCCTGACCCCTTAGTAGGCATAGCCACCAATGACCCAGGAAATAAAGTGTTCATCGCTAAAGTCCTTGGTGCTGTCAAATGCTTCTACAACTCATCACTGGAAAGAACATTCGTGAAACTGCCTTATTTTCCACTTTGTCAGACATTCCAAAGACTCTGGGACTTTTCTGACCTGTCCCTAAAACCTCTGTGCCTTGTTGCCTCCACGAGAATATGAGTTCCATGAGAGCAGGTACTGTCTTGGTTTTTCTATCTGTGTCCCTAACATTTTGTGCATAATGAGTGTTAAAAAAGTTTTAATTCATTCATTCATGATGATATGTTGTACTTTTTAATTATTAAATAAAGACATCGTAACGGTTCAAACATTGGTTGATTGAGTTATTGAGATTGGATCTGCATAAATATAATTATTCTCTTTCCCAGGTATCATGCATTTGTAAATCTGAGCCAAACAAAGTTAGCTGGTCCAAACAGGATAGAACTCAGGTTCTTCCCCTAATTAGCACCATCCTTTAACGAAGGAGCTTATGAAACAAGCATTTTGTGATGAGCAGCCTAAATAAACCCCAAAAGCTTCAAATTGAAAAACAACAACTTTATATAGCTGTCTTATTCTAAGATACTCAGTAAGATTTTAAAGTAAACTATTAGTTGTTTTGTTTTTGTTTTGGGTCTGGGTCTAGGTCTACCTATCTCAGAGCAGCAAGGTGGCACAGTGAATGGGCATGGAGTCGGGAAGACCCGAATTCAAATCCAGCCTCACACACTCACTAGCTGTGTGACCCTGGGCAAGTCACTTAACCCTGTTTGCCTCAGTTTCCTCATCTATAAAATGAGATGGAGAAGGAAATAACAAACCACTCCAGTATCTCTGTCAAGAAAAACCCAAGTGGGGTCATGAGGAGTTGGATATGATTGAAACAATGAAACAACAGCTCCCTATCTCACATAGGCTGGAAGTGCTGCATCCACTAATAGCCTGATCCCAATGCTGATAGTTATGAGAGATTTGATTTGCTTTGTTTCAGATCTGGGCCAGTTTGTCCCTCTTTAATCAGGCTGGTGACCACTCCCTCCCGAGGTCTCACCACATTGGTGCCAGACAGTGCCGATACCCAATTGACTTGTTTCATTGAAGCTCAGAATTCCTAAACTTAAGTGATCCACAAAGTGCCACTACACTGCCGAATTTTAAGTTTGAAAACAGTGTTTTGAAGACAAAAAAAAAGCAGGGAAGGAGAGTAAGAATATGGACAGACAAAAATATTTATACCTTCCCTTCCTTATCCAAATTAAAAAAAACACACAGTGTTTTCCCTGTACTCTCTTCTAAAGTACCAACTGTAGCTGAGCAGTGACTTATCATTCCAACATCAGTTCCCTCC
This sequence comes from Pseudocheirus occidentalis, assembly GCA_028646575.1. Classification (NCBI taxonomy): domain Eukaryota; kingdom Metazoa; phylum Chordata; class Mammalia; order Diprotodontia; family Pseudocheiridae; genus Pseudocheirus; species Pseudocheirus occidentalis. Next base: position 108,778,508 of record CM053601.1, on the reverse strand, counting down.
CTGTGCTACTCAAAATCCTAGAGAATGCCCGCTCCTTAGAGATTTTCAAGAATGAGGTCTGGCCTCCATTTTCCCCCTCTGCCAGCAGTCCAAAGGAACTTCCTCATTAAAGGAGTAATGTTATGGAGAATCTCTGAACTTGTCAAGGACATCTCAACTGTATGGAGAAGCACATTAATCTTTATTTCTTCATGGATGTGTCATTATATCATTCATTCTCTAGAAGAGTTCCAAGAGCTCTGATTCCATAGATGATATCTAATTGGATATGCTGTGAAATCACAGACCATTGGAAAATGTATTAAACACCAACTTGTGTTTGGGGCTAGGCTTGGTATTTATTATGCAATGGCCTTATGGGAATCTAAAAGGGACACTGATAAACTGGAGCATGACCAGAACAGAGTAACTATAGCACTTGAGGAGACTAGAAACCAAGTCTTCTGAGGATTGTTTGAAGGAACTGGGGATATTTAATCTGAAGAAGAAAAATGCTTAGGGGCGAGATGATTACTGTCTTCGAGTATTAGAAGACATAGAAGAGGCATTAGACTTGTTCTGCTTGGCCCCAATGGGTCAAAATTATAAGGTGGTAGATTTCTCTAGACATGAGGAAACATGTCCCAATAATTTAGAGCCATCCAAAAGTGGAACTGATTACATTATGGTGTGACTTCCTTGCCAGTAGAGGTCTTTAAGAAGAGACTGGAGAATAAGCCTTTGCCAGGGATGTTGCTAAAGGGGGACTGGGCTTTGGGCAAGGGTGGGTTGTTCCCTGAGGTGCTTTCCAGCTCTAAAATGCTATGTTTCTATAAACAGGAAAAAAGAACCAATAAGAACTCAGTTCTAGTTGGTGTTGCCTTATGGTATATTGAATTAGGATCATTACCTCATATGAACTTTGGGCCATGACTCAGGAAGGGTATCTGAGAGAGAAAGAATGGGTTGTATCAGGTGGTACCAGAAAAAGATCTAAGCCATTTTAAATTTAGAGATCTTTTGCTTAGTTTACTTCCTCCAACGATTCTCACCAGGACAAAGCCAGCAATATGCCTTGTTACCCTCCTGTGACTTCTTTTCCCCTTCAGTTTAGCTTTTGGAGGGAAGAGTGTATCTTAATGCTCCTTTTTATTTTTCTAAATCTGATTCCCAGGGACATTAATGAGGGTGGGTGAGGAGACTGGGATTTGTTCTAGGGCCCTGAAATTCGGAAAACTCTATCAGTACAATCATTGACACAGAATCATTAGAGCTTAAGGCCTAGTCAGCAAGAAGAATTGCATCAGATTGTGGGTTTTCTTCTGTTTCCTGCTACCACTCCCCTACCACCAGCTCCTTCTCAGCAGCATTTGAAAGACTTACCCCTGGTACAAACATTTCCAATTACAGTTCTGCTGCTCTTATTTGTAGAGAAATGTGGAATTTGTCTCAGGCCCTAAAAGCTAAGGCTGGTCCTAGGTTAGTGATTCCAAGTGATGTGTATATTTAGGAGCTCCAGTTCTTTTTTTAAGAGTACATAGAAATGTAATTATTATTATTAATTTTGCACATGAAGAAATTGGGGCCTAAGGAGATGGCCTTCCTCAGTCAAGGTCATAACAGAAAATAGAATCAGGACCAAGACTCAGTTCTTTCCATTTCTTATCCATGTTTTTTTTCTCTCTATGCCATATTAATTGGGTAAATGCAAAGAGCCTAGAGGAAGCCCCCATTCCTTGCACATAGTACTTTTGTCAAATAAAAACCTAAATCCCACACAATGGCATGACATAGGAACTCCAGTTCTATATTAATAGAAAGGAGTGGAGAGGCAGACACTGACTGAGTGGGCTGTATTTCTTTTGGGCATTTTTTTTCTGTCTTGGCCGTGTGCTCTTTGCCTAAGGTTGCCTGAGTGAAACAAAAAAGGAGAATGAGACAGGAAGAGTGGTCAAAGTCCTCAACAGAGAAAGATGAGGCCCAGAGAATAGAAAAGTAAAAAGCAATGGGAAGATTGGAATGAAGAGAGAGAATCAGAGAACTAGAACTGATCATCTGAGGATATAACTGGGGGAGAATATCTCTGGTGTTTGAAAAAAGTATCCCAAGGTGCCACTCAACTGCTTTTGTCATTGTTGACTGAATTTTCTGTCATGTTTGACTCTTTGCAACCCACTTGGGTTGGAGGGGGGGTGTTTCCTGGCAAAGATACTGGAGTGTTTTGGTCCAACTTGTACCCCTTGACTAAAAGTTCCTTGATCTGTTCACCATATTCCTTTGGGTCAGATAAAGGGTTTATATAGTTCAGTGCTTTTTTCTAGCTGCTAATGCCTCCATTACCCTTGGTCATTCTGATAGATTTGGAGAACTGAGGGTATCTTTACAGAGTGAGAGAAAATGGAGAGGGTGCCTTAAATGTTGGATGAGTGTTTGTGGGTAGGGGAATGCACATTCTCATGGCTAATGCACAATCAATTCCTGAAGATCAGTGTTCAGTACCATGTGCAAGGAATGGGGGCTTCCTCTAGGCTCTTTGCATTTACCCAATTAATATGGCATAGAGAGAAAAAAAACATGGATAAGAAATGGAAAGAACTGAGTCTTGGTCCTGATTCTATTTTCTGTTATGACCTTGACTGAGGAAGGCCATCTCCTTAGTGAGGTCTGAACACTGGTCTTCAGGAATTGATTGTGCATTAGCCATGAGAATGTGCATTCCCCCTACCCACAAACAGTGTTCAGACTTAGTGAGGGATTTCCCATCCCTCAGTCTCCTTACTCACCACTCTTATGTGATGTAAACCTCGTGGGACAAAGTTACTGTCCCATTATTCATGCCAGGAACATTAGGAACGGCACCGAAACTGCCTGATCAGAGAAGGTGGTTTGGAGTCATTGGTTCTCAAACTTTGGACAATTTTCTGTTGCCCGGAATGGGCCACTCAAAGGTCAGGCAGAAGATGTTATCTTCCATGTTCTGTGATTCATTCATTCACAGAGGTAAATGAAAATTACATGCAGTTATTTTCAGAGGTGATTTCTTGTGCTTGTGTTATTTGTCAAATCATTACTATTACTATAGTAGTGAGAGCTCTGGACTTGGAGTCTGGTGGACTTGGTTTCAAATCCTGTCTCTGACATTTGCTAGCTGTGATCGTGGGCAAGTTACAGAATTGCAGGATTTGAGAGTTGGAAGGGGTGTCAATGTCCATGGAGTTCAACCCGTACCTGAAAGGAACTTCCACTGTAGCATCCTTAGTAGTGCTTGTCTAGCCTTTACTATGAGCCTCAGTTTTCTAATCTGCAGACTTGGGATATTCATACCAGTGGTGCCTGGGTCACCAACTTATGGTGAGACCAACGTCAAAGTGCTTTACAAACATTAAGATATTATAGCACTGAGAGTTCTTTTTGTTTTTGTAGGTTAACAAAAAAAACTTGTAGATGAATTTGTGAGAACCATAATGTCAAGTGTGTATGGCAGAGCACATTTGAGTTACATTTTACATTGTTGGAAAGAATTTTCCAAGCTACTTGAACTTATAAAAGAGCAAGAGGCCAATGTTGACTTTCCTTATTTTTGTACAAAATTCTCTTTAATGGGTTTTTTTTATTCACAGATAAAAGTGTTCACAGTGTCAAAATACATACAGAGAACAACAATTTTGATATTAAAGCATGGAAGAGAAAAGCATCCAAAAGATCTCTTGCAACAAAGCACAGATAAACTGACATTTTGTGCGTGTTTTCTGTGTCAAAACAGCTGAAGTGGATGCTGAGTGAAGTGAACAGAACCAGAACATTGTCCAGAGTGATAGCAACACTGTACAATGACTAACTTCAATAAACTTAGCTCTTTTCAGCAATGCAAGGGTCTAAAATCATTCCAAAAGACTCATGATGGAAAATTCTGTCCACATCTAGAAAAAGAATGACGGAGTCTGAATGCAGATCGAAGCGTACTATTTGCTCTTTTTTTTGGTTTTGTTTTTTCTTCTTTCTCATGGTTCCTCCCATTGGTTCTAATTCTTCTTTACATCATGACTAATGTAAAAATATGTTTAATATGAATGTATATGTAAAGCCTATATCAGATTGCATGCCATCATGGGGAGAGGGAGAAAATGTAGAACTCAAAATCTTATGGAAGTGAATGTTGAAAACTAAAAATAAATATATAAATTAATAAAAAAAATAACAAAAATTAGACCTCCCCACCCCCCAAAAAACCTGCAGTGGATGTTTCTGTAATTTTTCAACAACCAAGTACAGCACACATATGGCTATTTGGTAATAACTCATTTCCTGAACACTCTGCTCAAAATCCTTTGGGAGCTAGGTGGTATAAGTATGATGTCTCATTTACAGATGGGAAAACAGGTTCAGAGATATTCAATGACTTGTCTTCGATCACCAAGCTGAGACACATTTGATCTGGGATTTCAATTTAGATCTCCTAATTCCAAGTCTTGCCCTCTGAATGGCCATTTCATCTTGATCTATGCAGTATGAAACGGGGATTTGACTATGCATGATTTTCATAGTTAATCAAGCCTGGGTGAAATGTAAAACGAACAGTTCATATGTTTTGGGGCTTGGAGTAACAGAATGGGAGCAGGAATGTCAGAGAGGCAGGGCAATAAGAGAGATAGATGGTTGGGCTGGGAGTCAGGAACGCATTTATTTAAGTCTTGCCTGGGATGTTTAACTAGCTGTGTAACCAAGGGCAAATTGCTTAATCTCTTCGTGCCCTGGGTAATTCTCCCAGCCAGATCTGAACTCAGGTCCTTCTGACTCCAGGACCAGTGCTCTATTCACTGCAACAACTAGCCACTCTCCCAGGTGATTCTTTAAGGCAACCAATTACAGGTGTATTGATGAACTGTGTTGGTGGAAGGAGTTCATGGAATCATGGGATCTTAGATGTAAGGCTGGAGAGAACTCATATGTTTTCCAATCTGACACCCTTATTTTATGGATGAAGAAACCGAGAGCTAGAGAAGTTAGAAAACTTGCCCAAATCCACCTAGATACAGAAAATGGCAAAGCTAGGATTTGAACCCATGTCCTGGATACTCGAAGCCCAATTCTCTTTCCACTGCCCCGCCCCTTCTTTATATCAGGGAAATCACAGGCTTAGACCAAAAAATAGTGTTTGACTTGAGGGCAAAAGATTCTACTGAAGTGTTAATTAAGGACTTGACTAATTAATTTTGGATCTAGGCAACAGTTTCAACATCTAGTAGCCAGAAGAGGTTCTCAATTTTAAAGAAGCTGGTTGGTGGTTTGGGGGAAGCTAGAAAACAAACAAGAAGGCAACCGATGGTCACTGATAACCAAAGTCAAAACCTATATCTGGATCACTGAAGCTCAAAACCATCTAAGAACCCTCTGACTACCAGGGGTGGGGAACCTTCGGCCTCAAGGCCACATGTGGCCTTCTAGGTCCTCAAGTTTGGCCCTTTGACTAAATCCAAACTTCACAGAACAAATCCCCTTAATAAAAGGATCTGTTCTGTAAAACTTGGACTCAGTCAAAAGGTCACACCCAAGCATCTAGAAGGCCACGTGTGACCTTGAGACCACAGGCTCCCCACTCTGGTTCAGTTTAATTGAATTAGCCTACTATGTGCCAAGCATTGTGTTATTTACAATGATACAAAGATAAAAATGGTAGAACTCTGCCCTGGAGGAGCTTACATTCCTGAAATGCCCAACCTGGGAGATAAAGACATCTGGCCAGACTACTTCCTGAGTTGTATAAAACCTGGGGGTCAGTAGAATAACCTCCTGAATGGTCTCCCCGCCTCAAACACTGTCCTACTCTGATCCATCTTATACTCAACTGCCAAAATGATTTTCCTAGATCATAGATCTGATTATATCACATATTCCCCCCTGTGCCCCACCATACTCACTAAATTGTTGTGACTCCACATTACTGTCGGGATGAAATAAAAAACCCTCTGGCACTTAGAGCTCTTCATTACCTGGCCCCTTCTTACTTTTCCAGCCTTCTACTTTGTTCCCTTCTATGCACAGTATGATGCCATCACAGTGACCTGCTTGCTATTCCTCTAACAGGACACTCTAACTTCCATAGATATCTTCCCTTCTGAGATTACTTTCTCTCTATTCTGCATGTATTTCATTATTTATGTAGTGTTGTCCTAACTAGAATATGAGTTCCTTGAAGTCAGAGAGTGGTTGTTTTTTATTTTTAATTTTTTTTATTTTTTGCCTTCCCCCTTCTATTTACAGAGCTCAGCACTGGGTCTGGTACATAGTAAATACTTGCTGACTTCCTGACTTCCCCTTTCTTACCTTCATATCACTATGGGACCAGAACCCCATCTATGACCCCCAACTGAAGCAATAATGATGACAGCTCAGAAGATGGAGGATTGAGCCCTCAAGTCTCTCCCCACTGCTCCTCATACCATGTGGCCTGGTCTAGTAAGGGAAGGCTTTACAGTCTCTGGGGTTACTAAACACAAATGTGCATAAGGGAGAAGAATAAAGCGTACCCTTGTTTCCTATAAGAAATCATAGGAAAGCATTCAGGAAACCTGAAAATGCCAGGTACCATCAAGAAATTGCTACCCTTGGTATCATGGAAACCTGATGCCCAGGATTTGTAAATCATTCAATACAGAAAAAGTAGACAATGAATAGTGATAAAGCAAGTCTAAGAACTTTTCTGACTGAGTCTAAAAGAGTCCATTAGAATCTAAAAGAGAATATATACTTTTGCTGATGAATAGTCAACACAAAGTGTGGGACGACTAATAAATAAGAAAGAAGTAAGGATATTTCTCCAAATATTATCAATACTTTTAAAAAGTATGACTTCAGGAAGAATGTTAACAGTAGACATGCATTAGACTTCTTTTTACACGATCACTCGGATTTTTGCTATGCCTCCTAATGAATTTCTTTCTAATCTCCATGATATGTAGGTATTATACAACAATTGGTGTATTCCAAAACATAACTTCTCAAAATCTCCCTTAAAATAAAAAAAAAACCAAATAAACCCTTAAAGTTCTGAAAGAAAGCCACCTCTGTTCTCAATTAAAACAAATTGTATTCACAGAGAACTATAAACAATCTTGGTGCAGCAAATATTCAGAAGTTTAAATCAGGTCATTGTAGACAAAGCGCAACTACAACATGCAATGAAAAGCATAGCTTTCTTTGGTTTATCCCTGCAAATTCTACCTTTAGATTGTTTTAATTAATATGCTAACTTAACAAATAACTACTCAGAAAGTTAAAAGTGTTTTGACATTCCTCTCTATAATGCAAAATACTCGGCTAATAACTTTATTTTCTTAAAACATTTAGAAATTCTCAAAAGCCAAGAATTCAGAATGCAGAATACATCTTGAATTTGTGTTCAATTAATTATATTTTTAACGAGTCAGTTTAAAGAAAATTGTCTTCTCTTTTTGCTTTCAAAGTGTATATCGCAAATAAGCCAAAACAATATACCATAGTAGAATCATCTGCCAATTTAGGAGCTATGGTTCTGATAAATACCTTAGAACTTAGTAGTTTATTTATTGCTAGTACACAAGTCACTTTGTTTCTTTTGTTTGGGTCAACCTGCCAGCATCTAATTAGGGAAACAGGCATTAAGGGTGTTTGACAAATGGTCAGGCCGAGATATGCTGTACATTTTCATACACACCAATAAATGATGAGAGGAAGTTTAAGATGCAGTAAAAATAAATTTCGAGAGTTTAGCTCTGGTTTCATGTAACAGCACTTCCATAAAGCACTTAGAACACTAAGGCAGCAGTACCCTTCAGATAGTACACAGGGGACACATCCTTTAAATAAATGTGTTCCTTTGCCTGAACAGAAGTTCAAACCTGCTCAATTATCATTAATTTTGTTCCTTTTATTATTATTATTTTTTTCCCCAAGCGTGAACGAAGAAGCCGCGGCCTCTGAGGTTTTGCAGGCAGCTCTTGGACCGTGTAGGTTACTGGTGATTATTCATCCAGCCGCGATCCAACAGTCGCGAGCTTGGGGCAAAGCTTTTTTTTTTTTCCCCCAGCCTTCTCTGCTACTTTGGAGAGACTGAGGAGGTAAGTGTAGGCACTTCAGATCCAGCCAGCAGCACGCAGGTGAGTCAGTCAAGGAAAAGAGCAAGGTCTAGAACAGCTTAGAAAGAAGTCCCTGTAACAAGTTCAGATGCGTGGGACAGGCAACCCTTGAAAGGCATCACCCGCTTGTACAGCGCTAAAAGCAATTGCCATAGTAAAAGACGATGAAAACAGCTACACGAAACCTTTGAGCAGACTCAAATACAAGGCATCCGCTCCCTTACTTTGGGAGTAGAAGTACTCTACTCTTGGAGACTGGGTTAGGAATCCCTAGAGGGGCCAGCTTCGGGTATCCTGGAACTTCTGGTTGTCTCTTTTATTAGTGACAATGGGAAAAGTGGGTGGCGAATGGGCAACTCAGTAGAGGAAGAGGGAGAAGGAAAGATTGAGGGCTGATAGGATCATACTCGGGAGCAACAGGAGCAGAGGCAGATCCTGCACTGTGATCCTGGACAGATTTTTTTTATAATCCCTACCCTACCCTTCTCCCCCCCCCCCCCCGCCCTTTCAATCCATCGCCCTCCCCTCCTCTTCCTTCTTTCCTTTTAAAGGGCTCCTTCCCAGCAAAGCTGTCAGTAGCCAGGAGAAGCTGTTTGTACTCTGCTCAGACTAGAGGAGCCTCTTCTCCATCGGCCGGGCGAAGTGGGGATGAGTCCTCCGTAGGAGAGTAGCTGCGCCTTCATTGCTTGCCTCCTCTACTGTTCGGACGCCGCCACACGTGGGACTCCTCTTCCTTTTTTACTGGGCTCAGGTCCCTTAGGCTACTCCGGGCAGTTCTTAAAGGTGCAGGAGAAAATAAACTGCACTCTAAGACCTCCATCAACACGTTCCCACCTTTTGGTGTGATTCTTCCTGCGAGGAGTGGAGGGGGAGGGGGGTTGGCAAGGTGTCAGAAGCGCCCCCCCCCCCAGGCCCTGAAAACTATGATTCGGGTAAAAAGCCTCGGCAGCAGCAGCAGCAGAAACAGTACCAACAGCCCCAGGAGCCTCGGTCACCGAAACAGCAGCGGCAGTCACAGCATCCAGGGTAGTGGTTACTCCTGCCCCCTCGGGCGCGCACTGCTATCCAGTGGATTCCGCTGTAAGCGCCTCGCGTAGCCGCTCTTCTTGAGCGCTCCAGTAAGAGAGCCTCCCTGACCTCGGCCAGACAGGGTCCTAAGCTCCATTCTACCTGATGCACCATGCTGACCTTGGGACTGCGGGGACCAGACAGCCACCGCGACCGCCTGCCTGGCTCATTCTGATCTCAGCCGGTGCAGTCTCTGCCGCTGGGGGAATCCTGGGGTGCTGGGCGACGGCGCGCCCCCAGTTTCACAACTTACTGCCTAAAGGAAGCAACCGCAGGTCCTGCCTCTGCCTCTCTCCACCACACCCTCTCCTTTCCCTAAAATCCTTAGGAAAGGCGATGGGGGCGCTGCTGGCGCTCTGCCTCCTCCTGGCCTGGCTGCGCTGGGACCCCGCTGGGGCTCAGCAGGATGGGGAGTATTGCCACGGCTGGGTGGACGCGCACGGCAACTACCACGAGGGTTTCCAGTGCCCAGAGGATTTCGACACGCTGGATGCCACCATCTGCTGCGGCTCCTGCGCCCTACGCTACTGCTGCGCTGCCGCCGACGCCAGGCTCGAGCAAGGGGCTTGCACCAACGATCGCGGCGAGCTGGAGCACCCGGGCATCACCGCGCGTAAGTGGCCGGCCCCCGAGCAGCCGCAGCCCCACTTCTTGCCATCCACGCTGGCTTTGGCTGTTTGCGCGCCAGTGTGTGGGTGTGCGCGCGTGCACGATCTGTTTCTTCCCTAGCCGGAATACTACCCCCTCCCAAGGTTGAGCCCGTTCAACTAGTGGACTGAGGGACAGAAAAGAGGAGTTGCTTTCCCGGTTCCTCTCCAACTCCCTTTCACATCCCCCCAGGGCTAGTCCTTGGTGTGCTGATAACTACGAGACTAGACGCGGCGGGTGTGAGCCCAGGGACACGGGTGCCCAATTCCACTCCTTCCCATCCCACTTTCCGTGGTAGGGCAGAGGAGGCGTGCTGCCCATTAGGCGCAGGTCCGAATGCAACTTAACCAAAAGATGCCGCCCCTCCCTCACTGACGGAGATCAGATTTTTCTGATTTCCTAAGGCTTAGCACAGAGCCCGGCACACCCTAAGCGATTAATAGATGCAGTTGACTTGACATAGGGGCCAAGGACTGGTGTGGTTTGTCCCTTGTAGGTGGTATTAAAGGCTTCAGCGAATGTGCGTGAATTCTACGAGTTTTCTACATAGACTGGTGAGGTGGGGGGGGGGGGGAGGATACAGAGAAAGGGAAGAGTGCAGGTCTCCCGTCTCCCTAGAGCTGGAAGACGTTAGTGAGTGGTGATGGAGTGTGAAACTTTACTCCTGACGCCAGTTAATCAACAGCCCGGCACTGAAGGCAAAGCCTGAGTCACTTTTTCTTTTAAACCTTTACTGCACCCCTCCCCCATCCCTTTCCTTTCTTTGCATCAAATTACCCTTTCCCTCCCCCACAACCAAACTGAAAACAGCGCAAATCACCGCCACCGGCGTGGCGATTTTAAAAGCCCCAGTAGGCAGCCCTCCTCCCCTTTATTCTCGCATCAGAAAACACGGGTCGAGTTTCCGCTAACATCAGAGCTGAATAAATCACAGCCCCTACTGAGGAACCTTATACCTTAGGAAGAAAGTTATTTTTTTTTTTTTTCACCTGAGCCTTAACTTTGGAGAAGCACTCTGGGCAGTAGTTTAAAGGCCAACGAAACTAGAGGAGACAGTGAGGCCAGAGAGCCCTGAGGTCGTGGGGATTTGGACCAAACAGGTGTAGTCCAGAGGACAGCTCCAAGGTCGGTGGTAGATAAAATTAAGGGAAGAAGCCCTCCACAGAGGTGAATGATTGCTGTTGGAAAGGGAAGGCTGGAAGAGCTTCCTTTGATCGTTTTGTTTTAGAATCTGGTTACTCCCCCCCAATTGTGTTTGGGGGTCACTCGGATGTTAGGAGGACTTGGGAAGTAGTTGTGGGGGAGTGTTTTAGATGCTCGGTGTGAGTTGCTTAGTCGCACAGCAAGAACCATTCCATTTATTAACGAATCGGTTTTACGTTCCATGTAAATCATTTTGCACACTTAAAAAAGCTATATGTTATTGTTATTATTGTTATAGCAAAAGAGAGAGCACAAATCTCTCCCAACCACTCCTTCCTCCTCATCGTTTGAGAACCTTGTTCCTCCCTTGGGTCCCAGGTGCTTAAATAATTTATGCTTAATTTCTCAGGTTTCGGCATTCTTGCCACTAGCAGCCTAGGAGTCTCTGTCTCTCTCTGTCGCTGTCTGTCTCTCACCCTTCTTCGTTCCCTCCCCCTCCCTCCTCTGTCTGTCTTCCCCATTCTCCCTCCTCCATATTTTCTTTGCAGTCAACAGAGGCACAAGGACAGGAATACACCTGCCTAAAAAGGGGCAAGCAGTCCTGTGGATTTCTCCCCACATCCCTTCAGCCCATCTGGCTACCAATAAACCTTTCTAATGGGTAGAAGTTGGGCAATTGACTGATGAATAGAGAGACAGTACATGAGGCAAATACATCTCACATATATTGCATGGGGTAAATGCAAATAAAGATGGAATTTGGCCTTGCTTATAAAAAAGGTTGTCGTGCAGAAAATTAGGGATGCAGATATCAAGAACTGCTGCAGTAGCATGGTCAGTCTTTGGTCCAGTAAGAATGAGGTTTAGGGGTCCAGATGCCTTGAAATAAGCATTTATTCCTTCTTGGACTACCAGGGATTTTTGATAAGAAGCTATAGAAGAGACTTGACTAAGTCATGAAGAGGATTAGGAAACAGGGAGTGTGGTGCATTTTCATATGAGTTTCTGGAGTTTCTTAAAACAAATTCTAAATGCAGGTCAAACAGGTCCCAGGCTTTCAGTTGTGAGCCGGTGCTTCTGGGATGTGAGAGGAGTTTTTAAGATGAGAAGCTGATCTGAATAACATTTTGGATTTTTAACACAATCAAATTAACCAAATTAAACTCTGCTCTCCCTACCCCCATTGCTTTAACATGGACAAGGAATTTTTCAGTAACAATGATTTTGAAATGAGGGCAATATAAAGATGTGGCTAACAAACTGCAGTCTTAGTTTGGTTTCTCCCTGACTGGTCATTAGACCCGGAATCAATGTGCACTGGAGGTTGTAAATAAAAAGCTTTGAGAAACAGAGTTACAAGAACTCTGGGTCTCCCATATCTTGAACTCAAGCCAACGAGCAAACAGAGCATGATACTTTTAAGCAGACCTGGATGACATTGAAAACATTTAACAAGGACCTCTTCTCTTTCTTTCTTTTCTTTTAGAACCAGTCTATGTGCCATTCCTGATCGTTGGCTCCATCTTCATTGCCTTCATTATACTGGGCTCCTTGGTAGCTATTTATTGTTGCACCTGCTTAAGACCTAAACAAACCTCTCAGCAGCCCATTCGTTTCTCACTTCGAAGTTATCAGAATGAGACGCTACCCATGATTCTGACCTCCACCAACCTCAGGACGCCCTCAAGGCAGTCCAGCACTGCAACCAGCTCAAGTTCCAATGGAGGTTCCATTAGAAGATTTTCTTTCGCCAGAGCTGAGTCGGGTTGTCTGGTGCCTTCACCTCCTCCACCTTACACATCAGGCTGTTTACAGACAGGTCATTCAATTCACCTGACCCAACCATCTGGATTCCTGGTGTCACCACAATATTTTGCTTATCCCCTCCAGCAGGAGCCAACATTGCCTGGGAAAAGCTGCTCGGACTTCAGCCCAAGTTGATGTGAATAATGCAGCAGAATGAAGGACAAGTGGAGTGTGTTTTGAGTTATGCTTATGTTAACACTTAGACAATGTTCTGGGGCATCAGAACAAGATCGTCATGGAAAAATATTTCTTTTCTAGAATTAATATGATCTCTCATTTGGATCACACAAAATGGATGTTTTAGGTAATTGCTTTTTTGCCTTTTTTTTAAAAGGTGGCCATTACATTTTAATTTGATATCTTTACTCATAATTGCAGCAGTTAGAAGTTTAAACCAATTTCTATTGAAAACATTTCACCAGTCAACTCAAAACATTATTTGTATAGAACATATTAGAAGTTACTCTTTTAAGCCTGAGGGGTAATTTAATTATAATGAAAAAGGAAGTACCTGATTATAGTTATCAGAAATTCATTTTTAAAAACCTTAATCACTTTTTAATAAACTAAGGAACCCTGAGCAGTATTTAAGTATGTTGAGATAATTATTGTATTAATAATCACTTAACTCGAATACATACTTTTCAGAAGACAAGACAATATAAAAATTAATATGTAATTTTCATTGTTGGGCAAATCCTAACAAAAATTTCCCCCTAGGGAATATTTATTGTGAATTTTTGTTCAGTGACATTTAGTATATAAATTAAAGTTGGACAATTGAATCTTAAAGTTTTATTTGTAAAATTAATTATGTAAAAATGTGAAGATATTTGTAATTTAATGTATTTACACATTGACAATACTAATTATTTAGTAATCACACTGAAATTTTATGTTAATAAAAGCTGTGGTTAAATTTCCCGTTATTGTTAATCTGTGCCAGATAGCTAAGACCAAGAAGCCTTTGAGCTAAGACCAGAATATACAACACTGTTTGTGAGATTCTTTTGTGAAAACTTTTTAGTTTTTAATCAAAGCACTTCATTTTATAGGAGACCTATGTAAACCACTTGATCATCAGTAAAAGTGACATTTATTACTACATTTAGAGACTTAAGGGTATCTAATATTGAATTTACAAAATATTGAATTTACAAAGCAATTTCTTATATGTGATAAAAAGTACACAGATAATAAGAAAGATATTCAGCACTTGCAATGTTCTCATTTATTATATTCTAGGCACTGTGCACCTAAACAAGGTGAAGTTAGTAAAAATATAATGTATTCTCACTTATTCATAGATTGACCCTCATGATCATGTAAGAGAAACTCGGTTTCTATATATCTTCAACATATTTTTTAAATGTACGTGAAACTTGTACTAGTGGTAATGGCTTGTACTATTGGTACAGGTTGCACTTACTTTCATATGTAGAGTCTTTCACATACAATGGCTGCTTCACTACCAGTGAAACATGTATGTTGAGCTTGTTTAGTATCTATTGTGGAGGATACAAGTAAATATAAAATAGTTCCTTATCTCAGGAAACCTGTTCACCTGCTGACCGATACAAATTTTGGTATGTCCCCAGATGATAAGTATACACATTTGCTATGGCTTCAAGGTTCAGCCTAAGCCTATGAAACAGCACAATTCACAGATTCACAGAGCTCAAACTACAACTTTGGCATTGTCAACAGTACGTTCTAACCAACTGAGCTTGTTGGCTATAAATAACTGAACGCTGGTTTTTTTTAAAGACTTATTGCTTAAAAATTGTACTATGCCTTCTCTTTTTATTCCTGTAATAAATTCATGGGAGACCTGTTTAAAACAAATCTACTGATGTGAGGAATTTAATAGGGTTTCTGAAGCTAATTTATTATAAATCTTTAAAACCTCAGCCTTAAAAGTCTTTCTAAGCAGTATTTCCACTTTAGAGTGGTCATTAACTTCCAACATAGTCACACTCTTCAGCACTGCTGATAAAAGAAACTTATAAAGCTAGTTTCAAGAATAAGAAGTTTCCTGTAAATAGCATTGTGAAAGCAGTCCAGAATGATTAAGTTTCACAATACACACTCATAGGAAATACACACCATTGAGTGAGTTTATTATAGACTGGGACAGAACAGGGATCTTTTGGGAGATCTAGGCCAATCCCTTCATTTCATAGATATAGATGAATAAACAAAAGCCATGAAAGAAGGAGCAACCTGTCTAATGCTTGAGTAGACACTCTAGTGCCACTTTCCCCACACCCCTTATAATGGCGATTTCAGAATAATTTCAGCATGTTTTCACATTAACTCAATTAACATTTCTTAATCCAGTATGTAGCATAAGCCTATAATAAAGTAACTCTCTATGCCCTGGATTTGTTTGTATACATTAGATGTTATAGGGATGTAAAGTGTAGAAACCTAGTGACATAATATAGAAAGTCTATAAAATAAACAATGTCCTCCCTGTCTGCTCAGCATCAATGTTATGGTGATGTACAGGAATGTTGTTCTTTCAGACAACAGAACACAAGGGTTCTATGACATTTAATGCATTTCTAGCAATTGCCCCATGATATACGAAGCAGGTAGGGGCATACCTCGGGTATCTTTCAGTAGTCTGTGTTGCCTGCGGCCTGCTGATTATATCTCGAAGGATAAGAGGCAAGGTGGTGCCCTCTCCCAAATGACCACATAACAGGATGATTAGGTCTAAGTTACACTTGACTATTGTTTTAATTGAACTATCAATATTCATCTGCATTAAGCCATTTTTGTGGATAATGTAAATCCTTCATTTGAAAAATTGGCTTGTGTCTCACTTTATTTTTTGGAGAGGAGGGACTTTTTTGCTGACCTACTTTTCAGGCAGTCTCTTAGAAGGAGAAGTTATGATCAATTCATATGGTGCTAAGAAACTTTTTTTTTCTTGATAGAGTTCTCTGAAAAACAGAGAAAATTGCCTTGACTCTTTAGATGTAATTAACTCTTGCCTATTGTCTGAATGGGGCAGCTAGGTGATGAAGTGGATAGATTGCTAAGCCTGGAGTCAGGAAGACTCATCTTCCTGAGTACAAATCTGGCATCAGACAGTAACTATGTGACTGACCCTGGGCAAATCACTTAGGCCTGTTTACCTCAGTTTTCTCATCTGTGAAATGAACTAAACCACTTTAGTATCTTTGCCAAGAAAACCCCAAATGGGGTCATGAAGAATAGGACATGACTGAAAAACGACCAAACAATAAATTGACAGAACATTTAAAATAACTGACAAATTTCCCTTTAAGCCCAACAAACCTACTACTACATCAGTGTGTACTTGGGAATGGCAAAATTATTTTTTAATGGCTTAAGAAAAAAAATAATTAAGCAGATTTGCTAGGTAGCAGATGGAGGATGTGGAGTCTGGGAGATCTGAGGTTTAAATTTAGTCTCACACCCTGGGGCAAGACACAACTGCTATCTGCCTTAGTTTCCTCATTTGTAAGATGATATATAAAGAGATATTGGTGAAGTACTTTGCAAACCTAAAAGGGCTATATAAATTGTAGCTATTATAATAAAAAGTCCACATAATACATTTCAAAGGCAAACATAAATGATTTAGTTGACTTTTTTTTGGATAATCTATTTTACTGTATGGGTAATCCCATTATTGTTGGGGGAAAGCTTTTAAATTGTCCAAATGGATGACATTCTAATGGGTTTTACATCCTTTTTTTGTTGGGGAATTTCTTTTTAACTAATGACATACCTAAAATTTAAAGTTTGTAGGAAATTATTTCTATTTTTAATTAAGGAATTCCCACAGATAAAGGTGGGATTAAACTCAATTAAGATCTATCCAAGTGTGTTTAATTTACTTGTGAAAGATCACAACAAAGTGGTGGACTTTATTATTTAAAACTTGGGTTTAAACACCAGCTTTGTTACTACCTGGGCAAGTCAACTGACCTCTCTCAGCCTTAATATCTTAATCGGTAAAATAAGAGGGTGGTACTAGATTACCATCAAGGTCCCTTCCAGCTTAAAAAAAAATAATCCTATAATTTGAGGTAGAATAACTGTAACAAAAATTATTCGTGAATGTGTGTGTGTGTATACACACATATGGTTATATATAGTAAAGCCATAGGAATTTGGGTTTTATCGCTTAGGAATTTGTGATGGTTGTCCTGGGATGGACTGAAATTTACTTTCATACTATCTGAATAAAGGATTTGCTTAGAACACTAATAGTGAAAAAAGACTCTATGAGGATAGGCCTAATCCAAAGAAATGAAAATATTCTCATGCTGTTTATCTGCACATAATTGCTGCTAACTGCAATTAATTATCTGGCCTTACAAGAATTCTACTGAAACTCTAGTTATTGTATATCCTTGAAAGTAATAAAATGAAATTTCATAAAAATTCTATATTCAGTATTTTCCACACCTTCTAACTAGTAACTTCTAATTAATCAAGTTGAGGATGTATTGTTCTTCCAATTAATATGAGGTAGTTTGTGTAATTAAAAATAGAGAAATACAAAGTCAGTAAAGCTAAGAATACACAGTATTCTGTAAACTGTAGTATGGGAAAAGGATTTCAAAATTCTATAATTCTATACTATAGAATATAGCGTACACACACACACACACATCTTAAAGTAGTCAGGACAAGTACAATGTATATTAATGCCAAGTGTTCAATTAAATCTCCTAATAGTTCAGGAATAATTTGAGAGTAAACATTTTCTATATCATCTCTGTGCATTTTTAAAAATCTATAGATAATAGATAGGAAAGGAATGAAGTAAAATTGGACATTATAAATCTAAAAACAATACCTACCCCCTCACTTTGATGCAGCCTCAAGTTTTTTCCCACCTCCAAGTTCCATTTTCCCAATTATGCCCATGTTACCTTAGTCCAATTCAGTACTTTGCCAAATCATAAGTTCAACTTTTTCTAGAAAGAAAAAGGTGAGACTCCTCTCTACAATTCATCTTCCTTTTTTGTTTTTTAACCAAGAAGCAACTGTATTTGCCAAAGGCATGATCCTCCTTCCCCCAGTTAATTTCTAGTGTTTTACCCTGATCCAATTCTTATCCTTCTCTCCAAATTTCACTTTAGCTTCAAAACCTGTCACTGTTTCCTATTAATCCTGAAAGAAGTTGACTATTTGTGTTCATGTGTGTGACAGAGACAGACAGACACAGAGGTAGAGATAGACACACTCAGAGAACTCAAGAGACACAGAAAGGGAGACAGAGACTCCTAATTCTTGTAATGAAGATAGGTAATAAACTAAATGGGTGGTTTCTGAAAAAAAAAAAGTAGACCTAACATGATAGATGGACACTTAGCTTGAACTACTTATCTATTTTACAGAGTTACTCTTTAATGGTTATAGCTAATAGGAACACTTAGAACAAAATTGATTTTGGTGAAAAAGCTGAAGAATACTGAGTAGCACTGGATATTCATTAATAAAAATAAAAACAATTGTCTCTTTCTCTTATTTTCATACAAGTCAAATACATAGTTCCAAAACAGAGTGAAGGTATATTCAATCACCATTATGTTTCATTTCACCAGTTTAAAAGGAGGGGGGTGTTTTTGTGGATCATAGGTTTCAAAAAACAAATTCTTTTCCAAAGCAATATAACGTATGGTGTTTTAGGCTTTATGCATCATGCAGGTTTAAAGAAACTCAAACAACTATTGGACCAGTGTTGAAAACATGAAGATTTCTCTTTATGTAATGACATATTTTATTTCATTTTTAATAACAATTAAAAGACAATGCATTTAAAATTGGCAGGTCAAAACATGCACATTCACAAAATGCCAGTGACATGTAACACTGCACAGAACATTACTAAATTTTAATAACTATTTATAAAACACAGTGCATTTAATGTCAAGTTAAAACAAACCTGAGAAAACTACCATAAACACAGAATCAAACAACTCTCCACTCATGCAAATATGAAGGTCCCATAAGAGCTTCTGCAGTAACAGTGTGGTGCAGTCAGACAATCCTACCTTTCCTTTAATGCAAACCGTAGCTTTGTCCAGTTGCTGCTTTCAATGCAGCACATTCACTTAACATACATTGAAATACTTAAGTCAAAACTGAAGCTCAAGGTAGGAAAAACCCATTGCTAACCATATTTATGGCTTCTATTCTAGAACAACAAAACACAAACATAATCTTTTTATATATTCTGGTCACATTTTTACAACAAGAGATTCACTTATAGAAAGTCAGAATTAGGAATAAGCAGATATGAAAATCCAATCTTCAGAATGCTACCATATTTCCTACTTAAGAGGTTTATTTGCCATAAACTTTAAAATGCAAAATTCTGTCCATCAATCCAAATAAATGATTTAGTTAAATCTGCTGAAATCTGTTTGAAAAGAATATACTCATCTATAAAAGTCATACTGAGGACCAAGCCTTTTGCCTACCAAACACTAATTCTTGGATATTCTATGATAGGACTTTGGAAGGCAGAAAGAAATATCAAAATTTATAGCAAAAGCCATGCATTTGCTTAGGCCACTTTAAAATATTAATTCATGCAGACAAACCATAAACTCATCAAAAGCACAGCTGCTTTTACATAGAAAATGAATCAATATTTTAAAAGGGAAAAATTCATTTCCTTTCCTTTAAAATTTAACATACATTCCAATTTTATAGCTGTCCAAGGTTATTTCAAATGCAACAAAGTAGAAGTTTCATAAATGACATTTAGTTATTTATATGAGAAAAATTCACAATATAGCAACCTTTCATAGGTAGAGTAGAAATTTTCATTATCATCACCATCTCATTTGTTAGGCACCTAATCATGGGTGGTGTTACATGCTTTACAAAAAGAACCACACAAACATGGTCCGTGTGTGTGTGTGTGTGTGTTTAACAGTTATGTTGTAGAACAATTTTTTAGAAACTGATTATTCCTAAGCCTACTGATGTATTTGCAGAAAGACTTTTTAAATAAGGAGCTGCCAAAAGGCAAGTTCATATACATACAAAAATTACTTAGCTACACAATAATTATGACATGGTTATAAGCATTTCACAACTGTTTGTAAGAAATCAATGATTTATAGCTGGCATTGTTTATGAAAGAGGATTTTAAATGCAAACACTGCACATTATGCAGAATTTTGCAATACTGATTTCAGAAATTATAATCTGTTTCACAATGAGATTTAATGTTCAATAACTGACCTCTCATTTTTGTCACTTAAAATTAGCAGGAGTCACTGGCTTAGTTTAAAAAGTATACACAAAATGCATGAAACTAATAACTCTATTGAGCAGGGGACATGTTAAAGTGTGTTGCACATCTGACCTGATTAGCAATCAGCAAAGATTGCCTAAAAGTCTTTTTTCTCAACTAAATTATCTGGACCATTTCCACATTATTTTTTTACTAACTTCCTGAGAAACACCATTAGGCTGTTAATTTTTTTTTATTAAAGAAAATAGCAACTACTTGGTGCAAATATACAATCAAAACCCTGATACAGCTAGGCAAGTTAAGATTTCCATATGAATTCAAATTTATAAGTGATAGTTCTTTTGAAGTAACATTTCTTTTGTGCCTAATAGTAAAAACCAACACGGGATGTCTGATTATGAAGCAGACATTCTGCCTCTGAATAGGCTACAAAGAGAGAAAGGTAGAATAAGTTCACTTCAGCTTTATTAATCCTTCGAAAACTTTTTTTCTTATGAAAAAGGTAACAAGGAATCTTAGAGTAGTTGTGATTTGCTTTAAAAAGGTAAAGACTCTGGCTAAATAGCAGATTTTTCAAGTTTTACTAACAATCTGATGAAAACAAAGATGGATTTTTTTTTGCTAAAATGTTCTTTTTTTGGAACAGAAATGTGTATATTAGGGATAACAGAAACTTATATAGTGCTTGCAAGTTTACAAAATATTTTATATTCTCATTTCACGACATTCTACTAACCCCATGAAATAGGTACTACAGGGATTATAGTCTTCACTCTACAAATGAGGCAAATGAGGCTCAGAGAGGTAAATTACCTTGACCACACTAAGGATCAGAGGCAGAATTTGAATTGTCCTCTTTTCTTTAAATACAGCCCCCTATTCTCTGTACCTGACTGTAACTCAATTGCTAGTAGAAATTGAGTCACAATAGATAAGTGTTTAATTTTGTAAATTTAAAGAGAATAATTTACATAGGCATATCCCATTAATGTTGATGAATTTCACCGAAGTAAATCATGGATCAATAATTTAAGTATTACTTTCAGGCCAGGAAATTCAGTTCTGCCCCATTGATAAATTTTAGAAGTTAAGGTCTTAGAAAGAGTGAGAGTGATGAGAGGCAGGAAATAGAAGTAGAAGATGAATCTTTTTTTGAAAGACCTATTATTATTATTATTTTTGCAGATGGGATATGTTTGCTTCTTTTTGAATATTTGTGGGTCTACCTCAACTATCTTCACTTGGGTAGAACACAAAAGCATATATGGACCCAGGAAATGGATGACTAAAGACACATTTAAAAGAAGGAATAAATATTTTTAGACATTCTACATTTTAAACTTTAAAGATGACATAGTTCAGAAAATAGCTTCACCATCCAATACTCAACTCTTAAATGACTTTTCTGGATTATGATTCCTTAAGTCTATACCTCTAAATATGGGTCGGAAGTGAACAGACCCTGGATTAAAGCTAAGTTGAATGCGTGACATCTTTCTGTAGGTACAAATCTGAAAGAAAGGAAGGGAAATTTACTTGGCAAAGGAGTCAGTAGAGAAGAGTTGTGGAGACAGTGAGCAAAATCATTCTTTTGCCATAGAACCAAAGAAGTCCAAAACTGAAAGGGAATTCAGAATAATGACTGTGAGCTTGTGAAACTCAAGGGTTGATTTAGTAAGCTCTCCTTTCTTAAAAACAAAAGGCTTACAAAATGCCTAATATGGAAATGTTTTATGTAAAAAAATATCAAAAAAACCCCTCCAAGCCAACAAAAGGCTTTGCTTAAGAAAAAAGAAGCAAGTTTCATCTCTCAGACATCTATTGTCCACTGAAAGGCAAATCTGCTACTCACTAAAAGGCAACACGTGTTTCAATCTATATATGTATCTGAAAATGGGAATTCTCTTTATCTAAAATAAAAGCAGTATGTTTAAAATGGGAATACAAATTTGTTTATGCTTTGTCAAGCATATTTTGTCACTTGCTTTTGGTAGCAAAATAGGCATTTTTAATAGATAGTATAGAAGTGTCAAATGAAGTAAACATTCATTTAACAAACATATCAATACAACCTATTTATAATGAGAAGTGCTCCTCATTTCCAAACTATGACTTGGGTAAACTGAGCAACTTTTTTTTTTTGCAAGTTGAAAAATGTGTTTTTTCCATTAGCATCTGATTCATTTTAGTTAAAAGAAAAGTGGTAGCTACCTCGGACTACTGAACTGCAAAGTAATTATTCATTCTTAAATATAGATTACACATGGCTTGGATGTATAAGACAGAGGTAACCTCTAGGGGGAACTGGAAGGTAAAACCAAAGGAGATTATAAAAGCAAATGCATTTATCTGATGTGGTATTCCAAATATCTGAACAGAAACCTTGGAAATCTTATATAAATATGCAAATGTATTTTCTCAAGTGGGAAAAAAAAGCTCCTCCTAGGACTTTACAATACCATGTCAGAGCACAAAATTTAGAGCAGAAACATCATAGAAAAAGATGGAAATACACTAGAGCTGGCTAATATACACAACATTAGAAAATTACCATCACAACTAAGAGAGTAACCACATTGAAATGTACCTCTCTGACACTGACAGATAAACAAGACAAGGAAGAAAGAAGCATTTGTAAGGCTGAAGGTGCAAAACGTTACAGATTTTAGTAGCAAACGCCATGGACGAAACCTGAATTTGACTCATTTTTGCAAACTGATTATCGTACAGATAAAAAGTCAGGCATGCAGTTCTGAAAAAATGACAAGAAGGAAACTTCCTTTGACATTTCTGTGCAAATGGCTACTGAAAGAGAAATACATTTGTTGAACTTCTTTGGCAAACATTTATTAGAACGGTTTTGACAACTAACAACACTTGGATGCCTTGCTTAGATATTTTGCTCGGGAAGGTGAGTCCGCCCCTTAAAAATGCTGGTTTTCAGCTCATTTTGAATCTGAGTCTTGTTACCAGAACCTCTTTGACATAATGCCATTTCACATTTTTCATAAATGGTAAAGATCTGTCATCATATGGTATGTTCAGTAATCTCAGCATTACCTTTATCTCCAACGTGTGGAATAAGAACAACACTGAAAAAGCCTCATTTTAAGTTAGCAGTCTGGCAGGATACAAGGTCATTTTCAACTTCTGTTTACAAAGATTAAGCAAATACTTGTCTATAAAACTTTGAAAGAGATGTTGTTACAGTATAGTTGCACAGTGCTTATGTCTACAGAATAGATGAATCTGAACTTCACGCAACGACATCAGCACAGATCTTTTTTGTAACTTCCTGGACTGGAATTTTTTAGCGGATTCCAGTAAAGACCTAGTAGGTTGTCTTATGGAAGTAAGTATTTCAGCCCACTTCTTAGGCGAAACCCCTTTCACCATTCATCTGGTCTTTGTTTTGTGGTGTCATAAGCTCTAATCACTTCAGACTGTGAAACTATTCCATTTTCATCTTGAGAGAAAGCATATCCATCTACAGATACAAAAGAAGATAGAAATTATTTTTTCTGAAAAAGTACCTGGAAGGAGAATATGGGAAATCCTTGTCATTGGGAAGTTTTGAATATTCACATGCTATGGCTTCCATTCCAACTATATTTATAATGCATGGTGACATTTGGTTTTTACTATGTTTCATGGCGGTACAGGCAAATAAGTAATACTCCTACCCCTCTGTGACCCTCTTCCCCTTGGCTATCTCCCACCTCTTCTCTTGTTGGTTGTGCCACTGAGGATGTGCTCTTTTGTCAACATGATAGGAAATCCTAGGGCAGGATCGACATGGGGAGCAGTGTCTCTAGGTTTCCCTACTCTTAGAGTTCTCTAGAATGTATTCTCCATTTATGTCAAACATCTCCTATATTTTAAAATGTAGTAAAAAAAAAAGTTACAGTACACATAAATAAAACATAAATCAGATGTGCAAGTAACACCAAGCTAATAAAAAACTAAGTATTAACAATATAGATGAGAAATTTACTTTGGGTCTGATGATTCAGTTGTTTTAAATAACAGTGCTTATTTTTAGATACTTGTAATAGAGGTAGAAGTACCTAATCAATTTTATAAGTGTTTATATATTTATGAATACTTTCAATGAAAAAAGAAAAATAGATTACATTTTGTTTAATGCACTCCTTTTGCAAAACACACCAAGTAAAAAAAATTATCTCTTATAAAAGTTAATCTTCATTATCCAAAGTACTTACTTTACCATATCCTGACACATTCTACCACTGCAACCTTTTTGAAACGTGGCAAAAAGACCATGAAACACAACATTTTATTGTGTGTTTCATTGATTTCTTACTTTTTGTAGCTATATTATAAAGATAAATTTAAATTGCTAGCCTAAAGGAATTTTCTTCTGATATGTTAATTGTGTGCTTTATTTTGCAGTAACATCACATATATTTTTTTGTATCAGGCAATGATTTCTATGTTGCACAATACCACAGAAACCTTATTTCAACAATATTCATGAATCATGCCAACGTATACTTATTTTTAAGGACAAATACTAATTAAAGATAAACACTTACGGAGTAGGTTTTGTTGCAAAGATTCAGAACGGTACAAGTTCACATGATTTTTCTTAAAGACATTCTTCAAAAGTTGTGCTCTTTCTGTTAGACTACCAAGAAAGTGAAAACATGTAAAACACACTAATGAAATATGCAGATGACACATGACCTTAATCTAGGGCCCAGTAGAATAAATATACAAACTCTAAGCAAAGTATTTTGTTAAGAAATTTTTAATCTATTGGTTTTGCTTTTTAAAAAAAGATATTCATGTAACTCCAGTTTATATTATACACTTCATCTTATACTCTGTTTCCATATTTGAAGAAGAATACTGCACCCAGTAATCCACTCAAAGGTAACTTTTCGTGTTTAACTTCCTATATTTACTAAAGGTAAGTAAATGGGGACAACAGTGCTATGGATTACAAAAATAAGATGATTTCCAGTGTTTATGCTTACTTTAATAATTATGGTTCAAGATATGCCTGCAAAGAATTCTTAAATCAACTTGCAGTGCATCAAGCAGAATGAGTCACTTGGAAAGCCTGAACATGAATCTGTTTCTCTAAGAGATAATAATATTTTAACCAATTGTTTTAGCCTTCTATGGAATTTATTAATTTTATATTTTAACACAAGAAAACCATGAAATATTTTCTATTGTTGGTATTACCTTAGAAGAGGAATAAAGATGAATCATTTTCATGTACATTTTAAGTTATATCAGTGATACTGACATACTACAGAATCACAGACTTGAGAAAACAGTTAAAGATACTTGCCTATCCCCTAGAGACAAAGAATTCTGACACTGTTAATTGAGTTATTAGATTCAAAATGTACTCTACAATAAAGATTTATAATACAAAAGGTTTATAATAAAGAATATTCTAAATATATCATGTTGTCTGGGGGCAAAAAAATCCCCCTTAATTATAAACAAGTTTTTTCATATTATCTTTTATGGTACAAAAATTATGTTTTAGGAAATATGAAAAAAATCCTTGAGGATGTTACATTTATGCAAAGAAGGGAAATTAACATTATGTAAATATTGTATATATCTCTCTAGTCAAATACTACTGGGATATAGTAACAGAAAATATGTTCAAAATTTTATTTTTAAAATGTGAAGTTCAAACTATTTTTAGAAATAATTATACAAAGTAACACAGCATAGGGAAATATTTGTTTTTCAGTAGATTTTCATACTAGTCTTTCTGATAACAGGAAATTCATATAATCATGTAATTGTTGAAAGCATGCCTCAAGGAATAACGTTTCTTGAACTGAAAAGCACACATTATTTTGATGACTAAGGTCACCAATATGCCCATACTTTACAATGGAGCCAGCCTTGATGGATAATGAAAATTGGCTTTCATTGATAGATATGAAAAGCATGGATCAGAATAAAGTAAAATGGAATAAAATACTTTTTAAGAAATCCAAAATTGTTATACAGTTTCCCTCCTTTGATTGAACTGACTTTAGATTACAGAGATAACATTTTACCATTTAAAATGATTATTTGCTATTTTAGAGGCTTAGATTACGTAGGTTTTTCCTCTGATCTCCCCAGTTGATTCTGACCCTTCTCCTTAGACTAGCCATTGTTCTTTGTGTTTTAATTTAAATGCATTTTTATGCAGTGATATTTCACAATTCATTTTTTTTTTGGTTTGGCTTATTCTCCTATCAGACTCTAAGTTCCCCAAGAGCAGGATGTATCACGTCTCTCTAGGGGCCAGAACAGGGGTGGGGAACCTGTGGCCTCGAGGCCACATGTAGCCCTCTAGGTCCTCAAGTGAGGCCCTCTGACTAAATCTAAACTTCACAGAACAAATACCCATTTAGCCTCGAGGTCACAGATTCACCACCTCTTGACTAGAATACTCCACATACATTAGGCACATAATAGATTTTTATTCCTGTAGATGCTTTAGGTAGATCTGTGATTTGAGTGATATGACCAAGTCCCTCTACCACTGTAGACTACTGCTTTTGTAATGCCTTCTCCTTCTATGTAATCATGGTCCACATTTCTTTGTAAATACTCTACAGTGGATAGAACTATTTGTGTATGCATCAAGAGTATCCTTGATGAAAACATTAGAGGAGAATAGGCAGGCTTTCATAGACGGGTTCCTAATTCGGACCCCCATCTTCATAGTCACATTAACAGACTGAGAGGCAAAAAGAAGATGCATTTTGGTATATACCCTGAAATCATGTTGATAATAGTCTATCTTCCAACATTTGGTGTGAGCAATGCAAGTTCATATAACTAAGTAGCCTATGTTCTTCACTGTCCTTCCAGTGCGTGATAAGCCCAACTCCTCCAATTCCTTTATTCACCTAACCAAGGAAAATACTTATTTTAGTTACTTCCATTTAGTTGCAATATCTTTAAGTCTTCTGATTTCACTTACTGTGATTTTACAGAGAATTTCAATATGGATATGACTCAGTTCTTTCAGCAATGTGTCTTTCACATTTTGTAGAACAATAGCAAATTAAAAACATAAAGTTAAATGACTAATTGTAATAGTCAATTCTACCACTTGGACAGCTAGGTGGCATAGCAGGTAGAGCCCCAGACTTAGAATCAGGAAGACTCATCTTCATGAGCTCAAATCTGACCCCAGACACTTGCTAACTGTGTGACTTTGGGCAAGTCACTTAACTCTGCCTCACTTGCTCATTTGTAAAATGAGCTGGAGAAGGAACTGGTAAACCACTCCAGTAACTCTGCCAAGAGAACCCCAAATAGGGTAATGAAGAGTTGGACATGAATGAAAAAGACTGAACAACAGCAAAAATTCTACTACTGCTTAGATAACCCAATAGCTGAGGAAGCTTTACTACAGTCTATCCTTCCCTCTAACTTGCCTCTCACTCCATCATTACTGCAGATATATAAAGGAGCACAGAGTTAAAGGCCATTTTGCATTTTTATCCATTTGCTGAATAGACACAATAAAAAAATTTTCATTACCTGGTGGCCAATCTTCTGGTGATGAGTGTCACCCTACTTACCACTGTTGGTTGTTACACAACCAATAAGAGTCCATTGCTATAGCCATACTTGAAGTCTTTCCAATGAGGGAAAATCTCTCAATGACTCATCATCACTGAGCCCCAGTGCTACTATCACACTACAATGAAGCCCTGGAGGAAGGCTTCTCAGGAGGCTCCAATTATATTGTTATAAACTAGTGTTATATTTTGTCCCAATTCTTTTAGAAATCAAAATACATTCTACCGATATCATGAATTTTGAAAGTAGGGGCCATTGGAGAAAGCAAATCTTGTAATTCAGCATATCATCAATTACAATAAATAAAACAAAATGTCTACTGGATGGTACTACAGATTTGGAGATTAGAGTTATATTTTAAAAATACTGCAGGGTGGTTAGGTGGCGTGGGCAGGTAGGTGGCACAGCGAACAGAGCACCAGTCCTGGTTTCAGGAGGACCTGAGTTCAAATCTGAACTCAGACACTTAACACTTACCAGGTGTGTGACCTTGGGCAAGTCCCCTGCCTTCAATTGCCCTTTTTGCCCTGCCTTCCCCTCTCCAAAATAAAATTGGGGAAGAAAATGACATACAACTCTAGGATCTTTGCCAAGAAAACCTCAAATGGGGCCATGAAGAGTCAGACAGGACTGAAACAACTCAACAACAACAACTATTTCCAAAGTGCAGAGTGTTAAAATCTTTCTTAGTCAAAACCAATAGAAAATCCCACATTGGGAAGAGTTACATCCCTGTAAGAAGCAGACTCCATGCATAACCACATTAGTTTTGCAAATAGTAGTAAAATTTGTGTTTTTCAATGGAATAAACAGATACAGGGAAAAAGAAGGTGCCATTTTTACATAGTCACTTTTCTGACTATAACTACTCTTTAAATGATATAACATTACAGGCTTGAGGACCCTGTGGGATCCTAAAATATGTAACTGCTTTGAGGAAATAGGCAGCTTTAGCAGCAGGTGGTCTAATTCTGTTAGCAGAACCACCGGCAATGGGGGTGGTGGGAAGCCTCTGGTGTTTTAGGCGGAAATGACTAGACAATAACAAGGTAGCAAAATTTCAAGTCTATCACACTACAACCTTCTTATCACAAACATTTCTGGCATACTGTCTTCCCTATTAATGTCTTAATGTGAAGACATAAATGTGTTTAGAAGGTATATGTGAAAATTAACCTCTATATTATAGATCTCTAAACAGGAGACAGTCATTTTTATTTGTATAGCTTCGTAGCTTCACAGCAGAAGACTGCATCTAACCAACTGTTTATAACGAGGTAATGTTCCACATTAGCTGAGTAATGTTAAATGTTAGCCCGAAGGGCTGTCTAATGTTCAATGAAAAAAAAAAGCACCCAACCTGTTCCTTTTCCCTGAGGTTCAAGCAATTTAATTTACCAGTTCAATCAGAAGAGATGCAATCACAAAATAGCAGGTGCTTTTACCCTTTAAGAGTGTGTTTTGGTTTATAAGCAACTCCTCAGGCTAATGTGGAACATAAACATATTGTTGAACATTAGCTAGAACATATGTGTATACACATACATACACAGGAACGATACTTTGTCATGTAGAATATCAAACATTGATATGCGTGCCTTTTTGTTCTGTCTCAATTTAATAGTTAATTCTTTACCACAGCACATAAATATAAATGCCATGCACAGGAGGGAGCATAGTAAACATTATATTAGAGGAATATATATATAGAGGAATGGTATTTCTCTAGGATTTCACCTATAGTGAACCTTTCAACTTAGAATTTATACTCCTTTCAACAAGAAGTCTGTTATATTTAAAAAATGCTCTTCAGTGCCATGGATATTTATGGTTACCAATATTTACTGTAAAGTAATAACTTCTACTCTACTGAAAATATGTGATACATAAAAAGGGAACAAATAAAAATTCTGTGTTTTTGCTGCAAAAACTCGCCACAGAAAATGAAGAAAAGTTTTCTCTCCCTACACCATCATAAATCTACTTCCTATCACATTTATTCCCTTTCTCAATATTAGGTCATGTTAGATTCTGTACCATATCCTAGAGTCCTACGCAGTATTGTGGCTAGGTGGCATCACATAAAATTAGGAAATTCAATGAAAAGTTCAGCTCTAACTACCACTTAAGCAGATGAATTATTTCTATAAGCAGCACAGAATTTTCAGTTAAAAGAGAGGGCATAGATATATTATTTGAAAATCAAGACTTTTTTTAGATATACCAGCAATATTTAATACAGTACAGTTAATAATTCATTATCCACTAACTCATATTTTGTTCTTTAGTGCATTGGTAAACTCAAATTTTTTTATTAGGCTCAGTTGGCAGGCTATTTGGTTCAATTTATTAAAACTAACCTCCAACATGTAAGTGATGACCAAGTCTATCTCTCTTTTACATCAAATTCTGGAATCATGGTATCTCAGTTGATTGCTGTCCACAATTAGTTCTGTGATGATAACCCGTTGGCTTAAACTAGACCCAGATGGTAGGAGTGAGTTGGGATAGGGATAACCAGCACAATGGTTGTGTATTAACTCTTGGTGAAATAATTCTAAGATTTAAGTAACCTTAGTCCCACATATCTATCTTTCACTTAGCTATCAATTTAGCTTTAAATGTGTCTCTATTAGGCCAGGAGATTATGAGATAAACATAGGATATCAAATTTTTGTTGACACACTTTTGACATTAAAAAAACCCTGTAAAATTTAAAATGGAGTCAGGGGGACAGACCCAATGTCATTGTAAGGCAAAGCAAGCAATAAATTCACCCTTTTTTTTTTTTCAAAATTCTCTTAAAAAGTTTGTTTGAAAAAAATTATTTGGATAATTTCAGGTCAGTTTAGGTTACTTAATGCTTATTTTAAAAGCATTAATTTTATACACAAAGGACTGATGAACCAAACTCTGGTTTATATCCACAATAAGGAATAAAAATGGGAAAACTCAGTAATTAGGCTTTCATTTATATTTCTATTAATATCATTTGTTTCATTTAATTAGCATTCTTCCTTGATTAAAATCACTAATGTTCTGAAGTAAAGGGGAATTTGCTTAAAGTTTTACATACACTGACAAAAATAGAATCTAGATTGAGTCAACACATTGTGTTGACTAAGTGTGAACATGACAGTTGTATCTTGAAATGTTACTACAACTCTGAGAAATCCAAGAGAAACCAGCATATATTTAGTCAGTCTAGAATTACAAATCATATTTTATATACTCATGACCTAACCTGATGAATAAACTGTTATCTGAGAACTCATCTCTTGGATTAAATCTTAAAGGGAAGAGCCCATGTCTGTCTGATTTGTTTGCGACATCCCCTAAAAGTAAGCTCAACAGAATAACATAGGTCTTTTGATATTTAACTGATAATTATTAATTTAAAAAAATTCACATTAAACTCAGATAGCAGAGAAAAAAATCTCTGAAAAACCAAAAGGTGAATTTAATCTAACCACAGCATGCCAATTCTGCATCTATGCTTATAAAACCTAGCTTTATTCATTGCTTAATTCATTACTCTTGTGCTTCTTGGGTATCTCTTACTTTATGGTGTTCTATTTTATGTCCTTCATATTTCAAATTCTTCCTTTTCTTTTTAGCTTCTCCTGTTTCTTTCCTTCTTGCTCCCTCCTTATATCAGGAGACTAAAGAATGTTAGGGGTGGAAGGAAAATTAGAGATGACCTAGTCCAATCTCCAATCCAACAACACAGGAGTCACCTTTAGGACATCCCTGACATGGTAGTTATCTAGACTTTGAATACAGGTAGAGGCAATTTTTCAGGAAGCAGCTCACTCCACTGCTGGATAGCTCTAACTGGGAGAAAGGTCCTCATATTGGGTTGAAATGTGCCCCTGTAACTTTTATCCGTTGCTTCTTGTGCTCTGCCCTCTGTAAGAACACAAAACACACTTCTATCCTCTTTCATATGATGGTTGTGAAGATATTTACCATCCTTCATTCCTCCAGCTTTCTTTTTTGGCAAAACCCCTTCAAGTTCTTTTAACAATAGCACATGACCTAATTTCCAGGTGCTTCATCATTCTAATTTCCCAGCTTCTGGATATATATGCTCTAGTTTATTGATATTCCTCTTAAAATACAGTGGCCACAGTATACTAGATGTGGTCTGACCAGTGGGGCTATTATATTCAATAACCTGACATTCTATTCCTATTAATGTAGCTAAATCCATCACATTATTGTCTCATACTGGGCTTGTACCTGTTTAGTATTCCCAAGATTTTTAAAAAAATATATAAACTGTTGTGAATTCAAGCCTCTAGCATTTTTATAATTACTCTTTTGAGCCTGAGTCTGCTTTGATATTTATACTTATTAAATTTCATTTTGCTATTATAGCCCAACTTTCCAGCCTGTCAAACTCCTTTTAAATCTAGATTTAATCATCTTTCTTATCATTTATTCCTCCTGTTTCTCCATCACCTGTACATTTGACACAGCATGCCTTCCTTTTTTGTCTTTATAATAACAACTCAAACTTACATAGGAGGTAAAGATTATTTTTACCAAGTGCTTCTATACGTCATTATTAAAATCACTAAAAAGGATCAGCCAAAGATTGACTCCTATGGCATGCTATTAGAGACTTCCTGCCAGGCTGACATCAATTAGTTAATCAGTATTCTTCAAATCTTGTTATTCAACCAGTTTTGAATCCCTTTAATTGTGTTTCTATCCCAACCACATATCTTGTTTAAAAGGATATTTTGGCAGACTTTGGCAGATGCCTTGATGAAAACAAGATACCTATTATGGAATTCCTTTAATATGCTATCCCAATGACTTAAAAAAAGGAAGTTGTTTGGCATAACTCATTTTTCATGAATCCATATTAGTGCCAACTGATTGCTTCATTTTCTCCCAAAGACTTCACATACTATTCGGTTTAATGATCTGGTGTCAGTAGAAAACTTTTTGTAGTCTGCAGAACTCCCTTTATTTGAATAATATAGAAATATATTATACAGAATTCTCCATTTTGGAAAATAGGACATTTGCTCAATTTGCTCTTTGGCATTACTCTTATAGGCAATGACTTTAAAAAGATGATTGACATCGCTTTTGTGATCACGTTACCAAGTTACTTTAGCCTCTTCAATAAAATAGCTGATTCTCATGACTTTTTCTTCCAATTTCTTTTTACCTTTTCAGCTGATCTTCCCCATTCTTTATTCCCTAGCTCCTTCTCCTCCCTACTCTCTACTTCTTTGTTTTCTTTAGGGAGAATATGTCGTTGTTCAGGTGTGCCATCATCATAGTGGCAGTAGAATTGGTAGATCAGAATACCCCTTTGTGGTAGGGAAGCATTTAGCCATTGATTTAATCAATTTTCCCTTTTCTTTTTAGTGGAAATTTGGGCCACTCATTTTGTCAGATGGGTGATGTGACCCCTAAGAGTTTAGTGCCAAATCTAGTATCCCTTTGTCACGCCTTTTTTTAATGGGCATCTTCATATTCCAATTTCTCTAAATGATTGCTATATGACAAAACTCTAAGTAGCATTCATATGAGTTAGTAACTTCCAAAACTGAGAAACTTGCTTAATGGATGAGAGATCAGCATTATTATCAATACCTGTCATTTAATTTTGCTAATAAGTAATTTTATTCACAATTCTATGAGACAGGGTACCTACTAGTTACTCAAGAAAAAAAGGAGCACCAAGAGGTAAAGTGACAGGTATCACAAAACTGAAGTATAGGAGACGGAATGTTATTCTGAAATCTATAAAGGATCAGACTAGAGACTGGACCTGTGCTTTCATTATAGGATGGGAAACTCATTCTACCAGTGTGGGTCAGCATCTTCTAAGAAATTTCAGAGTATTTGGGAATTGCCCAGAACCCTAAGAATTAAAGTTTTGAGTTCTTAAATCTAAAACTTGTTGTATCAAACCAAACTAATTAAGTTAGACTAATTGTGAGGTTTTTTTTTTTTTGCTTCCGTTTTTTTTTGCTTTTTGGAGGGGGTAGGCAGGGCAATTGGGGTTAAATGACTTGCCCAAGGTCACACTGCTAGTAAATGTTAAGTATCTGAGGCTGGATTTGAACTCAGGTCCTCCTGACTTCAGGACCATATTCACTACGCCATCTAGCTGCCCCTAATTGTGACTCTTTTGGGGATGGGACCTGGGATTTCACTGGTCTGGGGAACTTCCCAGGAGGAAACTCCTTTCACTGTGGCTCAGCACAAATACTGAAACTTCAAGTTTTAGAGAATTGCCAGGGACAATGCAAAGTCTAGTGGCTTACTCCAGGTCACACACCCAGAACAAGTCAGAGATGGAACCTAACTGTTCCTGATGAGTCCTAATTAAAACAAATATGCAGCAGGTCTTTTCTATTACTGTTAAATATCTATGTTAAATACTAATTTTGTTCATATATATTCTGTTTTGCTTACTTTTTAAACTTCGTGCCATGATTACATTGCATCATAATTTTCTATGATGTTAGGAACCAGAGAATTACAAATAAATGTGTAAAAAACAAAAGCACACTTGAAGAATTTTTACCTTTTTCCATGCACAACTGCCCCTGGATCTTGGGATTTTGCCTCCAGTTCCTGAACTTCATCTACCAGTGTTTTAAAAGTTGCCCTCTTGATTCTGTTTTTAAAAAAAAATTTCGCATGAAAATTCTCTTGAAAATGGAAATAAAAAGAACTAGCTATTCAGTTTAATGCCATGATAATAATTTTTAAGTTCAATGATCATCTAGAAAGCGACAGCCATGTCTCTTTTAAATCTTAAAATAATCATGCGTATTGCTAAAAGACAAATATGTTTGGCTTAACATCAAAATATTGATAAACAATAAATACATATACAAAGTCAACGTCAGGTGAAAAACTTATATTGTGGGAGTATTTAATGTTCAAAAACATTCTTATAATGAAGAGAAATTGACAAGGTTTCAGACAAGCAAGAAAAGCTTCCTTCATTCTCCCAAATATCATTAGAAACCTTATGCATTTAAAGGGAACAAAATTCTTAGATCAATCTCCTTTCTGTCTGGGATGGTTTAAGTAAAAACCTCCAAGTAATTCTTCTTGGTGCAATGCTTCTCAATGTTAATATGGACTTTATGCTTTGGTTCAGTTTCTCTACTGAACGGAGTGGCATTCGTTCAGCCGCTCAGTCAACCCTTTCTTCTCTTACTTTTCTTTTTCTTAATCTCATAATACTATTAAATCCTGTAAACTGCTGAAAAATAAGCTCTGAAGATCACCTCACATTTAGAGAAATGGGTCAGTCATACAGAGGTAGACCCCTGTCTATAATAATATACATCAAAGATGGATAAACTTACACTTTGTATACAATGTCAAGAAGCAAAGATGTCACAGGAATAAATAACAGTCCCATCCAGAAGACTCCAGAACTAAAAAGCATGGCTGCCTGAGTAAAGAAAAACAAACAGATAAACTTTTAAATTAATTTGAAAAGCTTTGAATCAATTATTGAATTTATAATAAATTTAAAAAAATTCAGACCACCATTTTGGATTGACAGTTATTCACATAATTATGTAGAATGTTTTGATTTAAGAACCAAATTTGTAAAAATTTTAATTTATTAAATCTTCAGAGTAGCTTTCCCTTCTACAAGATTCTAATAGTATTAAGTTTTACCATGTGAATTTTTAAAAATAGAATTTTCTCTCTCTGTTGATCAAGAACATCAGGGGTACATAATAAATCTTGACATTCTTTTAGGCCTTTTCAATGGCTTGGAATATCATGCTTCATTTTTTTTCAAGCAAGAGTCCAAATACAACCCAGACTAGGCCTGAATAATATTTTCCTTACACACTAACCTTAAAAAAAACCCCTCAACAGAAAATCGTGTATATTTCCAACACCTTTAAATGTAATTATCAAATAAAAATGAACTCCAACAAAAATAAATAAAGCTTGATTTCAAAAATCCCATCACTATAGCATTTAGCTAAATTATGTAATATCATAATTATGTAATATAATTTCCCTATAGCATAGGGAAAATAGAGATATAACTAACAATAAGCATTTGACTGGTTCTGGAGAGAAATCAGTTTTCTTCTCTTCAAATTAATTATATAACTTGCTTCAACACACCTGTTATGGCTGAGCCAATGCCAAAGCAAATAACTTGCATGTAAAATGAGAACAAATTGTATTAAAATAAACAACTTGCCTTTGGATCACACGCCAAGTATCCATATCAGAAATATTATAGTTGCAAAGAAAATGATTCTATCATTAATAAGTTACTGTCTGTTAGTTGCCTGCAATTATACTACAAAAAGGCTTTGTAATATAATTAGATTACACAGATTAAAAGTAACAGTGCCGCACAATGGCACCAGAAAATTCTTACTTCATTTCTTAGAGTCTAATTACTTCTAAAAAGCAAAATTTGTAGATTCTAATGGAAACCACTTAAGAAAAACACTGTTATACTTTCTCTAAAAAGTAGCCAACTAACATCTTTAAGGAATGAAAGAAAAAGAAACCTCTTATGTTGTAGACAATTGAGGAAAAGTTCCCAAGAATTTAATTTTTATGGGTTGTTGTCCCACCAGCATATTTGAATAATAAACATATCATCATTTATCTTTTCATATATGGAAAACTAATACTCAGGAATTGAAAAAGACCACTCTTATGAAGGCTCTAGTTGCTTTTCAGAGTTTCTGCTAATACTGATATGGAATCATAGGCAAGCCTCCACATTAATTCTAAGAAGTGGTATTTTTCATTGCCTACATACGTAACAGATTCAGGACACACATAAGTAGTACTGAGGCACAGATTCTGTCTACACCAAGTGGACCAACCCTAAAAATTCTCCTTTAAAGACTAAAGTCAAAACCATTACAAAATGGCCCCCCAAACAAATTCTACAAATAAAATTAAACAATAATCCGTGGATTTCACAGAATAACACCCATATACCTCTGAAACCAAATGAGAAGAAAAATATTCACATAAAAGTCACTTTATTTTATAAGCAAAACATGATCTTGGACATGTTTGCTGACATTCTCAATTGTTAAAACCAATACTAACTGTGTAATAGGAAATGTCTGTCAAGACTAGGGGTGGTGGGGTGTTGGTGGTTTGTTTCCTAGGAAGCTTTATCGTAAGATAACAACTGTAGAAAGGTCATTTTTTTCCCCTATCAAAAGGCAAGATAATTTTAGGTATTTTAATTTAAAATATCAGGTTTGCCAGGCTTCATTTCTAATGTTTTTATTTTCCAGGGTAAGACAGGAAAGGTTTATTTTCTGCCTTTGCCACCTTGTACTAAATGTCTGCTGGTGAAACAGCAGAAGTGGGGATGTAGGTTTTAGGATGTTAATTCTGACCATTGTAATGCTAACTATGAATGAAGGAATAACTGGCGCCCAGTATTCACAGCCTACCCAGCCTTTGGCTTTACAAATGAACAAGAATTGAGGGAAAAAGTTTTTTTCTGCGTCATATTTGAAAGCCTGTCAGATTTTTTTTTTCTTTTGCAGAGTTAATCCAAACCTAAAAGATTTAAAGCCGACATTCGCATTAAAGACAGAGAGCCTCTTTGTATTTTTTGGAAAAAAATAAAATCCCACAGAGGTATTTCCTTCCTTTCTGCACAAGAAAGCTCCCCCTCACTCTGTAGAAACCATTTTTGTCTCTAACTTCTCACATGTCTCCACACACAGGCAGGTCATCTGGGAAATGGCAAACCAATCCCTCCCAGACAATGCCAGTAACAGGAGCAGCCTGTTCTGGGGATGGACTCTGGCTCCCTCTGTTCGAAGTTTACAAATTGTTCCTAATGTGTGAGATTTGTGGTCTATGCCAAGTTTGCCCCTGCCCCCACCCGGCCTCGAGGCCTTGTGAAACCAAATGGAATCTGCCACAAAAGTGGCTCCCGGGGGACTTCAGAAAGAATCAGAAAATCAGGGTTGCAAAGCCTGGTAAAGTGAAGGCCCAACAAGCCCAGGAGGGAAAACAAATAACCTCTTGTCTCTGTAGAGTGACAGGACTTCAAAAATAAATGCGCTCTGTTTCAAAACTCAAGTTATAGCAAAGAATTATTCTGCAAAATCTCAGTGTGAACTTGCCCAGAAAGGACTTTGCAGAATCCATGTGTTCCTGGCCTTTCTCTAAGCAAACAGTGGCAATCCTGACTGAGATACCAGGAAAGGGAAACAAATCTCTAGGATTGGGGAACCAAGACTTAGCTGTTTCACAAATGTTTCCAAAGTGTTCAAGGGCACTTGAACAAGAATGGAACATCTCTCTGTCTTTCTTTTCTTCTATCTCCTTTCTTTCCCCCACCACTTCCTATCTCTATCTGAACACTCCAGAGCAGTTAAATCCTCTTCATTTTTCTCTACAATCTCCACTTTCTTATTTCAAACTAAATAACAAGAGCGAAATACTTTACATTATTATCATCTCATTTCACCCTCCATACTACCCAGTGACATACAGGTGCTATTGTTTTCCCCATTTTACAGCTAAAGAAACTGAGGCAAGAAGAGTTGAAGTGACCTTTATGTCCAATGGGACACAACTACGAAGTGTCTCTGAACTTAGCTGTACCATACCCCAAGTCCAGTGCTCTATGTGTTATGCCCAACTGCCTACCGAGTCAAATGTAATCTCATTTAATTCAGATAGCTTATAAAGTTTAACCATAATTTTTCTACATGTATGAAAAGAAGAAAAATGTGAGGGACAGATCACTTTTCCTAAAAATTTCCATCTATTTATGACACAGTCATGAACTTTAAAAGAAAATAGTAATAAGGGAACTGGAAGTTATCAAATATTAGTCACCAACTATAATAAGCTAAAATACAAGTAAAATCTAAGAAGGAAAGATAATAAGAGAAGAACTAGCTGCCTTTGATGAGCTTAAACTATGAGGCCTTCATGATTTATAACCCTGAGTACTGAAAAAATTGGCAGATGTGATCACTGGGTTCCTGTAAGTGACATTTGAAAGGTTAGAGTAACAGGAGAATTAATTACAGAAAGACAAACGCTGATTTCTTTTTTTTTTTAATTAAGAAAATAGATTCTAAAAAAACTGTAGACTGGTCATTGACTTCAAATTCTAGCAAAATTCTTGAGTAAAGAATAAAAAGAATTAAAAAAGGAATAAATAATAAGAATAATAAAAGAATTAATGGATAGGACCAGTTAACATCTATCTAGAATAGGAAGCAGTGAGTGTGAAGTGCTTAGCACAGTTGCCTGGCATATAGTAAGCACTATATAAATGTCAGTTGCCATTTTTGTCATCATCATCATCAAAAAGAGCCAGTATGACTACTTCAGGGGAAGCTGATACAATGAAAAGATTGCTGACCTGGAATCAGGAGGATCTGAATTCAAATCCAGTCTCAGTCACTTAGTAGTGGTGTGACCCTGGGCCAGTCACTTAACCTTGTTTGCCTCAGTTTCCTCATCTGTAAAATGAGCTGGAGAAGGAAATGGCAAACCACTCCAGTATTTTTGCCAAGAAAACCTCAAATGGAGTCACAAAGAAAACAATTAAATAGCAACAAAAATGCCTTCTGCAAGAATGGGTCTTGCCTAAGAAACCCAATTGTCTTTTTTTGTACAGGGCATGAGGGTAATGCTGTAGCTAGAATTTTACCTACAATGTGGCAAAGATTTGACAGAGTCTCTCATGATTTTCTTGTGGAAATGAAGAAGATATATGAACTAGAAAATGATGTAATTAGATGAACTTGGAACTCTTTGAGTAGCGTATTTTAAAGAATTCTGAGAAAGAATTGAAAGGATTCCACAACCTCCAAGGCTGCATACGTATCAAAACTGCAGGTGAGAGCTTGAGGGGACAACTAACATTAGACAACAGTAATAATCCAAAAGATTTGGACACAGTAGAATGTTGAGGTGAATATAATCAATTGATATTTAATAGTAATAAACATAACTGCTTGTACACACGCTCAAAGTACCAACTTTATAAGTAGGAAATGTTGGAGTCATAACTTTAGATAACAATTCATCTGAAAAAGGTTTCAGTGGACTGCAAGTTCACTGAGTCAACCATGATATGGCCACCAAAAATATATGTAGTCTTGGGATCCATTAAGAAATTCATGGTGCTCAGTGAGTGAGGTGAGAGTTTCATGGTATCCTACTTTGAAGAGACATCTGAAGTAGTGTTTATTTTGGGGGAATCCTATTTTAGGAAAGACCTTAAAAAGCCAGAGATTGTCCATAGGAGGATAATAAAGCTGGCTTTGAAATCATGCAATGGGAAAGTTATTGAAAACAACTGGTGATGTTTAGTCTGCAGAAGAAAAGGGCTAAGGAGGACATCATGGCTGTTCCTAGCAGTTTAAGGGCCTTCATATGGAAGAAAGAAGAGACATATTTTGTTTGACTTCAGAGGGCAGGACCAGGAGCAAGACTAAAATTTGCGAAGAAGCACATTTTGGTTTGATGTGAGAAAAAGTTCCTAACAATTAGGCACAACAACGTAGAATGGTCTCCTTTAGGAAGTGGTGAGTGGCCCTTCAATGGAGATCTCCAAAGGAGAGTTGACCACTTGTCAGGTTTTTGTAGATAGGATTCTTGTTTAGGTATAAGTTGAACCAGAAGACCTCTGAAGACCTGTGCAACTCTGTGACTCTGAGTAATAAATTGGGAGACAATTTCAGGAACCTTCACTTAATTCATTCCTTACTTAGGGCTGGTTCCAGTACATAGAAAATGAATTTATTGCAGTATACTTTTACAATGCAGCTTCTTAAAATACAAAAACTACCAGGATCTTTCACGATACATTTATTTACTGCCCTTTCGAGATAAAGATGGTTTCCTAACCTTATTCTCAATGGGTTAGAAGTTCACTTGAAAATGCTCCTGCCTACTCTGAAGGATATTCATAGAGTGTTAGTTTCCTTATTTGAAGAATATAGCTTTGGGAACGCCTTTAGTTTGACTGATATGAGCCTGAACAACCATGAGATTTATTACTTGCTCAGAATTATTTGCTCTCAGCCATAGATCAGAGGAGTCCCATTCAATAACAGTAAAACCTTTTCTAAAATCCCAGCCTCAAGAAAACATTCTGTTTCTGGCAATGGTTTTTATATGGTGTTATATCAAGCATAGTGAATGGATACTTGAGGCAATCATCTATTTCTACTTTTTTTCTTTCTAAAAAGTGATGATAACCAGAGTATCACTGAAGATCTGGACATTTTCCTAGATAATCAAGATAGTAAGAAGAAAGCCAAAAGATATCAATATTGAA
The DNA here is from genome assembly GCA_028646575.1 of Pseudocheirus occidentalis. NCBI lineage: Eukaryota > Metazoa > Chordata > Mammalia > Diprotodontia > Pseudocheiridae > Pseudocheirus > Pseudocheirus occidentalis. The sequence continues at coordinate 108,737,596 of CM053601.1, read as the reverse complement.
ATAGCCCTGTTCTTCCTATGAAATCCTTACAGAGTTAGCATCAGGTGTAAAAGGGTGGGGTTTTTTGGACCATTCTTTAAGATTGTGGCTCATTTTAAGGCTATTATCAATGAAGTCCACATGCTATTTGTTGGCAGGAAGAACTTCAGAGAACTTCACACTATTTAACATCTATATAAACATTTCATCTAATCCTCAAAACCACTGGAATTATCATGCCCATTTTTGTGAATGAGGAAACAGGCTCAAAGATGTGAGATGAATTGATCATGGCCATATAGCCAGTAAACATTGGAGAGGATTCAAATCCACACAGGTGCTGATTCATATTCCAGTGTTCTCTTCACTACACCAAGATTTTTTCTCTAAGACATATTGAAGTGATCTCTGAAATCTAAAACATTCTTCTTTTCCAAAGCTAATGGCCAGATTGCTCCAGACAACTTTCATTTCCCTTTGTCCTGTAATCTCTGACATGCTGGGTCCACAAGGCATATCTTGTCAGGATGCTCTTTTTTTTTCAGATTAGTTTACTTTTTCCAAATAGCTCTGAACATTTCCTGTCTTCCCAAATGAAACATTTGGCGGGTAATCCTTATTCTAACATAATTCCATCAAAACATGAACTCACTGTTTCATGAATAAATTCATCTTTTATTCATTCATTCATTTACTTCTTTATTGCAAGGACATCAGGGTTAAGTGACTTGTCCAAGGTCACACAGCTAGCAAGTATCTGAGGCCCCAGTGGAATTCAGGTTTTCCTGATTCCAGGACTGGTGTTCTATCCAAGCTGCTCAATACATTCATCTTTTACATAATTAACTTATAGCTGTTCAGGGAATGTGTACTGGTCTAAGAGTCAGGAGACCTGAGTTCTAAGTCATGACTGATCTAACTTACTTGTGTGACAGTAGAATAATAATAAAAATAACTATCTTTATATAGTGCTTGAAGGTTTGTAAAATACTTCAGAAACTTTACCTCATTTTATCCTGATGATTCTGAGAGTTATATTATTCCCATTTTATGCATGAGGAAGCTGAAGCAGATAGAGATTAAGTGTCTTGTCCAGAATCACAAAGCTAAGTATCTGAGGCAGGATCTGAACTCAGGTTTTCCTGATTACAGGTCCAATGCTGTACCACTTCACCATGATGTGCCTCAGTTTCCTCATTTGTAAACTGAGGGGCTTGGACTAGAATATCTTTAAGGCCCCTCTTAGTGTCCATATGTTTAGTATTAAATTACTGTAAAACACATCAAATATTTATCTATCACTATTTGACTTAGGTTTTTGAACATTCTGTAGACAAGAATAATTTTTTGCTAAATTTTTTCTTTCTAAAGTATGGTATTAAGTCACTGACCCTTATTTTTCTTGAAGGCATGGAAGTTTGGAAGCCTAGACAGGAAAAGGGTAAAGGGTTCTGAGAATGTCTTTATTTCAAAAATATCTACTCCACACTTTCTAGAGAAATTAAACAGTCCTATGACAGTAATTACTGTATTGGTGTGAATTACCCCCAAACAAACAAAATGTAATATCTACTCCCTAGTAGCATATTCCATAGTAAAGGAATAGGAAATATACAGATTGTGTATGTGTAGGAGACAGTTGGGGAAAAGAGGTACTTTTGGAGTAGGGAACATTCTAAGGAGGGTGGATGGGAATAAGAAATCTGAGTGTAGGGTCTCGAATAGCTCAAGGGGAATCAGGAAAGCAAAAGATATTTTTTTTCTGGTATAACAGAAGTATAGAAATGGAAGTTTCAGGAGTCAGAATCAGATTTTGTTTCCTTTTCAATTTTTCTAGAACAGGGACTTGAGTGATACGTCAGGTTTGGGCATTAAGAATATCCCTTTAGCACCTGCGTGGGGATAGAATTCAGAGAGGAGATATTAGAGTCAGAGGAACCAATTAAGATATTCTTGCTGTAATCCAGGATTTTGGATATAGTTGAATTTGAAGTATGTATAGTCACTCATTTAATCAGTAAATAAATATTTATTAAACACCTATTATGTGCTGGCACTGTGCTAAGTACAAGCGCTGAGGTTACAGTAAAGGGGAAAAAAATTTAGTCCAAGGCAAAAGAAGGGGGATTTGTATCTGCAATTCCTCTTATAATTGAGAGAAGGAGCATGACTGAAGGTTAATGTGGGGGCCATGATGTGAAGGAAAGAGCTAAGAAGGAGACAGAGCTTATGATAACCATTTTTTTTCAATGAAGAATGAGGTCATTTATATTACAAAGGAAGAAGGAAGAGGTCAGTGTTCTTCCTAAAATGCGGAGCTCAGAAATAAACATAATGCTCCAAATGCCTTTTGACCAGGGCAGAATAAAGTGAGATCATATTTTTTCTTTATATTTGTTCTAATGTAGATAAAGATAGATAGTATACACACAATGGGAAGTAGCAGATCCTGGTATAAATGAACGTATAGCCTAGTGAGGCATTCTCTAACAGTGTTTTACTATTACATCTGACACTTTACCTGTTTGCCTCAGTTTCCTCAACTGCAAAATGGGGAATGTAATAGCACCCACCTCCCTGGGTTATTGTGAGCATCAAACGAGATAATAATTATAAACCACCAGTGCCTGGCAAACAGTAGGCCACTACATAAACAGTAGCTATTATTAGCTATCTTATTTTTTAAAAAAAATTTAAACATTCTTATTTAAAGTTTTGAATTCTAAAATCTCTGACGCCTTCCCTCTCCCCTCCCCCTTACCCCCTCCCTGAGATGGTAAGCAGATATAGGTCACAGATATGCAATTATGTAAAACATTTCCATATTAGTCATTTTGTTCAAGAAGACTTGAATAAAAGGAAATGAAAGAAAGTGAAAATAGCATGTTTCAGTCTCTATTCAAATAATATCAGTTCTTTTTCTGGAGTCAGACAGGATGCTTCATCATTAGTCCTTAGGGAGTATCTCAGATCATTGTATTGCCGAGAATAGCTAAGTCATTCACAGTTCTTCATTGAACAATATCCTCCCGGTTCTGTTCACTTCACTATGCATCAATTCATGTAAGTCTTCCCAGGTTCTTCTGAAATTATCCTGCTTGGCATTTCTTATAGCACAATAATATTCCATTATAATCACACCATAGCTTGTTTAGCTATTCCCCAAAAGATAGGCTCTCTTCAGTTTCCAATTTTTGTACAAATAGGCTCTTTTCCCTTTTGGGGGGATGTCTTTGGGATATAGACCTAGCAGTGGTATTGGTGGGTCAAAGGATACGCACAATTTTATAGCCCTTTGGGTATAGCTCTAAATTGCTTTCCAGAATGGTTAGATTGGTTCACATCTCTACCAACAGTTTAGCGATTATTTTAATTCTAGTCAGGAGAAACCTTCATTCAGGTAAAAAAGGTTTAGTTTGAACTGAAATATGTATATCAATTCAATAAGCATTTATTAACTTTAAGACACTAGATAAAAGGATTTGTTAATCACTTATTATAGGCTAGGTATGGCGCTAAGTGCTTCACAAACGTGATCTCATTGGACCCTCACAAGAATCCTGGCAAGTACTATTATCATCCCACTTTTACATATGAGGAAACAGAGGCAAACAGAAACTATGAGACTTGCCCAGGTCATATAGCTAGTGAGGATCACAGGCCAAATTTGAACTCAGGTCTTCCTAACTTCAGACCTGGTGCTCTATGTACCGTGCCACTCTAGATGCAGAAGAAATTACTAGTTGAAAGGAAGAAACTGTTTTTAACTGGTAAGGTGGTGGTGGTGGTGGTGGTGGAACTGGGTACTGTCATAGAAGACACTTTTTCATTGGTTCTTTAATGAAGGGAAATACTTTAAGAGGAAGGAAATGGGCAGGATATGGGCAGAAGCTCTTTCCAGGCACTAGGGATACCATGAAGATGGGGGAGGACAGGACAAGAAACATCCACTCATCCCTCATAGTTAATCAGAGGTCTAACACTCTGTGCCTACACAGCTCAAGTTCGATATACTGTGGAGGACTGGGGAGCTGAAAGGAGCTTTGTTAAAGGTCAGCTTCTGAAAAGAAGGCATTATTCTCCTCACTACTCTGGAGCAAGGCCTTCTACCACAAAATCAGGAAAAGAACTCCCTGTTTTGTGATCTATTATTTTGTCCATTTTCCTCAAGCAATTCTTCCTAAATTGTTGATGTGTACTGGGTGTTTTGGTCCCAAACATACAGTAATTTGTACTTTTCCTGTGGTCTGCAAAATCTTTAATTTCTTTGTTTTTCTGAGCATCCATTCTAGACATGTTCAGGAAGCTAACACGTATGTTTCAAGATTTTTCTCACTTTGTTTCTGGGAGCTCATTAATCGTAAAGGCCTTTTTTTAAAAACTGAAGCTAAGTATAATGCCAATGACTTTTATCATTCAGAACGGAATCTTCAAGTATCGCTTTATTCCTCACTTCTTACAACAGGAGTAGGTGCCATATTATAATGCAAATTCTGTCACAGGTATTGCACTGTATACCAGCCTCATACTGCATGCACCTTGGCTCAAAGCCATTAAAGATCAGTTGAAACCTTAGATGCTTTGGGCAAAAGACAAATCATTGCAGGCACGCTAAAGCTTACGTGTTCCAACGTTGTCACTGACCATCTGTGTGACTTTAGGTGATTCATTTAACTGCCTTTAGTTTGCCTGTTATTAGAATGGGGCTAATACCTCTCATCTCACCCTGTCAGTAAGGACTATTATCAGGATCAAATACCATGGAAGTGAGAGCCTTCTGAAAGGGAAGATGACTCTATGTGCCAACACCCTACCAGTTATTTCTTAATTAATTACAATTAATTTACAATTAATATTGGGTTAAAAAATAGAATCCTATGAAAATGCTTTTGTCAGTTCTCACTTTAAGAGTGGAGGGGCTTGGGGGTGGCTAGGTGGCACTGTGAATAGAGCACCAGCCCTTAAGTCAGGAGGACCAAGTTCAAATCTGGCCTTAGACACAATACAAAACTAGCTGTGACCTTGGGCAAGTCACTTAACCCTAACTGTCCTACCTTCCCCCCTCTAAAGGAAAAAAAAAACTACTGTCTTATAAAGAACATGGAGAATAGAGAGAAATATTAGAACTGTATGAAGTGATACAGAGAATAAAATGTAGAATCAAGAGAATGATATACACAAAGACTACAATGATGCACATTTAAACAAATACTCCCAAATTTAGCTGAATTAAAAGTAATTGCAGTGATACAAATTCTGGTCCCAGGGAACAGCTAAAGAAACTAATTTCTGTCCTCTTGGTAAAGATAATGAAGAAAATAGGATTGGGGTGTTGTATATACTGCCAGATATACTGTTATAATTTACTGATATATCTTATAATATGTATACAATGTCATAATGATACTGATATCTTTCTGTTAGCTGCTTTTACTTTACTGGATTTCTTTGTTACAAGGGAGAGTAACGGTGACTATACAAGGAAATGATTGTGGTATAAAAACTAAAGGCACTAATAAAATAACAACAAAAATACTGATTTCTGAGTGATCATCACACCATTTTATTCTTTCTTTGCAATCCTTCCTATGTTGGCATCAGGTTTGTATTTGTCAGGCACCAACATTTCTATTATTTGAACCTATGTTTGAAACCACTTCTGCAAGCTTCTCCCTTAATGATGATGCAAAATTTTCCACCAGAACATTGGCATTTAGCATAAGACATATTCTAATAAAGTTTTAGAAAAATAAGCTTTAGTTTTTGTGTTAGCTTTCGTACTGAAAGCTGCAATTGGGTATAATTGTAATGTTTCATTTGTTTTCCTTAATTATGATGAAAATCTGTTTTCATTGTTCTAAGTTTGCTTTGTACAGAACAGGCAATACACTGTGGATGAGGGAGGGCTGGTTCTTTTGAACAGTGAATGTGGAAAATAACCATAGATTCAGGAATGGCTAAACAAGTTATGATACATGATTGTGATGGAATATTATTATTCTGTAAGAATTGACATATGGGATAAAATCAGAAAACAAAAGGATATGGGACATAGACTGGACTTATGATTTTTTTTAAATTTATTTTTAATTTATGGAATAAAACAAGCATTTCCATAATAGTATGAAACAAGATGATTACATATGAAACTGCAAATCTATTTCATACAACTTGTTATTACTTTTAAATATATAATAAAATTATATAAATTTCTTTTTTTTTACCTCCTAGATTAAGATTTAGGAGGGTGGGCGGAGAAGATGAGGAAGGGACTATAAGAGATATGAGTAAAATAAGGAATAGGAGGGTAAAGAGAGAAGATAAGGTAATAAAGATAGGGTAAAAAGAGAGGCTGAGAAAGAAAATAGTGAGAAAAAATAAGATGGAGGGAAATTCACAAATAGTAATTATTATAGTAGATCTCTTTGTGGTGGCAAAGAACTGGAAATTGCAGGTGTCACATCAGCTGGGGAATGGGTTGAACTACTCGTGGTATATGATTGTGGAATTATGATTTCATTGGTACTGGGAATTCCCAGGTTTTCTGATTTTATCACATACATCAATTCTTACAGTATAATAATATTCCATCACAACTGGGAAATTTCATCTACCAAAGCATCTTTTCTACAAGTTATACAAAAATTTAAAGCAGAAATTGAAAAATAAAATCCAACAATACAAGTGGAAAGAACAAAACAACATTTAAAATTGAATGCTGTGAAATTATAATGATCCAAAATGGCCCCAAAGAAGAGATATAAGAAGGTGACTTCCTCCATATCTCTTTCTTTCTCTTTTTCTTTCTTTCTTTCTTTCTGTCTTTCTTTCTTCCTTCCTTCCTTCTTCCCTCTCTCTCTCCTTCTATCTCTTTCTTTTTTCTCTCCCTCCCTCTCTCTTTCTTTCTTTCTTTCACAGAAGTAGGAGACTATGGGTTTGAAACACTATAGATAATATCAGATTCTGGATTCTGGCCTCCCCCCCCCCCCACCTGCCCCATGTATCGGTTAGTTATGCACAAGTGTTTTCTTTCTTTTTTCATTCTTTGTTATAAGGGATGACTCTTTGGGAGGGAAAGAGAAAAGGAAATACATAGGGAAATGCAAGTCATCTAAAATCAAAAGACCAATGAATATTATTATTATTAGCTAGCATTTATATAGCACTTTAAGGTTTACAAAGTCTTTTCTATCTGTCATCTAATTTAAAAAACAGTGAATGTGGAACCTTCTTTCCCATTGAGCCCTAAAATTTATTTTCCTTCTATTTTCATTTTCCACAACTGACAATGTCATTGGCATCTAAGCAATTAAGGTTAATGTCTATTCTGGGGAATGGAGATTATGAGCAGACATTATCACAGCAGGGCCTGGTCTAGATATGTTTACATAGTGATATTTTACAAAATTAGAATCAGGATCAGAAGTCAATATTTCAGAGTAATTTTAATCCGAAGTTACAATGGCTATAGAATTACACAAGCAAGATAATGTGTGAACTCCACTCTCATTTTTTTTCATAAAAAATCTGCCTATCAATTCCTTTCTTGATCTGCCTTATAAAAAATAAACTCATCAATGTTTTTGATAACATTGTTTTCATTTCCCACACCACTCTGCTAATAGAGCTGTCCCTTACAGTAAGTTAGGTAAAAGAAATTGCCAACATCGACCACGTCTGACAGCCTCATTCTACGCTTGTTGTCGACCAGCTCTCTATGGTAAGGAGAGAAGCACGTTTCAAGATTGAGAGTCAAAAATGGGTCACTGCGTGGGTCTGAGTTCTGAGGTTTTAATGTTGTTTTCTCTTATTGTGGTCCTTATTCTTCTTGTTTATTTCACTCTGCATAAATTCATATCATCTTTCCAAGTGCCTGCATTCTTTGTCTTTTCTTAGGGAGCAAAAATTCCGCTATATTTCACATGCCACAATTTATTTAGCCATTCCCATATTGATAGTTACCCGCTTACGTTGCAGGTTTTTTTTGTTACCCCAATGATCACTATTAGGAATATGTGCTATGTGGGGTCTTTCTTTGTCACTGACCTGCTTGGAGTAAAAGGCCTAGTTAAGGCATTGCTTGGTCAGAGGGTATTAATAGTTTAGTCACTTTTCTCACATATTTGCTATGTTTTACCATATCACAAAATGACTTCAATCCTCTCCTTACTTTCCTAGAAGCACAGTCATAGCCTAGAACTCACTTTCTAGAAGCAGCCCAAGTTTCTCAGAGCATTTGGACTTGGATATGGAGATATATCTGGATGATGTGCCAAGTGTCTGAATTCAGCACTTTTAACTACGGAAGGACTCCAGGCCTATCCAGTCCATCTCTCTTTGTACTGCCTAAGATGCAAGTAAGTACAAAACAGCGCGGAAAGGATTGGATGGATAGGTTGCCAATAGACGCTAATATACACATACAAATTTATTTGGTTACAAAACATTTTAGCATTATATCTTGATCCACAGATGAAGGAAATCTCCACTTGGATGGACTGCCTGAATGATAAATACTCTAGCAAATGTAAAATAGATATCCATTCGCAGTACTAGAAATGTATTCAGTTTAGATTGGTTGCTATTTTTGTGGATCCTGTTTTATAGATGAGGAACCACACGATTGTGAGCATTTAGTGCCTGGGTCAAATCCATGAGGCCAGAAAGTCTCCAAACCAGAATTTGAACTCAAATCTCCTGGCTCCAGCCATCTTTCTCTTGCACCATTGCTGGCACAAATGAATACACATTCAACTCCCAGGGTTACTGGATATTTGTAATATTCAGAAAATGGCTTCTGAAACTAAATCACTGTTTCCTCTCTTTCTTCCTCCCTCACATCTGTTTTAGACATGAGATCAATCAATCCATCAACACTTATTAATGAAATGACTAAAATGTGGACAGTGCAAGAAAGGAAAAGAGAACCTGGGGACATAGATCATATAGAAATTGAATAATCTCCTTATAAATAAATGAAATCATTTCATATTTTAATGCTTAGTATCCACATTTCCCAAGCCATAGCAAATGGCTTTGGGGGAAGTGATAAGAGACCTGTATGTATTGCTACCAATGCAGCATAAACACTCAGAAATAAAATGCTCCTTTTGTGTTATCAAGATGAGGCACCATTAACACAAGAAGCAGGAATAAAATAGACATAACTATGACAGTGAAAAACCATCAAATTTGTAAGTTAATGAAAAAATATGAAAAAGAATATTTTGTCAGAAGAAATAAATTTTGTATTATTTTATAATCTTGTTCTAAACTGCTTGATATATTTAACAAATTATTCATGGGAATGATGAATTTGTTTATATCCCATGGTATTAGGTGAAATGAAGATTTTAAATCACTGCTCTAATGTCATTATAGGTAGGCAGTGAAAATTTACATACTAAAAACTTCCACAATATGATAGAAGTATTATATATTTTCACAATTTTGTGGTGTATTTGTTGTTTTATCTCTATAAAACTTACTAACTTTATAACATTTATACAACTTTATTTTGTCGTTCTTGTTGCATCAATTCAGTTGTGCCTGATTCTTCAGGATCCCATTTGGGGTTTCTTGTCAAAGATACTGGGTGGTTTGCCATTTCCTTCTCCAGCCTATTTTAACAGATGAGGAAACCGAGGCAAACAGGGTTAAGTGACCTGCCCAGAGTTGCACAGCTACTAAATGTCTGAGGCTCAATGTGAGCTCATCTTATGAGTCTTCCTAATTCCAATTCCAGTATTCCATCCACTGTGCTACCTAGTTGCCTATTAAGTTCTATAGCAGCTATTATCTGAGGAAGAATTTGCTAATTTGTCAAATGCGAGGGTAAAAATAACTATACCCACATTGCAAACAGATGTGAAGGGGGGCAGATAACTTTCATGTATGTATTCTACTGATAACAGAGAAAGGCAGCAAACAGAATTGTTTGAAATCAAAAGAACCCTCCTACCATACTGATGTCATGACAATTCCTTTTAAAAAGTTGCCTATTTCAATTAATAATTAATAATCATGAAATTATTTATGGTTCTTACATAATTGCAGTTATACGTGGAGTTTCTTTGTAAGAGAAATTTAAAAGCAAGTAACTTTAAGGAATGTGTTTTCCAAATGGAGATTATATCAAATACTCCCTTCCCCTCAAATTCATAGCTTGTTTTTGTTTTTTTTTCTTAGTGTAAAAGGCAGCTTGATATGAAAGAAGAGATGAAAAGCAGCCACTGATTTCCGGTAGAGATACACTTGATCTTGATTTATGAACACAAACTAGAATATCAGGTCAGGAGCATTCAGAAGAGCACTTAGAGTCAGGAGAGCTGGATGCGAATTCCACTCTAGTTTCTTGAACTTGAACAAGTCACCAATTTTTAAAGTTTCAATTTCCTATTCTGTAATAAGGGATTAATAATACTTGCATGACCTACTTTCATGGGGTTGTTCTAAGGAAAGCACTTTGTAAACCTTTGTTACAATAAAAATGTAAGTTGTTCCAGACCTGGTTCCAGACAGCTAAAATAATATTTGATTTATTGAAGCAAATGTCACGATGACATTTCTGATTCTTTGTACATTTTGTAGGGCTTAGAGATCTCTGAAAACAAATCGCACCAATCTATGGGAAAGGATTTCTACACTTGCAGTGATGGAGAAATCATTCTTCAAAAGAGCTACCATCTGACTTACCAAGTCTAATGGGTCCCACCTGCCCTATATTTTCCTGCAATCAAGACCATTCTTTATGACACTATTTCAAACTTAACTTGCTATGTGACTTTAGCTAAGCCACAGAATGTTTTTTTCTTATCTTAATATAGCCATCTTTACAATAAATATGCCATCATTACTAACAGTATTTAGGAATTTTGTGAAATAGCTAAAGGGAAAATTGTAAAGTAGGGTGAAAGATTTGATATATTCACAAAACATTGCTACCTCTCTTGCCAAGTGGAGTAAGAAATTGCTTGCTGATTTCCCCTTTCTGTTGTGACCTAAACTGCTGATTTATGATAATAGATGACGCCCATTTCCTCTATTTTACTTAGCACTCCTGCAGGACTACAGGATTATTACTACAAAATGGATTCCAGAGGTGCATAGGGATGGTGCTACCTGAGTAACTCTGTGTGTCTGAATAGTTGTCTCAAATGTTAGGGATGCAAGGACCAACATCAATGAGAGTTTTTTTATTAGACTGACTCCAAACCTTTGGTTCACTGGAGAATATCTGGCAGGGTTTATGAGAGCTGCTCTCTCAAGGCTTCTTGTCTAAGCACGATAACCTTGGATGAAATTCCATCATATCATGACCTCCTCCCACCCCCATCCTTCAAAAGGACTAATTTTATGACCAATAAATTATTCAATGCTATCTAAATTATAAATGCCAATATATGAAAAGGAGTATTTTAACTAGGACATTCCTCACATGAAAAGTAATTTATTATGCTGGATAACATAGACAGCAGCAAAATTTAAGAAAATAATACTGCTAATATACTTTATTAATACCTTTCCTATCAGGGTGACACTAAAGAGTTCAACAAAGAGTTTTATTGTTTTTCAGAGAGCCTCTACAAACCTCAATCAAGTGATCTGAAATTCTGTAAAACACATGCTCGTTCCTTAACTTCAATTTCCTTCAGTAGTTTTATAGATCCCTTAGGCCAGACAGAGCAAAAACAGATGGCGCTCTGGAGAACTTTACAATGCATGCCTGCAATACCACAACAAATTTAAAAGTTTTGCAGATAGAGAGCTTCTGGTATTAATCCTGATATGAAATGGTTCTGACTGTACTATGGTATTTTCAAATTTTTTAATCTGTTTGCTAATCACATGAGCTAAAATATTTTCAAAACTCAATCTCAAAATTCAAAAACCTTGGCAATATCATTCTGACAAGTTGGAAAAGCAGGCCGGCATCTGTTTATATACCATTGTGCTTTTCCCTAAGGCCTACCTTGCCCCATAAATTGTTCTACTGGTGTGAAAAAATACAAGTCAGGTCTGAAAAAAAAAAAAAGGTCTCCTCTTAAATCACAACCATATTTGCCAGAGAAAAAGAAGACAACTGCATATTTAAAGGAATAGCAAAGCATGCCACTCTATTTTTCCTTTATTATTTTTCTTCCTTAAATGATTTTCTTATTGTTATACTATGTAAGTTTCAATGATGTCATGACAATTCCTTTAAAAAAAGTCGAATATTTCAATTATTTATAGTTCTTATGTAATTGTACTAAGGGTAACCATACATGGAGGTTCTCTGTAAGAGAAATTTAAAAGCAAGTAACTTTAAACAATGTATTTTCCAAATGAAGATTGTGTCAAATACTCCCTTCCCCTCAAATTCATATGTGAATTGAGTACCAAAGCATGAGTGAGGCCAAAGTAATCAAAATATGCAGGAAAACAACAACAAAACCAACAAAACAACTTAACTATTCATAAATGGTCTTCTGGATTCAGAAGAATGCCCAGTCTAGAAGGGGGAAACATCTCTTTTCTAGTGACAAAGAACTTTCCATTTTGGCTATACCTGCCTAAATGACTGGTAGGGTCTCTGAAAGGCCAATTTTCCTCACCTTTACCTCTCGAAAATAGAGATGCTTAGAAAAAGTGACAAGGAAGACAAAAGGCAAATAAAGCAGAGAGTAAGGGGAGAGGGTAGTAGACACTAAAACACAGGAGCAAGAGTGGCATTATACAAATACTAGAAGAAACAATGGAGGAAGGGGAAGAATGAAAAGCAACAGTTATTCTAACTTAGGAAAATAGAGATAGAAGAGATGAGAGAGAGAGAGAAAGGGGGGGGAAGAGAAGCCTTGAACACTAGGAAGAGTGAATATCTACCTAACCAGGAATAAAACACTTGTGTGTATCTGGATGGAGAGAATAAAGAGAAGGTAAGGGAAGATCACCTACATTTTAGCAGTCCTTGAAGGTCTAACCTAAGTAGTAAATCCTAAGTTAACTTAAAAAATCTTCTATAAAGATATCCTGTGGATGATGCTGAATAATTGAGGTTTTTAAAAATTGAAACTTTTTAAGAGATGATGTAATTCATGCTAATCATGGTGCTGAAAAGAGATAATGGGTCAGACAGGTGATTCCATGAAGGTCAAACTCAGAATGGGAGATAGGGAATCCTGGGTTCTGAACCACTAGGATTGGTGAGGACAATGATGGTAAGATCCACAGTTCTTCTCTTTTTTTTTGGAGGTGGAAGGCAGGGCAATTGGGGTTAAGTGACTTGCCCAAGGTCACGCAGCTAGTAAGCATTAAGTGTCTGAGGCTGAATTTGAACTCAGGTCCTCCTGACCCCAGGGCTGGTGCTTTATTCACTGTGCTACCTAGCCGCCCCAAGACCCACAGTTCTTAGGGAAACTGAGGGTTCATAAGATAAATAAATAAAGTCTTTCAAGTTGGGGTTAATTTGGAGAAGCTATCAAAGGTCTGGGTATCTAGACAAAGGAGAGGCTAATTCTGAGTAATTCTGTGAGCAAAACCTGGGAGCTTTGGAGAATCATAAACTGGAGTTTGTTTAAAGGGAAAGCAGTTTTAACTGGGGAAAAAGTAGATCTAGGCATCAGCCATAAAAGATCTTGCCTCTACAATCAAGGGTGATGAATAAAAATACTTCCAGTCCTAGGGTTAAAAATAAGGGTGAACTATAAAGAAAAAAAAAGCAAGTGACTCTAAAGGTCTGAATTATGTTTGAGTCTGCATCAAAATGATATAAGTAGTATGTACTGTATTTTTATTTTACCTAATTTGTGCACCATAGCAAAGTAATTTGTATAACTTAAAAGACTGGTTAAGATAATTCACACTTCCACTTAATGTAAGAATTTTTTTTTTTTTTGCTTTTTGGAGGGGGTAGGGTAGGGCAATTGGGGTTAAGTGACTTGCCAAAGTTCACATGGCTAGTTTTTTGTGTTAAGTGTCTGAGGTCGGATTTGAACTCAGGTCCTCTTGACTCCAGGGCCAGTGCTCTATTCACTGTGCTGCCTAGCCTCCCCTATATCCTTCCTGACTGTCTAAATAAGCTTGTCTCTATATGAATACTTCCAATGATAGGAAACTTCTCTTATGCACTAGTCTAATCTGTTTGTTAGAAGGCTCCTCATACTTGGCTGCAATTTGCCTTCCTTCTACCTACTGGTCCTTGTTTTGCCCTATGGAGCAAGGGTTCTTAGCTTTTTTTTGTATCATGGATTCCTCTAGTGGTATGATGAAGTCTATGGGCCCCTTCTTAGAATAATATTTAAAAATACATAAAACTGTGATTACAAAAGAGGCCAATTATATTGAAATCATTAAAAAATTTTTTTTAAGAAAAATAAAGTTCATGGAGCCCAGGTTTGGAACTCATGCTCTAGGTGGGGAACCTGTGGCCTTGAGGTCACATGTAGCCCTCTAGGGCCACAAGTGAGGCCTTTTGAAAGAAGTTCTGTGAAGTTTGGATTCAGTCAAAAGGCTGCATTTGAGGATCTAGAGGGCCACATGTGGCTTTGAGTCTGCAGGCTCCCCATTCCTGCTCTAGAGTAAAGTTTGTCCTCATAACCATTATTTTCAAATATTTAAAAACAGTTACTCTGTCATCTTTCCATTAGGCTGATCTTCTCCTTTGCCTCTTCAACCAAGCACCACATGAGATAGTTTACAGATTCATGCAAAACTGGATTAAATCCACTTTTTCAATGTCTCTCTTAAAATATGGTGCCCAAAAGTGAGCAGTGTGTGTGCCAGGTGTTGTCTCACAAAGGGTAAGTAAAGTGAGATCATTAATTTTCATAATCTGAGTATTAAAATTACATTAATGCTAACTAAGATTTTGTTTGGTTTTATTATTATTTAGAAGTCTCACTATAAAGTTGGTACATGTAAAGTCTGAGAAATATGAAAACCATCAGATCTATTTCCAGAGCAACTGTTTCCAAGCCCAGCCCTGGGGCAAGGATTATGATCCTAGAGGTACAGTTTTAGGAAGAAGCTTCCTCCCACCCCGAATTATTTCCTTCCTTCCACTGCCTCTAATGGTGGTAGTAGTGAAAAATAATCCAAGTGAAAGGGAAACTAGCAAAGGGCACTTCTGTTTGTGGGCTGCCATGTTTTATTACAGATATGATGTATAATATGTCAAACATTGAGTAAGAGGCTTTATATTTCATCCAACATTACAATTTCAAATAATGCTGATGATGAGAATTTCCTCCAAACAATACAGTATTGCTATAAACATTAACAGATGAGTAGCGGTTTTTTTGAAGGTGGCAGACCAATTTGTTGCATGTGGTGTATAGGTATCTGTGTGTAGAGATAAATGTTTCATTTGTAAGCCCAATAAGATTTGATACTGGTAAAATATAATTGTAGCATATCTATTCTTTCTGTAACATTATTTGGTTTTAAATAAGTAAAAAATGAGTTAACATCCAGAGTACTGATGTGGTGTAGTGGGTAAAGAACGTGGCTCAGTGAGGACAATTCAGATTCAAGTACCTCCTGTGACTAGCTTGGTGACCCCAGGAACATATCAATTCCCTAACAATGTGAAGTGTAGAGCAGGTGCTAATTTATTATCACACCTATTATCATACAACCTAGCGAGTGATACACATAGGACGTTTAGAGGATTTCAGATATTCTTTCTTGAGTGTAAAGTGATTCATATAGGGGTATGTTAATAGAGACTACTTTTGTATTACCTCCTATTCCTTACTACTTCTAGACTATACTAAAAGAACAGGAAGAAATAAAATAACAAAAGAAAATAAAGTCCTGTTGGCACTTAGCAACAATATGAAGTTGACTGAAATACATTTTAATATTCATTTCACTATGAATTGTAAATAGCAATACCACAGGTCTCAAGAGATAAGACAGGGCTCAAATTTTCTAAAATGGGGGAGGGAAGGATCAGACTCTATAAATAGGTGGTGGTATGATTTTATATATATATATATATATATATATACACACACACACACACACACACATACATACACACACAACTCCCATATATTTATAACCCTAACCTTAAATATATCATGCTTTCAACAAAAACTAAATTCTAATCAAAGTGAAAAATAAATCCAAACAAACAAAGCAAACTTATTCCAGTGGGTATATGTGTGGGAGGTGAGGTTAATGAGAGTGCACCATTATTGGGGAGGCAGTGAACCAAGACACAGATGGCAGTGGGTGATTTACACCATGACCTTCCCTCCTTCCCATATCCTGGGGTGGCTTTGTGAAGATGTTGGGTCCAATCTTCTCCTCACTTCAGTGGATACCAATCAAATGCACCCTACCCCCATCCTGTTAACCAGGCCCAAGGAAGTTCCCTGAAAGACAGGGTTCTACAATTCTATGAGCCCCCCTGACTCAAGCCTGAGCAGGGGTGCCAGACTGCCTAGGGTCTGATTAAGCTTGTTAATAATAGTTCTGGGGGAAGAGGGCAGGGGAACAGCCTCATACTTTTGCTCCACCTATGGTCCTAGCTACCGGAGCATGTCTTAGTGTAGAGGTTTAGACACTTACGAGGTCACTGCCTTTTATTTTGAGAGAAGGTTTGGCATAGCAAAGTTGAAGGACCTGGGATTGGACCCTGGCTCTTCCACTTGGTACCAGAATAGAAATTAGTGTCTAACAGGGTTTCTACTCCTGACCACATTAATTCCAATTTTGCTAGCAAGCATGAAGATGCAGTGAAAAGACCTCAGGATTAGGATTCAGGAGAATTTAGTTCAAATTTCTCTCTTTTGTTAACTACCCATATGATTTTGGGCAAGTCACTTAACAGAACTATCTGCAAACTGAAGGCATTAAACAGTCCCTTCCAGCTTTTAATCTAGGATTGTATGATGCTGCATTTGTATCATTAAAACTATGCCTTGTATGTGCCTTAAGAGTAACTGAAGTGTAATAAACATTGAATGGAACCCAACTGTCCTGGGTGCCCAAACCATTAACCATTTAAAATGGTATTCATTTAAAAAAATGAGACTAAGAGAACAAGAACTAAGACAAAATGCCTATCACAGAGGGGACAGGAGAAATTAGGCCAATAGCAGAATGCATATTAAGCAAAAATAAGGACTAGGATTGAACTTTCTAAAGGATGTCATTAGATAAACATAGCCTTTGATTTGATTAATGTAGTAGGAAAGAGGACTGGGGTTGAGAGGTGAAATCCTTATTCTATTTTTTTAAAATATAGAACTCGCAAACTTCTGTGGGGGATTTTAAACTGGGAGTCTGGGAACTTTTAAAAATTTTATATATTTGACATTTAAATTTTGATAACTATTTTAACGTGGCTTTCTTTGTAAATCCACATATTTTATCTTATGCATTTAAAAACATTTTCCTGAGAAAGGAACTATAGGTTTCACCAGGCTGACAAAGGGTTCTGTGACACAAAAAAGGTTAAGAACCTTTGCCCTAAAGTTTGAATAGTTAGTTACATGCTTCACAAAGGCTTCCACTTTAGGTGGAAGTGAATGTTTCTTGATATGTCTGGTTTCATTGTAACAGTATCAAAACTTTCTCCCTAATAAACTTAACCACAAGAGTTTTTTTAAGTGCCTGCTTTCTGCTAATTTATAAAAAGCAGAATCCTGTCAGATAAAATTTCATGAAAATGATCTATAAACCAGACTGTCAAAAGTGAAAGGTACTCAGGGCAGTACTTATGGACAACAAAAACAGCAAAACCACTGTAAAGGTTTCCCGTTACTGCAGCAACAGAAAGCACGGCAACACAGCTCACGTTACGTGGATTTGCAAGTTACTGTGAGGTCACAGGAAATCCTGAAATGTTTTCCACATTTTCTTTCATACATTTTATGTCAAATTTCCTGCAACTGAAATCATAAACCATCGTCCTGCTGGAACTTCTTCTGAAAGAAAGGAGATCTTCTGACACTCGCTCCTGAACACCTAATAATTCAATTCCTACTCCTGTAACAAGACACTGAAAGACAGGATTGAAAATGGACTATGATAAGGCTGAAATGTCAAATGTGCTGAATCTTTCATAATGAAAACCAAATTGATATCATTGAGACCATTATAAATACTACATTTAATGGGCCAGTGAATGCCTTTTTCTAGAAAAAGAGTAAGCAGAAATTATTATATTTAGTAAGTATATGCATGTATATATATTCACTATTCCTCCAATTTCAGATTCAAGATGTATAATCAGCTTTAAGTGCACATTTTATTGTATAATCTCTGTGTAAGAAATATATAAAATGTATGCACAATGTTTCCAGTTCCTTACAAAGTACCCTTTATTGTTCCTCAAATGATTATGAGGGGATAAGGAGAACATGGGAAACCTGGAAAAGTTAGTGTTCTCACAAGATTTATCACTAATAACTACAGAAGTCAAAAGCAGTTCAGGCCAGTGAAAAATGATGCTAAAATGTGAATGTTTCAGAAGTAAAATAAAAATTATAGGTCATCATTTATGGAAAAGAATGTTTAGCATACATTACCTCTCCTGACATATCAGGTGCCATAGGAACAGCAGGCCACAAAGATGAGTAGATTCCAAAAAACACCACCCAGAGTGCAATGCTGCCCCAAATTGCTATATGACTGAACTGGGAGGGAGAAGAAGGAAGGGGAGAAAAGAAAGTGTTGAAGTTAATACAATTTTTAAAAAAAGTGTTAGATTATTATTTCAATGAAAAGATATAGATGTAACTTTTGTAAATTCCTTCTAGCTCCTGATTTTATTCCAAAAGAATTATTTTCAACATGTTGAAAATAATCTCCTCCCCCCCCAAGGGTTATATGGCTATTCAGACTCTCACCAAATACCATTTGCCACTCCAACCCCATAGTCACAACGTATACAGTCCCAGAGTTATGAACTAAATAAGAAACTTGTGTGTGCATAGTAAATGGAAGCCAAAGGAAAATGTCATTTCACATAAACCTCTAGAGAAAAAGTCTCAGCTGGATTAATAAAAAATGTTGCAGAATAAAGAGAACCCCAGTGTGTATGTGCTCAGAAGTCATCTCTGTAATATATTCAAAGAAGGTCACACCCTACCAGCTTTTAACCTTTGAATCAACTTGAGACTTGTCAACTTGCTTCTATTCATCATTAAGTCCTTGTGTTTTCTTTTCTACATCTTTTGGATTTATTCCTTTTGATGCCTCCTACATGTCCCTTGTACAATTAAGAAACAACCATTCCTCTTTATATATGACCCATCAAATTAAATGTTAACTCACCTGTATGTTGCACCAGACTTCCAAGCAAATTTAGTTGCTCATCTCTTTGCTTTGCATATACCACCCCCTTCCTCCAGTTCCCCTGGTACTGGAATTTCATCTTTAGATAAATTCATGCCATTGCTTTCAAACTTTTATTAAAAAATTCCTCTTCAAAGAAACTTTTCACTGATTAACCTAATATTACTGCAACCATACTCTTTCATTCTATGTCTGTCTTGCA
Source organism: Pseudocheirus occidentalis (assembly GCA_028646575.1). Taxonomy (NCBI): domain Eukaryota; kingdom Metazoa; phylum Chordata; class Mammalia; order Diprotodontia; family Pseudocheiridae; genus Pseudocheirus; species Pseudocheirus occidentalis. The sequence goes on along the minus strand of CM053601.1, from coordinate 108,718,125 downwards.
TTTAGAGACTCTGTATGGGCTATATTCATTTGTACTCAATGATGTTTAGTTCGCTGGTTTCTGGCTTATGTTTTCCCTTGGGCAGCTTAAACGATTCAATGTTTTTACTGAAATTGCTTAAAAAATTCTCTTAAACTTTGGCTTCTTTCTACAAGTTACTGAGTCAAACCTGTAGGACTTGACTAGAGAATAAGATCTTGGTGGACCTTTTTCTTTCTGAGAGGCAGTACAGGACTAACTGGAATTTAGGTGGTGTGGATTTGAGGGTCTGAATTGTCACTAATTAGCTGTGTGGTAAAGAGAGTCTAAGGTTCTTCAAAGGCAGCAACTCTTTAGTTTTTGGTCTTTGCATCCCTAGTACCCAGGCAGAGTGTGGCACATAGCAGATGCTCAATAAAATCTTTCTTAATAGATACATGGCCATAATAAGACAGCAATAATGACTCAAAGGTAAACATATATTGCTTTATACTTTCCCAAATATTTCACTGAGTTTCCATTTCCTCATTCGTAATATTGATTAGACGTCAAGAACTCTAACATCCTTTAAAATTCTAGAAGTCTGAGATACCTGGGGTTTTATATCCTCATACATTCCCCCTCCCCTTTGGGTTCCGTACGAACTTGTAAAATAGTCAAAACATTAAAATTTAAATGTCAACTAATCTGTGATAATGAACATTACCATTATGAATAGGCTAGGTAAAAAGACAAAGTCATTAATGGAGAGAAAAATAATGGAGAGAATCATTATTGGACTTGGAGTCAGAAGATTGAACCCCTATTTAATGACTTAGAATCTATAGGTTCTTGGGCAAATTAAATCTCTTAGAGCCTTTATCTGAATGAGGAAAACAAACCAAACTGCATACTTTATAAGGCTATTGTGAGAATCAAATGCGAGAATGTGTATAAAGTGCTTTGTAATCCCAAAGTAATATAAAAAAATGTGAAAAGTGATCATCACATATGACTACAGGTAGAACAGATTTTTCATTATTCACAAGGAGACTATTCCAATTGTGATCTAACCCATTTGATCAATGTTTCTAATCTCTTGTTGATTTAGAATCTTTGTTAATATTTTCACTCTCAGCAAAGGCAAAAATTCCTACTTTTACTTTATAGTCTACTATGATGGGAAAGAAAGGGGGAAAACATGTTAAAACCAAAACTTTCAGTTATTTTGACCATGCTGGGGAAAGCTGGAAAGCTAAGAGACTTGAGGAATAGAGTGAGGTCTCCATCAATTTCTTTGCCTTAGGATGAAAGCCAATGCAGTCTGTCTCTAGTATGTAGCAGAGTGGAATTCTGGGCGGGGGGGGGAGGGCGAAAATACAGGGACTTGGGAGTTCTTTATTCTCCCTGAGTTGGTTTGTTTAAAGTGGAGCTTTAAAGGATGGAAATAGCATTGGACTTAAGTCTGAAGACACGAGTATGAGTCCCAACTCTATCACCAGCGTGGAAACATTGGGCAGGTCCTTTCAGTATACTAACCCATAAAACAAGGACAATAATATTTGTACTACTTATAGCAGGGCATTGCTATAAGAAAAAAGTTGTATAGTGGGAAGGCATTAAATGTGATCCATTGTTATTTGTCAGCATTATGCATTTCCAAGTTGGATATAATCATATTCAATTGAAAATCACCAAACCAACTATAATTCCTTTGGATTATTTGCTGTTTTGAATTATCCATCCTACTTCTTGTATTAATTAACATGGATATTTGAGAATGAACTGTATATAGATGCTTATCTAAGAATCTAATGGTAACTTGCTGGATTCAATTATACAGTTTCAACTATAACAAAGATATCATTTGACATTTATATTTCTATGGCTCTGGAAAATTACAAGTTGAGATACAAATTACCCTACTAGGAGAGGTGAAGGGCCAATATCTTCACCAAATCCAACTAAGAATTCAAAACTCCCTACCCAAGGAAGTCCATGTAGAGGGAAAAAAGCACATACACATACAATTTCCCATTTACATATGACAACCTACGGACTAGATTTTTACCCCAGTGCTTCACAGCATGCCTGGCATTGAAGTTACTAAGTTCTTGAAGACTCTATTAGTGGAGTCTAAGTTTTGGCAGAGCCTATATAAAACTAGAAAGACTGTCCTTAGTGACTAAAAATTACCCAAAGAAAAGGTTCTTTACCAGAAGTCTGACCGCCAAGTAATGAACTGTGCCCAAAGCAACTCATGAAACCAGTTACTAAGGTCTGAAGGAATTTTCAGCTACATTAATTGAAGGAGTATCCACATTGATAAAAATCAGACTTTTTGAAGTACTCAAAAGCCAATGCTAGGCAATGCCTAAAATAAGGAAGAAAATCCAGGAAATTCATAAATGGTACATGTGTCATCCCTACTCTTTCACTGAATTTTTTTCTATTCTGTCACCTCTCTTTTTTCATTTATTTTCAATCTCTCACTCTCTACTAGCTCATTTTCTTCTACCTACAAACATGAACGTATTTTTGATATTCTGGAAAAAAATAAAGGCCATCACTCAGTCCTTCCCTCTCTGTTAGCTATTGTCCTTTCTGTCCTTTACCTTTTGTAGCTAAACTATGCAAAATGAGGACCTCCCCAACTTCTTTTAAGTCCCAACTAAAATCCCACCTTCTACAGGAAGCCTTTCCTACCCTTCAATTCCTGCATTCTTCTTTGCTCAATTATTTCTTATTTGCCCTATATATAATTTGCTTTGTATATATTTATTTCCATGTTGCCTCCTTTATTAGACTGTAAGTTCCTTGAGGACAGGGGTTATCTTTTGCCTGTTTTTGCACCTCTAGTACTTTAACACAGTGCCTGGCACACAGTAGGTGCTTAATACACATTGATTATTTATATGTTTACATTTCTCTTTACTAAAGTAATTGCTTATTTAAGTAGTTTCCTGTTTTCACTATTTTGAAGTCAAATATAAAGATTAGTTTGCTTGTAATGAAATATGAAACCTGTGAAAAAACCATTTGTAAAATTTAGATTTAAAGTTTTAATTAATTAAAGTTAAAGATTTAATTACAAAATTTTTAAATGGATAATAATCATGACATTCTTTTTCTTAACTACTTTTATGAACATGAGCAAATACACATGAGGAGAAAATGTGCTGTTTTCACTGCTTCAATTACTCGGTATTAGACTTCTAGACACATTTAGAAGCAAGAACATTAGTGTGATGAGTGATTTTTATGAGTATTGTGACCACACCAACACCACAATCCAGATTCCTCTTAATTCCCTGGTCTTCTTTTTCTACCATAACAGAACATCCTTTTCACCCTGGAAGAGCATTCTGCTCCAGCAGCTATCAGAATGTGGAGGATAACTCAGGCCCTGACTGATTGGTTCTTCAACTACTATCTGAACGAAAGTGCCCAGGCCATCATGTTTTTAATCCTTTGCAGGCTCCATTCCTGATCTGCTGGACTTTTTCCATCATGCCCCATTCATTCCACAGTCCTGCAGGTACCATTTCTCTCTGTATTGGCTTCTCTCATTAGAATATGAATGCCTTGAAGGCAAGGACTTGGTTTCTTTTTGCTTGTATATGTATTCCTACTGCTTAGAACCATACCTGGCACATATTAAATGCTTGTTAGAGCAGCTACGTGGCACAATAAGTAGGGCACAGGATCTGGAGGCAAAAAGATTCATCTTCCTGAGCTCAAATCCAGTCTCAGACACTTACTGGTTGTGTGAGTCTGGGCAAGTTACTTAACTCTGTTTGCCTCAGTTTCTTCACCCGTAAAATGAGCTAGAGAAGGAAATGGCAAACCACTCCCCTATCTTTGCCAACAAGCTCCCAAATAGCATCATGAAGATTTGGACACAACTGAAATGACTCAACAACAATAACAACCACAACAAAAAAAATGCTTGTTAACTTGATTTGACTTGACTTATGTAGCCTCTTCAGTATCAAGCATTTTCATCTTTCATCAAACTGTCAATTTGTTGGATGGGTAGTGAAACCTCAGAGTTGTTTTGATTTGCATTTCTAGCTCATTCTTCTGAATTTCACTGCAACTTCAAACATATAATTCTAAAATAGGAGATTGTATACATAGCATCTATTTTTTTTCTTTTTAGAATGTTATGCACAAGTAAAAATTTTATTCATAGAAAATAATCTCATGAACCAGGCTATTATGAAAAATGCATATAAACATCACTGGAATTGTTTCTTTAAAAAAACTTCCACAGTAAAATCCCCCAAATTCTTAGCAATGCTCTAGACATCTTCAGGAAATCTGAATGCTTACTATTCTGTCACTGACTTACTTTAAAAAGCTCTTTTTTCCCAAAGGAAAAAAAAGAACCATCAATTATGAAAAGTAAAATGTAACTTCTTATTGGTATCAGAAAGGCATAAGGCTTTAATGTTGCTGGAGAACCCATTTTAAAGTTTTAATTCTCATAAAGTAGAATATTTAAAACACTTCAAAGGATCTATGATTTCAGAGCTAGAAATGGTCCCTTCTACCACATAAATAACAACCTGGTCATGTATCTGATCTATCTTGTTCCTGCCCTGCATAAATTCCCCAAAGATGATCTTTTGATTCAATTTATAATACTATGAGACATTCTCCAACAATTAAATGGCTAAAGGACATGAACAGGTGATTTTCAAAGGGAAAAACTCTAAGTTATCAATAATCACACTTGAACTACCCTAAATCACTAATAATGACAGGAATGGAAATTAAAGCAACTTTGTGGTTCTACCTATCAACTAGAAAAGATGGCAAAAGAGGAAAACCACAAATGTTGCAGTGACTGAGATAAAAGAAGCTTGTTAGGGCACCTTTTGTGGATCTGTGAATTGATCCTGACGTTCTAGGGAACTATTTGGAGCAATGCCCAGAGAATTAGCACAATTTGGAGGCAGGTAGGTGGCTCAGTGAACAGAACACCAGGCCTGGAGTCAGGAGGACCTGAATTCAAATGTGACTCAGACATTTACTAGCTGTGGGCAAGTCATTTCACCTCTATTTGCCTTAATCTGAAGGAAAAGGAAATGCCAAGGCACTCTAGGATCTTTGCCAGGAGAACCCCATGGATGGTATGGTCCAGGGGGTCATGAAGGGTTGGACATGACTGAATGACAATAATAACAACAAGCCCCAAATTACCAAACTTTCTAAAGCCCTTTGACCCGGCTATACTACTAGGCTTAGATCCCAGTGAAATTAAAGAAAGAGGAAAAGGATCTACATGTCTAAAGATATTAATGGCAGCTAAAAACTGGAAATGAAGAAGGCATCAGCCTTTGGTGAATGGCTAAATGTAATGGAACATTGTTATGCCTTAAGCAATGAGGTAATGGACAACTTCAAAGGAAAATGAAAGACACATATGACTGATGCCAAGTGAAGAGAGCAAATCCAGGAGAAAAACATTATATAATGGTTATATTATAACGAAATTTTTTAAAGGACTTTCTAACTCAGATCAATGCAATGACATACTATGAGTCCAACAGAATGAATATGAACTAAGCCATAACATTTTTTTCTACATGATTAATATGTACATATTTTGTTGGATTCTGCAGCTATATACTGAGGATGAGTGTCTTAGCCAAATGCTATACCTATCCAAGATATGTGTACTAATGTACTGACTTGATGGGTAGCTGATCCAACTGCATGTCACTGTCTGGAAAATAGGAATTCTTTATCTACTTGGATTTTTTAATGTGGATTCCCAGGCGGGTTCTTTTTGAGTGATTTTGGCTACTACTGACTACAGAGGATCTGAAATATTTTGAAGTTGAATGTAATCAGTATACTGCCATCTTCAAACAGAAACATCAGGAGGATGTTACAATCTATAGAGAACTCCTGTTCCATATGGCCACTTGTGCAAGACATCCTCCATAAAAGTGATGAAGACCTTTGGCAAGCAGATCTCTCCCTCTGTTCTTCCTCATTTGATAGCAATAACCAGAGAACCATTGAACAAAAATCACCTCTAATTTTATTTGCTGAGGAATTTGGTATAGTGTGTTGAAATATACATGGGAAACACTTTGTTGGAGGAAAACATTTAGGGTTTAATTTTCTTTTCCTGAGTCAAATACTTAAAAACCCTAAATAATAAACAGAGAGAGATCCTATAATCCCCAAACCAATCATGTGACTGCAAAACTATAGTTTGTTATCAAGCTGTTTGCAAAAGTTTGACTTTCTTCAGTTTTAACATCATCATCATTATGGATCATTCTCACAAACATTTTATAGAGAGGAAAATCAATAGTTATTTGAGAACTGTCTATTTCATGATATTCTTAATTCCACCTATGACTTTTATTCCCTTCTTTCAGGTACCTTAAAAACCGATCCCATAATACTTTTAAAAATGTATCATTTCTAGCACTTATCTTTTTATTTGTTTGTTTCTTCTATGAAACAAAACCCATATTTTTAGTACCAATATTCCAGTGATTCCATATGGATTCAAATAATGGGAGACAAGTCTCAACAGAATCCAAATAGCAAGTCTATTAAAGGGAACTGAAGGGCATAAATGGCTATAGCATATTACCAATGATGACCTGTACACAAAGGGTTGAACACAAGTTATTACCCAAGAAGGAAATGACTGAAAAGTGGGCGGGCCAGTCAGGTATTGCGACTGTAATAACAGATACATTGTAGCTTGTATGCTGCTTTGTTGCTCATATAATGTTCAAAACCTAGATTCTAAGATTCTAGCACATTGAATGGACTCCCTATGGAAGCTGATGATATGATATGGAGAAGTGGCACAGAATGAAAAGTCTGGGAGGGTTGCAATCTGTACCATATACAGGACTATACACATTAATGAGATTAAAGAGCTAGGAATATACTGGCTCCAGTCTAGCTTCTCATCCTGCTCTTTGTCTTCTTTAGTACCATTCCCCTCTCTTCCCTCCCCTCCATCCTACCACCCCTGCTGACATGTTTGAGATTAAATTTGAACACTGGTTCCACTTTATTGATGATCAAAGTATTTTGTTATAGGAATGCTGACAGATCTATTCCATTCTTTGCTTGTTATTTTCCTTTTCAGTTTCATCTATAAACATTCTTGCAATGATTTGGATTAGTTGGGTCTTGTGTTAAGTTTTCTCAGGACTACTTTTCTATCCTACACTCTTCGCTATTTTGCAATAATTCAATTTTCCAATTGTATTATAGTAAGACAATACAATAACACAGCTCTTATCCATATGCTTATTTACTTTGTTTTAAAATGAATTTTTGGCAAAATCCAATGTTGCTCTTGCCTGCCTAGACTCTAGCTGTTGGGCAAGAAGGTTTCTGAGTTTTTTGACCTTCCTGCTATGATGACTATTTTATATAAGTTAAATATGTGCAGGAAATAGTGGTAATTTATGGTGATGTCTTTTCCATGAACAATTTCCAATTCTTGGAGACATCAAAAGTTGTGTGACCAGGTCAACTTGGAGCTTCTGTGACAATATTCAGGATCTTTTCATCATTTTTTTCCTAATTTGGTGCTGAATCTGACCTTTGTTCTAATAATTTGGCTGGCTTGATTGCACAGATATGGCTTGGAAATGACCCTCAAGCCACCGTAAGAGACAGTCATTTCCTGTCTCTTAAGACATAGCTAATGCCATTTTTATAATGTTCAATGCTTGCCACATCTAACACCTTCTGATTCTTATGGAAACAAAACTATGGTATTATCAGTAGACATTTCTGCCCTTTGATATCTTCTATTTCTTTTTTTTTTTTGGAGAGGGGAAGGTAGGGCAATTGGGGTTAAATGACTTGCTCAAGGTCACACATCTAGTAAGTGTTAAAAGTGTTAGAGGTCAGATTTAAACACAGGTCCTCCTGACTACTCCAGGGCTGGTGCTCTATTCACTATGTCACCTAGCTGCCAAAGTATCTTCTATTTCTTAATCCTAAACTGAAGTTTCCAATATATTTTTTACTTTCTTCTTCTATGCCTAGATTTCCATTTAACTCATTGAGTATCAAATGAATATATTCACTTATCTAAATGATCCTGTGGAGTTCTCTGCATAATTTCTCTACTTCATCATCTTCTGCAACAGATGATGGCACCTAGCCATGCTTATCTTCATTATTATAGGTATGTTATTTCAAAATGTGTGACCAATTTAATCCATATTGGGTGTTTTCAAAGACACAATATTTTTTAAAAATAATTAAGAGATACTACAGGCGATGATTTTAACCCAATTGTGAAGTTTTCATAAATGAAAGGAATTTATCTTATTAAAAAGGAAATTAAGGATAAGAACTATACCTGTGATTCCATTAGTATAAGAAAATGTCTACCAGTACATTTCAGCATCTTCTCTGGAAATGAAAATCTTGGTGAGCTGCTCAGAGTACTTACTAAAAAGTTCAACAACTTACCCAGGATCATGCAACCTCTATGTGTCAGAAGTGGGATTTAAACTTAGCTCCACGGTTGGTTCTCCAGTCCCTATGCCATGCTTTCTAGACACTATGAGACTAGGAAATTAAATCTTACAAATTTGCTTTAATCTTTCTAAAACTGGAATGAAACTCAAGAAATAAATGTATTTAATAGCAGACAAGAATATTCTCTCAATAAGCATCTAAATCACATACAGAATAAATTCTATGAATTTATTGAATGAATTTATCTTGAATGAAGTGTCTGAACTGAAAGCATAGTCATTAACTAAAGTTGCTAAATATTTCAGGAAAAATAATTCATCAGAAAGAAAATTACTTGGAACTAAAGAATGAATAAGATTATTTTTATAGATACTAACGATAATGAAACATTTTCTATCAATTGCTCAGAAATAGCCAACAATAGTTGAAATGGACATTCTGTTTACATGAGACAGGTCAAATATTCAGTTTTTATTTATGCAAAGTTTTAACTGTCTTTATAAAAGTAAAATTTCTGCCACCTCTCAGTCATCTAACTTCTTATTATACAGCAATACCTGATTACTTGAGAAAAACAGTAATGTCACAAGATTATAAATACATTGCATTTCTTGTCAGTAAATTATAGAAATTAATAATTTGACAACTTCAAGACTGCCCGTTCCTAATAAGCAGAGACTATCTTTACTGGGTGTAAGTTGCATTCGATGGCCTCTGAGCTCCCTTACCATGCTCAAATTCTGTGACCTGATTTGCCATTGTTATAGGTAGGATTTGGGAGCAGTAATGCAAGAATGATGGTTGCGTTGGGGCACAATGGAAAGTGTAATGGACTTGAACCAGAAGAACTGAGCTTTGATGCTGAACCTGTCACTTAATACCTATATGATACTGGAGAAATCTCCTAGCTTCTCTCAGTCTCAATGTACATTTTTGTTAAAAGAGGGAGCTCAAACAGATAATCCTCAAGATTCTTTTCAATTATAAAGCCTATGACCCTAAAATACTTCACAAATATATTTGATTTCTCCCTATATAAGAAATGTACACACAATTATTAGGAAAGGCATATTTGTAGTGACAAGCATGGCATAATGGATAGAAAGCTGGCATCAGAGTAAGGGAGACCTGGGTTCGAGGTCTGGCTCTGTCACATTGTTGCTACTGTGTGACTTGGATAAGTCACACACCCTTTATGTACTGCAGACAGCTTAACTGAAAAACTGATGCCATTTGGAACTGGCAAGGGAAGTTTTCTCACCAAGACTTCCCTATATTAAACCACCGGTCTAGTCTTAAAATTGCATAAAATTATTGCTATTTAAAAAATATAATTTCCACTAAGCATATGTATTTGCATGGAGGTCAGATTTTTAGCAAACTCCACAATGACTGTGAACTCTCAGGTAAGCAAAAGGGGTCTTTGTGAGCTAAAGAAAACAGCTGTGACAAGCTCACTGAACAGGGAAGGGGTTGTCTTCAGGTCCTTATCAATAAAACTGCACACAAAATAACGGAGCAGGGTAGAGGTAGTAGAGACTCAAACATAAATGAGAAATGATTGCTAACCAAGAGGAGAAAAAGAAAAACTATTAAAAAGCAAGAAGAAAACTTCAACGGTTCAACAATTTAGGATATTTTATCAGATAGCCCTCCAGACACTTTTAATAACCCTGAGGGCACCAGTGTGTAAAAGAACAGTGCAATGATCAAAGTTTGAAATGTTCACTGAGTCATCAAGAAAGGGTCCTTTTTGAGTACTCTCAGTTTAAAAAGGCATTGATGCATATATAGGAGGGTCATATTTTATAACAAATGAGTCATATTTTTTAAAATTTGGGTCCATAGGTGGGTCAACCTCAATTATCTGGAAAATTTACATATTTGAAATATCTGGTTATTTTGATCTAAACTTGGTATCTCCCTTAGCACAAAGCTCATGTTGAATATATATTTGTTGAATAAATTATGCTGCAGGTACACATTATAACCACATTTCTCCTTCACTCTTTAATATGAGAATACCTTATGTTTTGGGAAATTACATAATTAGAAATGAAAAAGAAAGAATGGTAGCTATGAACACAGAACACATAATGATTTCTGTCTTAATGTAAATTGTCCTTACCAAAGTCCAGTATGAAGTCTCCAATCCAGCTTTCAAACACACAGTAATCACTACAAACTAAAACAAAAAAGGTAAACAGGTTATTTCATTTCATTGCCATGATTTTTTCTGATAACTTTTTTATCATATAATCAAAAATTTTGAAAATGCTAGTTATTATAGTTCATCACAGGAACAGCTGGTTACTTGTTGCACATCTTATAGATTTGAAAGCTAGACAGGATCCTAGGGCTCATTTAACCTCACTCCTTAATTTTAAATGTGAGGAAACAAAAGGTCTTCTAAATGACTTGACCAAATTTGTTACATCACAGCAAACTCTCAGAATTTATCTAGGTTTGTCCTTGGACAAATGATCTGTCATATGATAAATGTCTAGACTCAGACTCAAAGCCACCCTGGTTAAAATACCTGCCAGGGCATTTGTTGGCACCATTTTAGTTATGGAAGTATATCTCCATGTCACCGTTAGTTATTAGAACAAGACTTCAGGGAAACGAAAGTTAAAGTTTTCTTTTTTCAGAAGATCTTAAAATTCAGTGACAGTAGAGAATTTATATTACTATTTTGTATTTGAAAGGCAGCTTGGTATAACAGAAATGGCATCAGATGCGAAGTTGGGAGATATCTGTGTTCAGATCCCAAACATCTCTTTTGCTAGTCATATGACCCTGGATATATTACAACCTTCTCTCAGTTCCCCATACATGAGTATGACAATACTTGTAAAACAATCCTCAAAAAATCTCAAAGAATAACAGATTTAGAATTGAAAGGAACTTGGAAGATATGTTTTATAGATGGACCAGGCCTGATGAGGCTAAATGGCTTGCTTGAGGTCAAGGAAAGAGTAGGCAGGAGAGGCTGTATTCCTTGGACCCTATTCAACATTCTCTTTCCCCTAGCAACTTATTACTGTGTGAAAAACCCTTTGTAATCATTTGAGTGGTATAAAAATCTTAAAGTACTACACAAATCATAAGGAATTATAAAATGTTTATTATTGTTTAAAAGAATACTAATTTATTAAAATTCAAAATAAATGAAAAGCCATGAATGTATATATTTATTTTTAAAATTTATACGTTTAAAAATAAAAAGTAAGTGTATAAGAAATAAGGAGATGTCTTTATTTGTAAAAAGGAACAAAAATGTTTAGACTCACGGTGTAAACAATGTTTCCTAACAACAGATAATCAGAAGTTTTTCCATTTCCAAATACGGTACCTTAAAGAAAATAAAGAGCAATTTTTACTTTCTTCAACATTTTTCTATTAAAAAAAATATATATACCTAATGTAGGAACATTATAATTATGTGTACAGTTAAATTTATTAAATACATACTATGTATAGGAAAACACTGTGATACACACTGGTGGAGAAACTTTAGAAAAGATATAGTCATTATGCTTATAGACTTTATAATAAATATCTGCCATAATACTCAACAAGAGGTAAGATAGATATACATGTGGCAAATAGTAAATCAGATGAATGGGCAAACGTCTAATTAACTCACCATTACCGGTCTCCAATTTAAACTTATTGGTACTATGCTTATGGACCCATTAAATTACATATTCCAATGAAAAAACAAACATAAATGATGAATCAGATTCAAGAATATGTGTACTCAATGGACTTAATTAGATCAAAATGGCCTTATTTCTGACCAAGCAGAAATTTCTATGCATTAATGTATCATTGATCTGAAGGATGAACAGGTGGTGGTGAAGAGAAGTACAGTAATGGTTTAGACTGATAGTGATGAGAGCATGTGCTCTGGTAGTGGCAGTAGGGGCCTTGTGCCAAGGTCTCTGAATGGTTTATTTTCTCAAATGCTTTTTATTGTTTTGTGAGATCATTGTAGTGATCTAAGTCCACCCATAGCCTCCATAATGTTTTATATATGAACTTAAATTCTCAAACGGTTTTGGCTACCATGTCATTGTACTTGGTGAGAAAACTGCTGCTGTGCTTAAGTAGATTCTGGGATCTTTTAGCTTCCTTGGCTTGCTGATTGTTTCTTACTGGTGGAAACTTCTGTGGGACTCAATGTATTTAATTTTATTTTCATTATTTAAATATTTGTTATTTTTCACTGGTGATGGCCTATCTGATCAGGTAAGGTTCAAGTTGTGATAATAAGTGTTTCCTCATCTCATCCTTTTTTCTATAATAAATTTTTTTCTATAATAAATAATAAAAGATTTTTTTTTATTTGGACATTTTGCTTATGAAAGAGACAAAACCAATGACGGTTATTTGGGAAAAACAAGTTCTTAGGGGAAAAAAGTACTTACTAAAGTCAATGATGCTCAAAGTTTCTTGTTTCCTACTATTTCTTTTTTGGAACTATTATTATATTTGAAAGTATTATTCTAGAATATTTTGGGACTAGGATTTTGAAGTTGATACTTAGGAAATCTTCATAACTTTTAGAATAGGATAATCATATGTTGCCTATTTATGCCACATTTCTCAGTCTATAACACAGGCATATTACTGCAAATATATAGACCTTGCTTTGAGGCAGGTATCTGTCAGTGACTGAGGAAACAAAGCAGGAGAAGGTATACTATCCTTCACATCATGAAATGAAATCAGCCCAGTCTAGCCCAGTCCAGCCCAGTGTACGGCTTAGAACTAATTTAAACCCTGTGCTGCTCAGAAGATGAGCCCAAGTGGACATCTCAAAGAAAGACAGGAGAACTTAGACTCCTCCCCTCATTGTGCTGAATGGAGGAAGCCAGGTTTTGAATCTGTTGTTGAGAGCTGTGCTCTCTGGGAGAAGGAGAGTGTTGTCTGCCTGTAAAGCCAATCAGCAGTAGATTTCTGAGAGAATGCTATTGTGAAGAGCTTTTAAGATTCGGATTACACAGTATTAGTGAACACTTTGTTTATTCCATTATAAATCTTTATTCAGTACAATGTTCACAGTTTCAACAGTTCACAATATTATATACAATCTCCAGAACAAGGAAAGTCTCTATATTATATCTTATTTCAGGAAGACACAATATTTAGAACAAGGAACAAAAGAAAAATCACCTGGTTTCCCTAAGGGGGAAACTAACTTAACACTTAAACATTCAATCAATCAAATAACAAAGGAATGACCTAGTTTCCCTATGAGGGAGTTGGTTCAATCAACAATTCACAATATACTGATCTTCCACTCCTGGGGTAACCATTAACTTTAGTTTCCAAATAAAGTTCTTAGACAACCACACAAATCCTTCCACCCCTTGATTTCCAACAAACCTCA
>CM053601.1:108670764-108703782 GCA_028646575.1 Pseudocheirus occidentalis | reverse complement strand
GGCACACACTGAAGTTCACAAGGTTCAGCACACCTCAAACCCTTCAGGACTTCTCTTGCCTGGAACTCAAGGATCAGCCAGGCCACCAACAAACAAAGTCCCATCCTGTTCATATCTTCAGTCAGCCACTCAGGAACCAAATCCAAGATCTGTCCTGTCTCTGTAAAATTCTTCCTTATAAGCACTGGCTATCTCCCAAGTAAACAGGGAAGTGTCTCAGCCAATAGCATTCTTCCAAGTCACAGGGGAATTCATACCTTTTCACCAATGGACAGAGTTCTGGGATTTCACACCTTTTCACCAATGGACAGAGTTCTATACTTAACACTAGGTTACTAGGATCTACTTAACATCTGATCAAACAAATTAATTACCATTACACTGCCTTGTACTTTACAGAGGGGAGGCTCTTCAGGTTTGTCTGTCCTGACCTTTATTGCCATCTGTGACTTGAGACTTGGAACCCCTTCAGAGATCATCCCAGAGAGCAGATACAAATACCTTTGAGGACCCCGGGTATGGGAGTACTGCCTTTGCTGAAAGAATTAGGCACTGATTTTAGAGTCTAGCCAAGGAACATCTCATTTGGAGCAGCTAGAGAAGTGACAGCTTAGCAGGTGACTTTTGGTACAATTATTCTTTAAGATGACCAAGGACTCTCAGACCTTCAGTTCAGAGACATGACTTGTTCCTGGCAAGTGAGTTATCCTACTCATGTGCCTGTTTATTAGGTTTTTGGAAATTTGTATCTACTTTTCTGTACTGACATCATGTGCATTGGTGAGAGTCTGTAACCCTGGTTTAAGGATTGACTGTTTTGATTAATCTTGCCTTTGCATTTGGTATAGTAAACGTTTCATGACTAAGAGTTAATGGTACATCTTGGCTGATGTATTGTGTGCAGTGGAGTATCGCTTCCCCACACCAGGGTTACCCTTAGAAATCTGTGAGTTATAGCAGTGTGATCTTCTCAGAAACATTCCCTCCCAAACCCCTGGGCCCTGAATTCCTTTCTAGGATAAATACACATTAAGGAGAACAAGCCCCAGCCCAGAGAGAGTCTAGAGAGAAGGAGGGCACCATACTTCTAATTTGGTATTTTTCTTGATATTGTCTCAATCCAGACAAACGTTTTTACTGTATAAACAACTGATTCCAAAATGAGTGCTTTATGATGCTTTCATTTTTCATTCACTGACATACCCAGTGACTTCCAATTCTCATCTTTTGAAAAATAAAAATCTAATGTTAGCTCCCAAACGCCAGCAAATATTTTTGTTTTTCTCTCCAAATCTCTTGCTTCTAGTTATAGAGAGATTGATCAATAAAAACTTGTTGTGAATATCAAAATTTTGTTTTGACACAGCAAATACTTCTCATCAAACACTGAGAAAAGTTAGCTCTGGTCATCTTCTGGATGAAAATATTCAAGCTTTAAATGCATGAGCCTTCTCTGCCCTTTGGCCTCTTCATTTCTTGATCCTCACCCATATTCCCGCCAACTCTATCCTTCCTTGAGTAAACTTTCTTAACAAAATTGCCAACTGTTAAGTTATATGTGCATTTGGTTTGTAGGATCTTGTTAAAACCTTCAGAGAAGTCTTCTACCTCTTCATCCTCTGAAATGCATGTTGTCATACTACCTGCATTTACCATCCTGGCATTATATTTGTATAAGTTCATCATGAGCACTTCTAGGTGAGGTATGTAAAAAATTAGGTTTTTCTTTGCCTTTGGGATCATAATGAAATAGTTCCTGTACTCACTTTTTCAGCTGTAATCTGCACACACTCCTTCCATTTAGCTATAGTTTCTCTGTGTTCTATTTTGATTTAGTAAAAGAACAACAGCATGAAATGTAAGGGAAACAGAGATGACAAGATGATATTAACCACTGGTGGGTTACCTGACCCTCCCTGCCAATGCAAACCTATTCGTAGGGAAGAGATACAATTTTGAACACTTCCTAGAACGGATGGAGTTGGGAAGCAAAAAAATAAATTCAGATGTTTATGTCATTTGATTTTTTTTTCAGATTGTCCTTATCTATTTCACTTTCCTATTTCCTACCCCTATTTTCAGGACAGAAAGGAAATCCAGAGTTCATTAAACAAGACACATAGGAAGGTAATGAGAAGAGAAAAAAACTGCTTTACTCTTGAAAAACTGACAGTAGTTTAACGTTAAGTAAAGAAGTTGATTAAGAGGCAGGAAACTATAGACAAAGAGATTTTTCACCTCCCTTCTTCACTTAATATCCCTAAGTTCTAAGTATTAAAATCAATATGAAGGGAAAGAAGTGGGTAGAAACATTTTCAACCCACCAACAGGAAAGCTATGAAGACCGATGACTCCATATAAGCAAGTCTATGTAAGTCACACTATCAGAGGGAAGAACAAATACAGTGAAAACAAGCAGTAATTTAAAACTCTTTGTGACTTTGGGATAGAACCAGAGACAGATCTGATTAATTCCCTGAGATTCTACAGGTAACTTAATAAGCAGATAAAATGCAGTTATGTATGATGAAAGGTTGCTTATGTTAATATAGTATTTCTGAATCTTCAGTTTTGAAGTATATAATATGCATATTTATTTACTTAATAGAAACAGAGGCTCTGATAAATTAGCATCCCTCCCAAGATTCCCAACATAGTAAGTCTGCTATAGAGATGCTAGCATAACCTACTGCATTCCTGGAGAACTCCATTCAGAAATGTCTGTATATTTACTTTTATGGGTGATGGAAATGTACTACAATTCTGTCAACAAAGACAAAATAAAATCATGCCCTTAAAAAAAGAGGCAGTAAAAGGTCTTAGACCAAAGGATAACCCAATAATTTCAAATTAAAGAAATCTTATTCAAAACATATATTAATGGAGCTGTAACAAAACAATGGCATATTTTCTTAGTGTTTACAGCCTCACAAAAGTCTTGTAGATACAGAACAAATGGAATGCAAATAAGCATTCAACCATACATCATATAGACACAGCATTAAAAACCTTTTGAATTAAAAGTGAAATTCATTTAACTCTCTTTAAGTTTCAAAAACATGAAAAGCTGAGCTTTTGCATACATTAAAACCCCTTTGAAGTCAAAAGAATAATAAGAAAATTTAATGTATATGCAATTTTAAGATATATACATCACTTTAGGTCAAGAAAAATACAGCAAAATAAGATACTGCAGTAATTTTAACACATATTGACACAGAGTTATTTTTTTTTAAAGTAAAAAGGCATCTCTTAACATTCATATTCCTTCTACTTACCATACTGGAGGGCTTTTAGTGGAAACCAAAACAGAATAACTGAGTGGAAGAGGCCATTTAAACAATGAACCCAGAAAACCTAAGGGAAAACAAAAATCCATGAGAACCATTTGCGATAAACTAGCTCTATGAACTCTGACCTTTCTTTTTATCTGTGGGCTAGATTCACAAAATGTGTTTCTGTCAGGCCACCACTGTGAACTAATAGAACTGACAGACACTTTCTGCCTCTTAGCCCTTCATGGGTCATTTATTTATTTTTATGTTTCCGAAAGTGTTTATTCAGTTTCACTTTTAATTTTTTTCTCTTTTTTGAAAACTTTGAAAGAATACACCAAGTTTAATACTTGTCTGATAAAGGAAAATAAAATTTAAAATTAAAACAGACCAAATTCCTTATATGGGAATTATTTCCATATTTCCAAGAAATCTGTTTATACCTTTGGCATTCATTTACTCTTCCCATGCAAGGTTAGAGGTAAGGTCTCTTATACCAAACATATAATGCTGCTTTAAAAAATATATAAGTATAAAATTTTGAACTAAAAAAAAAGACCATAAAGTTGTGCAATTTTACTCAAAAGACTTTTAAAATTTTTTCTTAACACCTGTCAAATGTTAAGTGGAATATTGCATGTCATACATATTAACATTCACACAAGTCAAATAACCTACTTAAAGCAATTGCATTCTAAACACCATCACATAACTATGACTGGTGCTTTCTTTGGAATGGATGTGTGAAAGAAAGTTATAGAAAAAACGATTTGGAACTCTTGTAGCCTTCTGAACGGTAATTAACTTTTCTCATTTAGAAGTGCTACTTGCAAATGTAACTTTTGTTGTACAAAATTGGCATGTATTAATAGTTTTAAGCTGTTCAAACAACAGAAATTAAGTTGCCTGCCTCCCAAAATTTTCCACTGTGATCTCAACATCCTTTGTTAGCTTACTCAACTATACTGGATTGTATGATCCAATTTACGCTCCAATACATTACACATTTGAACTTGTGTTACTCATTAACCTTTGTCTCTTCTCCTCGCTATGTCATTACCACAAGTTTTATTTGACAGAAAGCACAGGTGGGTGCAAGAAAAATTAGTTCTACTTTTCCATTTTCCTGACCGATACTTATTGTCACATGCTAATCCTTTAACCTCTGTCATGACCTTATAACCTGTGACCCTTTTTACCATAACAAACGTATGCATCATCATTCAAGGCAACAATGCTCCCACACTCAGGACCCCCATCAACTGCTGTTTATACAACTATGTATTTTGTAGTCATTTGTCTCTGAATTTTCAGACACTTATATGGAATTTAACCACAGAATTTTCACTGAAATAAATAGAAAATTTAATATCCTACAAAATAAAATGTCACAAAAGTCTAAAGTCTAAAACTAAAAACATATTTGCTATTTAAAGAGATGAGTCAATAGTATAAATGAGTTTAGTTGACTTGTGTTTTTTTAATTTACAAATATTGAAGTTATTTTTATTCTAAGAAAAGATAAAGATGACAATTTCCCCCAAAATGAATCTCCTAAATTCCAGCTATCTGCTATGAAATATTCTAGATCCTTTCCCAGTACTTAAAGTAAAAATAAATATATATTAATTAAGCCAACCCAGTTTTTACACTTCTCATAAAATATTGTAATAGTTTTGCAAATATTTACGTCGTTAAGTAATATTGTGAAGCACATGAGAAAGGCACACTTCATGTCATTCATTGTTTAAAAAACTAACTACTTACAACCAAATGTGAGGTGAGCTGGTATATTATTTAGTCACCAAGCTGATATATGGAATATCTACAAATAATCTGATTTTAGCTTTTCTTTACTATATGAAATCAATTCCTGATTTTGCCTGTGGAGGAAATTAGAATATGAAAAAATCTTCCTAATATTTATATGTTATCACCAAAAAAAAGTCACAATTTTGTTTTTGAAGCAAATAATAATGGAAATGTGGAAAAAATACAATAATCATATATTTGGAAATAAAAGAAATCCATGAAATATTTATATGTTGTTTTAAAATGTGCCGCATCTCATGTATAACCTACATCAAACTGTTTTCCTTCTCAATAATAGGGGAGGGGAGAGGGAAGGGAGCGAGAAAGGGAATTTGGAGCTCACAATAAAAAAATGTTAAAATTTTTTTACACATAAATGAAAAAAATAAAACATTCAGAAAAATTTAAAAAATGTGCTGCATCTCATCCTTATCTAGTGGCATGTAAACCATTATTCCTTTTCCCTTTAAGTCTATAGCGCTTTTTGTTGTATGACATTGGAAACATCATGCCATCTACTTTTTGGAGAGCTCCACAAACTAGACAGTGCTGAAAAGTATCACATGACTGGTGAAAAGAGAGGCACCATTTATATTAGCAGTTCTCACTAATCACCAGGATCATGCTAAAATATATACGTACATGAATATCTATAAAATCAAAGGGTGAATTAAAAGTACATTAAATTACACATGAAATAACTTTTTATCAATTGACCAGATTCAGTGTATTTGTCATTATAATAATGAAAAACTCATAAATATTAATAAAACTTCAAGAGGGCATGGTCTTTTTTTATAGTACATCTTCTTTTCCCATCTGTGTGGAACCTACAGATATATGGAGGGAGAACCAACCCTGAGGAAGAGAACAGTGAATATAAAACACTAGAGAAGAGAACAAGGCAGAAAATGATGAAGCCTATAATTCTGGCAGATAAGAACAGTATCTAGGACAGAACTAGACAAATAACAGCATTCAAGAACTTTGTTATGTGAACAGAGAGTAAAAGCCTGGGCTTCCTATTTGACATAGCGTACAAACTCCAAAATGTGACCCTAGATTATAATATTTCCCACATGCTAATTTAGAAGGGAGACAGCACGGCACAGTGGGTAAAGTGATGGTCTTGAAGCCAGGGAGAGCTCAGTTTGGCTTTGACACTCACTGGTTGTGTGACTCTGGGTGGGTCACTTAATCTCCCAGGGTTCTAGGCAACACTCTGTGGCTATAAGCTGAAGGGAAGGTGACGAATGACCTGCGGCGGCAGAATTCGTTTCCTTCTATGGGAGCTGCTTATATCAATGACATCTCATGTCTAGTTCCTGTCCCCTATCTAATTTAACATCTACTTTTGTGGCTTGGCAAAGTTGAATGTCATTATCTCTTTGTTCTTCCCCAAAGTAAAATATTTAAAGTCATAAATATAACCTGAAATTTAAATTAAAACAACCTAAGTTTGTGTGACCCAAAATTAACGGAGAATGATATAAAGCTACGCCCCCTACAAATTTAATGACAGCCTTCATTGTCCTTTGCTTCACTTTTCCACAGAGGTCAGTAATCCATTTCCACACAATGTTCCAAGTACATGAGACCAGAAGGCCAACAGGACAATCACTTCTGACTACCCAAGACAGCTTCATTACCAGCTAGTAAAAACCAAACACTGTTTGGTAGCAGTTGTACTTTAAAAAACCAAAAAGCCTGCCAATGTATTATCTTAAATACACACAGACACACACACAGACACACGGGTGTGTGTATATAGGTATATAGTTCACAAACATATATATATGTATATATGAATTGTGATCATCATGAAAGGCAACATTATTTATGACTCTAAGAGTAATCTCATTCTTTGAAGGCATATACCAAACTGGAATCTAAAAATTATCTGACTCATAAAACAAATTGTACCATGAGTCCAAATGAATTTTTCCCCTACCTTAGTGTTGAAATCCAATGCATTCTGAGAAGTTTTGTATAATTCTGGATACTTCAGCATATTCTCTTTTCGACAAGATCTCTCAAATATTCCAAGAGTGAGCGGAGGCATTGCTGTAAACATCTAAGCCAGACAAAACATACGTTTTAAAGTTTAAGTGTAAGATATCATTATCAAGCAGCCAAATGAAGAAATATCTATCACAAGGTGATAGCAATCGTAAGCAGATCAAGCTTACCACATTGTAAAGGCCTATACACCAGCGTTCAAAGAGAATTTGTCCAGAAAAGCCATTTACAAAGGCAAACCAGATCTGAAAAAGACAAAACATAAAAATACACATTTGTCAGCTTGTTAGATACCTAAAAAAATCTTACATAAGATTATATTTAAAATTTTATAGTTCTCCTTGACTAGATTTTAAAATAGTATTTCTATTTGTCCTTGATCCTTCTGCTTAAATGGGCACTTGTTATTTATTTAGGTCGACATTTGCCTAAACTAAATAGTTTTGTTGACTATTTCGAATACAGATAGGTGGGAAATAATTTTGTACTTAAAAACCTCAAACTGACTTTTAAAAAATGAATCTAAAATGAAAATTTTTTTCTAAAATTAAATATATGTAGAAATACTTACGAACATATTTATATATTCATAGGAGTTCACGAGGTACTTAAAGTATCTTGTGTTAGTTTATTTTAATGACACGGCCCGCACTTTTTGCAATGGTGAAATTAGATATTTCACAAAACTTTTACACTTTAACACAAACTTTTAGAAAGTTATAAATTAGAACACCGAATTAAAATCCAAGTTCTTGACTTTTTTCTTTAAAGTAGAATTTCATGCTTCGGTAAGCAAAGTTCATCTTAGTTACTAAGGCGTAGCGCTCTCCTAGGGACATTAATACTTGCAGTTATCCTCTAACTTGGATCACTGACTTTGGGATGCCAATAGCTAAAGCAGAAAAAAAAATTTCCTTCAAAATATTCAAGTCAAATGAAAAAAAATAACAGTTAAAAGGAAGAAGTTAATTTTTTTGTTTAAAGAGGAAGGAGTTAAATAGTGTTCTATGTTTGTAAACACTTTCTTACAATGGTGAAAATAGAGTAGGAAGAAAATGTAAAATCAACTTTAACTGAAACAGAGAGATTATACTGCAATAAGATTACATAAAAACCCAAACCAAAACCTGTTAAAAGAAAGCTGGCCTGACATTCTGGTCAAGTGAATTTTAGAATCAGTGTTGCAGAGACTTTGCTACACTTCACGTTTCATTTAACCTCATTATGGAAGCATGAATTGCTACAAATTCCCCATTTATCAATATGTGCCCAGGCTGGCCCCTATATGAAGAGCTCCTGTGCACAAGCTGGTCTTCCTCCTTTTTATCATGTAAGGAAATGAGTGAACATGTATAAAAACAAATGTTGCCCTCGTGAGATGGAAAAGACAACAAAGTAGGAAGAGCACATTCAAAATTAAGTCTAAATTATGTTGGGACTGTGACATAAATGGACAAAAAAAAAAGCATGTACTTTCAAAACTGAAGCTGAGATTGTAACTGCGCGTCATTTATTTGTCTAAAAACTCTGAACAGTGTGCCCATAATGGAGTGCGAGAATTTGCCCATGCAAACTTGAAATATATGGGCATCTCCATTTGAGCTAAGATTATTCCTCAGGGTTGTGCTTTAAAAAAACATTTATTTTTGCATAAGTATACGCAAATTGATGAGACAGACTTTAATGCTGTCTATTGTGTTGCACGTTTGGCCTTTTGGAAATGTGGATTATGTAAATACATATTTGTGATACCCACTGTGACAGTAATGGTCCCCCTTCAAAGCCACTACAGCCTATTGTATTAATACATACTAAGAAGCTCTTTCAGAGTTCTTAGAGTATCACGGAAATATATACAAGGACTTAAAAAAAAAAACAAACTTTCAATTATAGTCTCAATAGACTATGGGGAATCTTTCCAAGCTCTTGTGGTGTGAAGAGGACAGATGTCTTTGCATACCAAATTCACTAAATGGACATAATTTAAACTTGAGGTTTTTCTTTATAAGTACATATGATATCTTTAATATTGCATGAGAGATATGCAGTAATCAATTGGGGGAGGGAGAAAGAAAACATTGGTCATGTGAATAGTAGCTTCTTGCTTATACAAAAAAATCAGTGCGGATCAAAAAGGCTGTATAAACAAAAAATGAGAATAACCCCAACAAAACAGAGTTATGCATAAATAAATATTGTTACTTTAATAATTTTAAACTTCAAAATAAGTTTCAACTTTCAAATTAAACTAACACATCTAAGCTCACACTACATTTTAATTATAATTTAAAATGCATCATCTAGTGCCTTGAGGTAGAAGTGTTGAGATACCTAAACTGGCAGTACCAACACATTCTTACCTTTATTATTTTACCTGCTTAAAGTTACTGTGAAATGAATTCACCTCCTTCTAAAAATGCCCTCTAGTATTTTAAACCAGCATCATTTTAGAGTTTAATAAATAAAAATATGAAGGGACATGTAGATAAAAATTTTCAAGTAATACCATTGTTATTAATTATCTTTAAATCAGAAAGACAGCTTGCATCTGCAAAAAAGTCTTTTTTCTATACTGTAAGTGATATTTAAATCCTGCAAAATCATCTTTTTGTTATTTTTAGTCTTATTATTATTATAATATTATGATATTCAGGGTTTTTTTAGGATCGTAACATTAAGAGAGTTTAAGGAACAACCTGATACTAAGTAAAAGAAAGCCTAAATTCACATAAAAACATTAAAGTTTTGTCTCGAACTAAACCAAATCCAAGGGATTCAGAATGAGAACATGACTACTCTGAGGGATTCTATATTATTTACAGCAAACTCTCTCTCCAAAGTGGGCTCATAACTTGAATGAACACGTGAGTGCTGGTGTGTAGACATTATTTGCAGCTACTTTATACTGAGACTCTCATGAAAATGAGACCTGGATATCTGACTGCAATTTAAAGGAGCAAAACAGATTATGATAAACTACCTGTCTGTCCATACCCATTTCTCCAATATGCGCTCCTACCAAAATAAGAAGGAAGATGGAAAGAACGTAAGAAAAGAGAGTTATAAAAGCCATTTTGCAAGTTATCCATGTTGCTCAGGACAATTTCTTTATTAGCAAAGAAACTTCAGACCTGCCTCTCTCTGTATTTTTTTCTAAATTCCAAGGCACAGCAGAGGCGTGGCAGCAAAAGCCCCACAGACATGCTCCTGATGTAGCATTTCTGCATATTAAACAGCAGCTTACAAATAGTCAATGAGTTCTCTGCTCCCACGCCTGATCAGCACAAAAAACTGAAAGGAAAGATTCAAGACTGGCAGTTGTCCTCACTAGGGACATTCAATGATGTATTTTCTGTCTATTCATTCACAGTATTGACATGAGCCATTAACATCTGCAGAACTTGTTTTAGCTGGCAAAAGTTGGGTATCTGGGAATTGATTTAAAAGGTCAACTTGTTTCCAAGATAGCTGAATTACATTTCTTTAAAATACATTTCCATGAAGTTCTAAAAGAAAAATACCTTAAAATGAGATTTCCCTAAGGTTCATAACCTGTTTCCTTTTTAGAGTGTAAAGAATTTGATAAGTATTAAAGTATTAAATCTCTCATGATGAGCTTTCAAATTCAAAGCCAAATAAAATCGAAGACTAACCAACTCTGAATTACATACCCTCTGGAGTATATAACAGGCCATTCAAATTTAGTTATCATTAATTTAGGCTAAAAAATATTTCACTTTCCCTCCATTAGTCCCCAGATTGGAGTCATTTAATTGTTTAATGTCAAATAATCTAGACTAATATAAAAGATCTAGCCTTGATTCTCATGCTTCATTTTGTTAAATTATATTTCTGTAAACTGATTTATTGTTGGCAGTAGTTATATTACACACATTTTTAACCCATGACCTCTACCAGGAGTTTTATAGGAGAAATCCATTAGGAGACATTCTTTTAAAACTCTGGGGTGAGGGAAAGAGAAAAATTAGGAAAACAGGGAACATAGATTCTGTTTTAAAGCATTAAATTATATATTAGTCTAATCTAGTCCAATCTCCTCCTCCTACATGACTTTGACCTCAGCTCAATGTCCATGAATAGCAACTATCTAAGATATATACATATGTATGATGAAGTAACTAGATGGGCTGTACATCTGCTTGTATGATACAATTTGGGCAAAATTAGACACAAACCAAAATTTTCATAAAATGCTGGCACTTTCAATGCTCCTAAAGTTGCTTGATGTTATGAAAAGCCCATCTCTAATACCAAAATTCTTACATGCCTATGAAACTCAGAACATCATGATCTCAGAAGAAAAAAAAAAGATAAGTGACCCAGAAGACAATGGAAAGCTGCACAGTGCTATAAATATAACTTGTAGCAGGGTCCCAAAAATGAACTGCATATAAGAACTGACACAGAAATCTTCATTAAGGACCTGTATGATTAGCAAAGGATGTAAAGTACTTATACAGAGAGTTAGGTACAGCATGTGAAACAGGTCTAAGGGCTATATATCATTCTGCTTGAAATACTAAAAGAATCAGGGGATGAATGGTCACTAGATTGTTGGGTGGACTTTGAAGAAGGTCCATGGAGAAGAATCTCAAAAAGGTGAGAAAACACAGAGGGGCTGTAATCCACGAGAGTGGAGGGAATGTTCAGATTGACAAAAATAATGAAACCCATCTAAACAACAAAAAGCTCAATGTAATGCATGTCTAAAAACTACTTGCTTATCTATTCAACAATTGATTTACTGTTGTGTTTTATGAAGGTGTTCAAGAAAGGTTAATTATGTTGCTTTCCAAATAAAGGCCAACACATATTAGGGAAGAATAGTGAATAAGTTTATTGACCTTAAATGTCAATTACCATAATATCAAACAATCTAATTATTTGGTTTGTTTACTCCATATGTTTGCTTTTACTAACCATTAAATAAGTGGTACTGTGTTTTTTAGGGGTGTCAGTTTTACTGGTTTTACATTTTACAGCAAGTAGTGAAGTTCACTTGACATTTGCATACTGTTGACTTCTGATAAAGGCGCAGGATCTTAGGATAATGGGACCACAGACTTAAAGTTGGAATGGGCCCTCTTTTCATAAATGAAGAAATGGAGGCTGGCAGAAGTTAAGTTAGGTGACTTGCTTAGGGTGTTAAGCTAGTATCTAAGGCAGGATTTTAATCCATCTCTTCTTAACTTTTAATAGAACAAATCCTTCTCTAGTGCTGCTGCCATAGTTTAAACCAATGAATTCATAGCTTTTTCCAAAAAAAAGTTAGATAATTCATGTACCTGGCCATTGGTCATTTCTACTGGAACATTATTTGGCCTATTTTGTATAAAGTATCAAATTGTATTTTATATTTTATTTTGTTAAACTGCCCTTTTTTCATCTTTTCCTCTGGAGAGTAGAAATATAGTCTATTTAGTTCTCTGATGCATAGATTTTAGACTTAGGAGCATAAATGCTTCTAGGAGAGCCCTTAGCTGATTTATAAGGAGGTGGGAGAATCTGATACAACACTTCCTTGATAGTAGCGGAAGATGGAGCGTTTACCCCGACTTGTGGAGGGCACGTGGACATGTCATGCAGAGCTGGAGAGTGAGCACTAGGAAGGATATTTACATAGTATTTGTTCAGATATCACCAATATCTTTGTTAAAATTCAATTTCCATTTTTAACAAAAGGAAATATGCACTTTTATATTACCTACTATGTGTCAAACACTGCGGTAAGTGCCTTTTAGAAAGAACATCTCATTTGATCCTCACAAGAACCCTGAAAAATTTTTATACTTGTCAGAGTCACTTTAGATCTGAACTATTTTAACTGTTTTCTTTTGTTCAGTTAGGGATAAATGATTTAATTTTTTTTAAAAATAGAATTGAGATGTAGTACAATTTAATTTTAATATTTTCAAAACTTGGATGTGGATTTTCCTAATAATAAGTTACAAGAATGAAGAATCATGAATTTAGCATCAAAGATATTTTTGGGGGTCATCTAGTCCATTCCCCTCATTTTTATAGAGGAGAAAACTAGGACCTAATGAGATACAATGACTTGCCTAAGGTCACACAAGTAAGAGAATTCAGAGTTAGGGTTTTGAACTAATTATTCTCTGACTCCATGCCCACTCCACTGCTCTTTAAACTGTGCCAGTCTGCTCTCCAGTCTTAACAGTTATTAGGCTCTTACCTCAATAATATAGAGCACTATATTCTTATAGAAGCAGTAGAGGATACATTTGGACACTCGGTTGTAGTTCCAGGCTCCATGAACCATCAGTAAGTTCTTCAGATACTTGAACTGAAATAGCAATATGAAAATTATTAATAGGTCCCAGCCCTGTAACTGAGCTTGTTCAACAAGGGTCACCCTTTGCAGCACTAATATCTTACCTGTGCAATGGAATAATCAGAAGAATTAGCTGCTTGCAGTCCTTCGTTGCCACTTATGCCAACACCAACATGTGCTGTTTGTATCATGCTAACATCATTTGCTCCATCCCCAATTGCCAGTGTTATGACTTTAACTTGTTTTTTAACCATCTCTACTACTTCAGATTTTTGAAGAGGTGATACCCTTAAATTGAAAGTAAAAATTAACTCAGACTTTTGGAAAAAAAAAAAAAGACATTCTAATACCAACCACCTGCTCTAAACAAGGATGTACCAGATCTAAATAGTCTAAATAGACTCCCTAGGGACAATGGCTTGGGTCCTACACTTTATAAGAATTTGACCACCTTGTTTTAGTGAAATTTTTTTAAAATGGAAAATTCAAAGTTTTGAAACTCATCCCATTTATAAGTAAGCTGCTACTATGTAAGTCCAAGTTTGGAGCTGTGGTCCTTTGGCTGGCTCAATTTCAAAGTTCCAAAACAGATAGAATTATATCGACATGAACTTGCAGAAGAAGTAACAATGCCAAAACTTCAATTCTGGTTCAGAAATCACCTCTACTTCTAAAAATGGTAGGTGGCTTCACATTTCTGAGTCTAATAACAAAGGTTAGAAAAATTGCAGAAAGGCATTCAAAGAGAAGGCATTACAAATCCCAACTATGGACACAAAATAAAATATTCCTGAATCTCTATAATCTGCCCTAAGGTGATCTATAATATGTATAGAAGAACTCACTAAATTCACTTTAATTAAAGGTAAGGAATCATCTGACTCTTTGACTTATCCTTAAACACAACAAAAGACTCAGAAAATTTTTGTAACTGAAAAACCAGGAGCCCATTTACAGCACAGCTATTTATTCTCACTATCTCCCAAAGCTTCTGACTGACAAATTTTATTTTAAAAAAATTCAAAATCTTTGATAGAAACTTGTGTTGGAGGCAGAAGAATTCAATGTTGTTATGAATCATCATTCCATTTTAACTTTGGGCCTGATCTGAAATTAAATCATTCATCAAGTCTTATAAAATGTATTAAGGTTATTTCAGCATAGAAATAACACCCAAGACAATCATAAGAGAGTTCATAGAAAGTGCAGGAGCTTACTTAATTGTGAAATGACAAGCCCATTTTATATTAAGGGATTTCACAGGAAAAAAAATGGGAGAAGAAATGACTAATTGATTCACAAAAAAAGTTAGATTATGATCAAATGTTACACAACAGCTAACAACACAAGGTATTGTGAAAAACAGAAGTCACACAATCATTCAGGAGTTAACAGAGCAAAATAATTTTTTGAATGAAAAAAATTCCCATTTGATGTTGTCTATTACATCTAGAAATGAAGCTCTTTTTGACACCGGATGTGGACATAACTGAAAAAAGGAAACGGCTTTTCTGACGTCGCAAGTGAAATAATTAGTCTTGAGTTTGCAACTAACCTGCTGCTGAGTAGTAAGTTTATTGGTTTGTGGCTGTCTCAGGATCTCTAGAATTGGATATCACCTCTATTAAAAACATGTCAAGTTGCTAGGTATAATAAGTTGGACTGGTAACTGGTACTAATTCCAAAGTTTCCATAACCACGTCAAAGCATTTGAATTAGTGCTTCTGTTTCCATCCTTTCAAAGGGATGACACATGTAAGGGGTTCGGAAAACCTAAATGATGATGATCTTCCTACTTTGCTCTTCGTTCTTCAATAATCTTCAATAAACTATGGAACTAGTGTATCAAGTACCTTTAGATGGTGACAGATTAGCTGCACTCTAATATGCGTTCCATTATATTGTCATTTAATATTGAACATAATTCATTGGTAACATGAAACTTCAAGAAGATAGATATGAATATTTTATGGCAAATTTTTGCCTCACTAGTAGGTTGAACACCAAGTGAACTAAATCATGAGTGACTTCTGGCTCACCATTACTATTTTGATTTTTAAAATTGTGTGTGTGTGTGTGTGTGTGTGTGTGGTCCAAATATGACATGGACATGAATAGAATAAGGGAAAATTTGAGATCCTGAGCACATAATGAGCTGATCACATTTTCCCACCACATAGTTTCCCCAATATATTTTCCATTCCTTTGACTTAATTTGTTTTATTTCTATAACATGATAACTGTAAATACGAAAGCTCAATGAATGAGGTCAAATATTTTGTAGAGAATAGGTATACTTGACTTCAAGCTGGGAGGAACCTGAATGACAACTAATCTTCTCACATACTGTTGAAGAAGCAGAGAACCAGAGAGAAAACTTGAATTGCCCAAGGTCACATGGGAAGGAAGTGGTAGAGTCAACTCTGAAACCCAGGTTCTCCAACTCCAAATCAAGCTATCACCACCACATTGCACCACTGTGGCTGACATCAAATGTGACTACAAAGAAGTGATCAAAGACTGAATGATCATGGATCAGCATGGACATCTGAAATTCCCTATCAAGTTTTCTTTCTATTGAGGTGTTGGAATATATTCAAATTATAACATATTTCATCTTGCTGAGGAGCTAAAAGACTATGAAACTATTTCCATAAGCTGCAATGGCACATTGAGGAAAATGTGATGAACCACTATGAACAATTTTAAGAAATAGCCAACCCCAAGTGGGCTGATTTCTATCTTCTACCATAATGACCGGGTGTTATCTAGAAGGAAGAAAGGACAGAAAGATTTATCAAGCACCTTCTATGTGCCAGTTACCGTGCTAAGTGCTTTAAACTTATCTCGCTGGATCCTCACAACAACCCCAGCATTCTCTCCATTTTACAGTTGAGGAAACGGAGAAACAGTAGTTGGAATGACTTGTTCAGTGTCACATAGCTATAAGTACCCAAGACCAGAATGGAACTTGGGCCTTCTTGATCCCAGGCTCAATGCTCTATCCATTTGTGCAGCCTAGTTTCCTTTAGGTGGTAGTTACTGTCTTCTTTGGTCAAGACTGTTAGATCATCGGTACTTCTGGGTCTTGGGTTGACTCCTAGATTAGCAAGCAGCTATACTGGCCCATGAATTCAGTTTCTAATCACAGCAGAAGTGAATAGTCTTGGCAGACCAATTCTTGCTAACCCAACACAGAAGACTAATTTGTGAATAACTCACTGCCCATAAGCACTGAATATGCTGCAAAAAACTGTCACATAGCTGCCACTGGGTAGGGATCAAAGTAACTCTGGGAAAAGAACTGAGATAAGATGCTTGCTTGGCATGCAAAAAACTAAAATGCTCTCAAAATCTGGTTCTCTTTAGACTGGGACAAAACCTACAAACTGATACATGTATTGAGCATAAAATTGTGTCAGGCACTTTTGTGAGATATGGAAAGAATAAACACTTGGCCTCAAGAAGTTTAAAATCTAGCTAAAACTGACAGACAAAGCAATTAGAGAACTGTTTGGAGTTTGGTAACAGGGCTTCAGAGAAGACAGGCCAAGCATTTTTTGTTGAAGACTGAATATTACAAGGAAGTTTCAGGGAGGGGGAAGTAAAACTTTCTATTATTTTAATACATAATTAAGTGCATACTTAGAAGCAGGGCCGTGCACGACATTTGATGAATACTATCAAATACAGGGATAACAAAATAAAATATGATTATAAAATAGGACAGAATAAAAGTATAGGGGAGGTAAAAAGAACTGTCAGGAGTGTGTAGAGAGGAGAAGATCACTTCTGTGGAAGGGCATCAGGAAAGGGTTAAAAGAGGAGGTAATCTTTGAACTGAGTAGAATGGGGAATATTTGATTTTTATTAAAAAATCATCTCACTTTCATTGATGCCTTTGGTTTTTAAATCACATCTATTTGTGAATAAATACTCCCCTCCTTGGTGGTGCAGTGGAAAGAATGCCAGGCCTGGAGTCAGGAAGACTCATAATCCTATGTTCAAATCTGGCCTCAGACAATAGCTAGCTGTGTGACCCTGGACAAGTCACATAACCCCTTTGGCCTCAGTTTCCACATCTGTAAAATGAGCTGGAGAAGGAAATGGCAACCCACTCTAGTAGTTTCAGCTGAGAAAACACTTAACAGGTTCACGATACGTTGGATATGGCTGAAAGAAATGAACAACAATTTATAGATCTTATATTTGATGCATGCCACTATTGGAAGGGGGAGAAAATTTGAAACTCAAGGGACGGTTGAACTGAATATTATAAACTAAAAGTGAATATATTTTTTTAAAAAAGAAACGAACAATAACACATGCAGGTATGGTGTTTATACTCTTGCAACTAAAAATTCTCTTGATATTTTCAGTTCCATTCTTTTTTCTCTATCAAAATGTGTCTACCTCTTCAGGCCCTTCCATTAGTAAATATTCACTTCCTTAGCTTCAAAATCCTTCCCAACCCTTGTTCTGATCATAATGTGTCTTCCCTCCCTCCTTTCAATACGTATGCTGGTTCCTGGGACACTGTCCCATAGCATGTATCTTGGAGTAGCTTCATTACATTTCAAGCCCCCTTTTCAAACTCCTCCACATTTTCATCTCCCAAACAAAATTCAATCAAGAGGAAAGAAACAAAAAACAAAACCCTTAAATTTGATCTTTTAACATATATTCATTCCTGACTAAATGTATGCTTCCAAACCATCATAAAATCTGTGTATGTGTTTTCCAGGAAAGGTCTACATTCATGCTCTGGGTAAGAATGTAAATGATTCATAATTCGGAGCCACCATCTCGGTTCCTTTTTCTTCAGTGGGAATCCCATTAAGAGCCTCTGTGGGCACGACTTCTCATTGAGCTTGCACTTTTAAAGTCCATTTTCTTTCCCCATGGTTCCACAAACAGAGGGTGGTCTTTTGCAATACAACTTGAAAGTACAAAAAGGGCAATATGTTTTTCAGATATTATTTTGGCTGCAGTTCCTGCACATGTTATTCATTATTTTTCTTATTTTCTGGGCAGCAACTCTCATTGCTCTTTGAGTACTACGTAGAAGCACCGGAAACATACCATTTCACTGGTAGAAAAAAAGGTATGCAGGGTGAACCACCTAATACCATTTTGCACAAGGTAGTTTTAATGGGATCAGTTAAAATGAATCACCTTTATTGTATAGAATATTTTGAAAAATCTACAATAAATGGCATCATGTAAAAATAAAAAGAAAGTCCTTAAAGAGGAATAGTTAGAAGGGCTTTTTTAAAGGGCAGCCAAAATGGACACAAGGGGAGTATTTAAAAAATTCTGTTTGGGAAGCAAAATCATATGATTCTTAACATTTCAAAAACATCAGCTCAACAATATGATGTGTCCAGAGTGACTTTACAAAGTGTGAGATGGATTATTTGTCATATTTCAAATACTCTTACTGATAAAATGTGATCATTAAATGTACTGCAAGGTTTCTTTGTTTTGTTTTGGTTTTTTTGAAAGATGAAGACCTTGAGATTTCCACAAGAAGATTTAATGTTACTTCATTATCCTCAGGTATGAAAATGTAAGAGTGAGAATCACCCTGGTTGTTCAGAGATCAGGAGATTTAGTGTGGGTCACTGTGTTTTCTCTTTTGATAAACTTCCTCAGATTTCCCCTTGTGACTATCAGAATATTCCTTAGTGAGTTATATTTGGCTGATGACTACATGAGGAAATTTGCAAAAAGAGAGGAAGAGATTCTTAAGGTAATAACTAGATTTTTAAAAATCCCAACTTAAGAGAGTTTTTTCAAAATTTTCTTGACTTTAAATATAAGATGGGGGCAATTTTAATTGACATCTGAATTGATGATGAAACCTAAAAGCCCCTAAAATAAATTCAGAATTACTGTAAATGAAAAAATCTTTCTTAACCTGAGCTGCTACAAGTGCTACAGTTACATAGTAGTGAAAGTCTCAATGATTGTAACTGGATTATTAGAATGAAAAGGACAAAAAGAATCATCTGCCCCCCAAAGGTTGCTTTACATAATCTAAACAAGTAAAATCTGTTCAAATATTGACTAATAAGACCATAGTTATGTGGTCTGATTAATAAGTGCCTTTCTTCATATTCTCCAAAGCTAGAACTGTTCATGTAATATGTTATCACAACTATTTAAGATCCTTTACAATACACAAATTGAGTCTACAGATGTGATAAAGATTGTTATTTCTCCAGAAACCTTTATTTCTGGAAAGAAATTCCTATGTAAAATGTGTTCAAGATACAAAAGTGATGCTTAATTTCAAATATCTTTTCCTAGTTAATAGAAGACCTAGACAAAATGAGCTATGTCAGCTAATTGGTAATGTTATAATTCAAAACATTAATTTAGAGTTAGCGGGAATTTGAGAATATCTAGTCAAACTCCATTTTACAGATGAAAAAATTGAGGTCCAGAAATGGTTATGTGACAAGGTCACAAAAATACAGACAGAATCAGGATGCAAACTCAGGACTTCAATCTGCCAGTGTTTCCAATATCTTATTTTGCTTCTTTCCACTGTACTAGCATGACTTGCCCTCTTTCTCTTATTATGGACAGAATGCTACTTTCAAATAAGACCTGTTTTTAAATTGTGGATTTTCACATTCATAGGAATATTCTATGGCAAATGTGCCTTGTAAGAGGAAAAACATTAATGCGGCAGGGTGGAGGTAGAGGTAGAAGTGGTAGTGGTGGTGGTGGTGGTGGTGGTGGTGGTGGTGGTGGTGTGTGTGTGTGTGTGTGTGTGTGTGTGTGTGTGTGTGGTGAAAGGTGTACATAAAGATGTGTGTGGTAGCATCTGAGCCTAATAAAATTATCAGAAAGCTCTAGAGAGGGCTTAAGAACCTATAGGTTCATTAATGAGCAGAAGTAGGTCCAAATGAGGTAAAATTCATTCTGTTTCTTTTCCTTTTTTTTGAGGGGAAATTGGGATTAAGTGACTTGCCCAAGGTCACATGGTGAATAAGTGTTAAGGGTCTGAGGCTGGGTTTGAACTCAGGTCCTCCTGACTTCAGGGTTGATGCTCTATTCATTGAACCACTTGGCCGCCCCCCAAAATTCATTCTTAGTTCAATGGAGAGGAGGACCAAGAGCTAAACAGGACATAAGGTATTGGTCCCACAATTCCAAAGAGGCAAGTCCCCATCTGGGATCTGGCATTGATCTTTGATCACTGATTGTGCTTTGAGTGGCCAGTGGTGCTATCCATTTCACATCAGAGTAAGATGTCATAAAATTTTAGTGCTAGAAGAGAACTTAGTGTCAACTAGTCCCTTAATTTAAAGGTGAAGAAATAAAGACTTGGAAGTGAAGACACAGATGATTGTACTTTTTCAAATTATGAGTTTCTAAAAGGTAGGAGTTTTGTGTCTTCAATTGGCTTTGTTTACAGTGAACGTGAACATAGCAAATATTGTTGAGGATAATGATAAATATAGCTGGAGAGGCTTTAGAATACTGGCCCAGGGAAGGACTGAATGTTTGCTATTCAAGACAATGTCTAATACCATTAGTACTATTACTGATAAAAATAACTGCTAATACTTATAATCATGCTTTATGGTTTTACAAGGATTTTTAAGTATATTATCTCAACAGGTCTTCACCATATTCCTGTTAGAAAAGAATCACTACTATTAAGGTGATAACAGATGAGGAAACTGAGGCTCAGAGAAATTAAGATATTTACCAAGGGTCACACTGCTAATAAGTGTTTGATGTGGGAAACCCAGGTATTTTATGATTCCAAGTTTTCTACCTACTATAGTGCTATTAGAAGTTCATTACTAGGGCAGCTAGGTGGCGCAGTGAATAGAGCACCGGCCCTGGAGTCAGGAGTACCTGAGTTCAAATCTGGCCTCAGACACTTAACACACACACAAAAAACTAGCCGTGTGACCTTGGGCAAGTCACTTAACTCCAACTGCCCTCCCAAAAAAAAAAAAAAGAAGTTCATTACCAAAAGGTTCGCCATGAGGCATTAACATTTTTGGCCAGACCTCTTTAAAGTGTCTTTTAAGGTATGAGAGTATGGTGATATTCATTAGTAGGGTAAGTATCCAGAGAATAGAAACACAAAACCCTTCAGCCTCCCTAAGAACCTAACAATTCTGATCTATTCTCCAATAAGCCACCAAAATGATTTCCCTAAAATGCAGTTTCTACCATGTCAACCCCCATTCAATAAACTGCAGCTCCCTATCACTTCTAGGATGAAATACAAAATGCTTTGTTTGGTATTCAGACCACCCATAATGGAGCCCCCTCCCACCTTGACAGCCTCCTTATACCTTACCCTCTGCTGTGTCTTCTTTGATCTGGTGACACTGGCCTCCTGGCTGCTTCATAAACAAGACATTCAATCTCTGGGCTCTCAGTATTTTCTCTGGCTGTCCCCCATGCCTAGAATGTTCTTCCTCCTCCATTCTGCCACCTGACCTCCCTGAATTCCTCTAAGTTCCAACTAAAATTAAAATCACATCTTTTATTGGAAAGCCTTTCCCAACCCCTCTTGATTTTAGTGACTTCGCTCTCTTAATTACTTCCTATTTATCCTGTATGTAGGATATTTTGTATATATTTGTTTGCCAATATTAATTGATCTCTTCTCCCTCAACATGGATGAGACTGCTAAATACTTCACTAAAAAAAAGGGGAGGTCATTCATGTGTGCGCTTTCTTCTTCCAACCACTTCAGCACTCCTGGTGGAACATCCAAATGAAAGTTTCAAGTTGTCAGTTGAAAATGTGGGAAGGACCCTCAACAGAGATGGGGGCTGCTGACTTGTGTGTTTATGGAAGTCACATGCACCGAAGTGATAACTGAAACCGTGATTGTGGTTGAGATCATTAGGGGAGGGAATGTGTATATGTGCACACACACACTCTCTTTCTGTTTCTGTCTCTCTACTTACATGTGTGTGTCTATGTGTTCATAATGAGGACCAAGAACATAGTTCTCCAGGATATCCATACTTAAACAGGTTAGAAGGAAATTGGGAGGAAACAGATGAAACACTAGGAGAGAGTAACAAAGAGGAATGAGTTGAAAGGAGGAAAACAAGAAAATGAAGGGATCAATGTTGTGGAAGGAAAGAGATGAAGCAGAAAAAGGTTATGGTGCGGAGGAAGGCCCTCACATCCTCACTGCTGGAGACAAAGAGGACAGGAAAGCACTAGAGATTCCAAAGTATGAAAAAAGGAGGTTTAAGGGAGTTCACTACGAATGGCTTCAATCTTCTAGGTTAAGAAGGAAGAAATATCAACTTGTAAAAAAAAATGAAGAGAGGTACTGTCATAGGCTCAAGGAAAAAGCTTTGGAAAGTTACTGCAAAATATGTTATCAAAACTGAATGAAATACTTGCTGTGTAATAGCGAGAGTCCACTGTTTGGATAGAGTGATTCTGTAGCATCTAGCATGGGTTCTTGACTTTCTCTAGCAATGTTTGGCAGCTAGGGAGTTGTTGTTTGCCTTTCATTTTTGAAGAGGACCAGTACCATCACAGAGCAATATCTTGACTTGTGTATGAACTGGATTTAAGTAAGGCAGAGTTGCACAGATTTTTCAGCTTCACTCTCTTTTTCAGAGTCACTGAAGTCCAGTGGGAAGACAAAAATCAAGATGTCTGGCAATGGCCTGGGATGCAGAGGATGACCCTGGTGTCTTCAATGTCTGAATCAGCTCAAAGCACTCCAGAGCTCCTCCTTCAGCCATTTCCATGGTTGTTGGAATAAACTGTTTTTATGCACCCATTCTGCCAGAGGAAATATTCACATGATTGGGGTAGTCCTCTCCCTAACTCACTGATGGGTCTGAAGTATCAGTTATTCTCAACCTGGTCTCACCTGTATACTGAGACAGTGTTATCAGGATGTGATCACTACACATGCTACAGCTTCTTGGAGCCACAGGTAAGAATGGGATAGGGAGTAGGACGTGAAAGTGGATCGTGGAGATGACCCAGGGTTGGGAACTGGCAGGGTTAGGTCAAGAGAATAATAGGAGAGTGATTCAAGAATGGAGGACAGAACCCTCCTGAAATATCAATATACTGTGTCAACACCATGGAAGAGGGGAAATCAAGTCACAGCAGGATTAACAGAATGGAAGAATTAGGAAGGATTAAGAAAGAGGAGATCAAGGTGAGGATAATGAGCAGTTCAGAAAAAATGAGACAGTGGGGAGTACACGAACTAATCGTATTTAACGCCTGCCAAGAACAACACGCAAAGAACTCCTTTATGATGCTGGATATTACGGATGGGACTAACACCTTCATATTATAGGCTTGCTGTATTCTATCAAAATCACACAGCTGATTGTGCTGGTGTTGGACAATATTTAACTTCCAATGTTGACATTCATTTAAAAATAACAATGGAATGATGAAAAAAAAACCCCTACCTTCTATATGTAAATAGTTTATAACAATTAATCTTAATGGGTATTAGGCTGTAAGGTAGCCATAGAATTTCTCAATGGAGTTGGAATAGCAAATGAGTCCAATGGAGCAGGAACAGCTGACTACTATACTGAAGCAAAATCTGGCCATTTTATATAGCTATAAAC
The DNA here is from genome assembly GCA_028646575.1 of Pseudocheirus occidentalis. NCBI lineage: Eukaryota > Metazoa > Chordata > Mammalia > Diprotodontia > Pseudocheiridae > Pseudocheirus > Pseudocheirus occidentalis. The sequence goes on along the minus strand of CM053601.1, from coordinate 108,679,756 downwards.
TTATCTGGGTTTAGTCACATGCGTCTATGAGGGAAATACCTGCTTAACATTTTCAACTTTATTCATACTTTTCTGGGAAGCAAGTATGAGTTTGGGATTCATTAGCAGTTTGTAAGTCCTTCCCAAGCCAAACATCTGCTTGGCATTCACAGAGTTTGCAGCTTTTCTGGAAATGAAACGTCTGCTGAACATTTATTAGCTATATTTGTGCTTCATGACTCTCCTTTAAGTGGAATATTTTTAGAGGATTCCTTCCTTAGAACTAAAGAGAAATCCTGAGGGTTCCAAAAACTGAACCTAATTGGACCCTTTATTTAGGGTTCTTCTCACATCACGGCAGAAAATATTCTAAGTGGCTCTCCAGATCTCTTTTTTGCTTGAAGGACCCCTTTAGTAAACCAAGGTGAAAGGTTCTGATTGGTATGTCAGTCCCAAGTGACAGCAGTTACTAAAATTGAGTCTCTTTACAGAGTAAAGGAAAAAAAAAATAGCCTGGAAGGGGATTAAACTTTGATTAGCAATGTTGCAAGTAGGGAAAAATGCTTACTTCAATTTAACTTCTCTTTTTGAGAAGACATGGATACATAAATTATGCAGAAGAACAGTGATTACCAGACAGTCTAAAAGCTGGAGGCTGTAAGCCAATTTTCAACCAACTGTCACAGAACATAAGTTTCAAAGTATGTTTAAACTAAACTGACAACTGTAGGAAAAAATGTAAAATAATTTTCGAGGCTGGCCTACCAGGACTGATGAGGACCCTGGAAGCCACAAGCTATTTATGTAGACAATTTTCATCATTTTATTCCCACCCTTTCAAGCAGGGAGTGTTCAAAGCAGCATTACAAATGGTTATTGCAAGAAAGTTGACCCAAGAAGGAGAGAAACCAACTCCCAGAAAAAAAGTACCTAAATAAAACTAATATTCAGTCAAAACACATTGTATTCTGGCCTTAAGATGATAAGGAGTAGAAATTTGGGGACAGAATGGACCTTACCGATGATCTAATACAAGGACCTCATTTTGAAGAAGAGGATATAGAAACCCAGAGAGGTGAAGGGATTTGTATAAGGTTGCACAAATTTCTGTCATTCAGTCATTTTTCAATTGTGTCTGACTCTTTGTGACCCCATTTGGGGTTTTCTTGGCAAAAATATTGGAATACTTTGCCATTCCTTTTTCAGCTCATTTTACAGATGAGGAAATAGAGGCAACAGGGTTGTGACATGCCTAGGGTCACACAGCTAGTAAATTTCTGAGGTCACATTTGAACTCAGGAAAATGAGACTGTCTCCTGGCCTGGCATTCTATCCATTGTGCCACCTAGCTGTTGTTTCCTGGCAGAGAAGACTTCCTGTGTCCAAAACCAAGGTTTTTTTTTTTTTTGTTTTTTTTTTTTACTAAGTCACTTGCAGCTTTTCGCATATAGAGCTCCCTGAACCTTTAGACTAGTTCTGGCAACAAAAAGGTCAAATCTTCCCTAAGTAACAGGCTCTACCTATGATCAATTCAGAGAATTTTAATTGAATTGAATTCAATAAACATAAGCACCAACTCTGTAATATATGCTTGGCACCAGTGATATATAAATGAGAGAAGGCATACTGTCTGCCCTCAGCAAGTTTGCCATCTAGTTGGGGGAATACAACAAATACACCTGAAGGAATTTCGGTGATATAAAAATAAAATATATCAGTTAAAATTTTATTTGGGGGTAAAAAGAAAAAAAATATCTACAAGGCAGTAAATGCTTTCACTAGGTTTCTGTTATTTTGTGCATTTTCCAAAATCTTTGCCTTTTTGTTGAGAAATTTACATTCCCTACTATGTTTGAGTGATAATTGTAATAATAATCACTTCACTTGATCCCATAATAATTATAATGTACAACAAACAAGGACTCTGAGGTGCTCAAAAAGAAGTATTATGACTAGTAAAGTCAATTGTTTGCTCTAAGTGGACAATATAGACAGTCTTTAAGGAAAAACTTCATAACTTGAGCATTGCTTTTAACTGGCAAACTCTTCCAAATTTTCTTCCTCACATTTGCTGATGTGTCAGGAAAGATAGTAATGGATTTAATTCTGAGGATGGAACGGAGCCTCAGAGTCACATTATCTACTATGAGACAGCTGGTTTTCCTTCCTTCAGTGTAACTAAGACTTGAGACTTGCAGGAGAGAGGATGGAGCTGAGAAGTATCAGATTGTGAATTCAATTTAGGTGTGGATGGGCTTGAACTATGCCTTTAAGCATACTAAGTTTCAGAGACAAGACCACAAAGCCAAGATTGAATATAAATAGACTTTGGAAAGAGTTCTGTCCAATAACTATTTTGAAATATAATATAATACTGATCTGGGGGCTCTATACTGAAAAGATTCATAGGACAGGATAGAGTCCCTTGACAGAAGGGGATTTCAAGAACCTGAGAAAGGATTAGGGACACTTCCCTTTTTTTATAGGGAATGATAAACTGTTTCACCCTAGCTATGTGTATTACGGGGTAAGAGTTTACTCACTGACACAGTGCTTGGGGCTTAGCTGAGCCAGGTGCCAAGGAGATGCCCTATGCCAATGGTCTCAAAGCCAAGGGGCACAATGCCAATGGCCTTGGTGCCAATGAGGCGCAGAGATGTAAATCAGCTAATGGCCCTGATGTAATTGTGGGCTTAAAGCCATGTATAGCACCAAGCAGGAAGCTGGACAAGATTCCTCACGGAAAAGGGGAGAATATGAATTAAGATAATTAGAAGAAAAATGCTGAGGAAAGAGATTTTACATTAAAAAAAAGAAAAAAACAAAACAGAGCAAAACTCAGTGCCTGCACTGGGACCTTCAAGGTCCTCAAACGTGTATAAAACAAGACCAAGGGAGGAAGAGGGCCCACACACATCTTTATAATCTCAGCTTCAGTCCTGACCTGCACGTGTATAATAGAATGTGATCCTCTCCTAAGGGCTTGATGCCTTAAAGATTCCTGAGGCCCATGTGCCTTGTGACTACTCCAGGATTGGGATCTCTGGAGGCAATTTCATGAGTCAAGAACATATTTTTTTCTCCCTTGCCTCCTACCTCCTAGTTTCCCTCCCTGTTCTGCTATTGTTTAATTTTGTGGTTTAACGCCGTGAAGGGGAAGAAAAGGCAGCTTACTGAGAAATGCTACCAACAAAAAAGTTGATTTGTGATTATTTTTTGCAAAACAGCTGCTTCTCCAATATTTAATTGTGACTTTTCTTTGACCCAGTTCATCCATTTAGGTTCTAGAAGGAATCCTCTCTGTACTTCCAAAAAGTAAGCAAATGGCCATATGATTCTTTCAAGATTTATGTGCCCTTGACTTAACATTTATGAGCTCTTCAATTATTATTACATTAGTAAAAATAGTAAATTAGGAAACTCTATACATTAACACAAATGGAACAATGTAAGAGTGGAGCATTAAAAATCCTTCGCCAGTGAACTATGTGAAAGGTCATGAAGGGATACCGTACAGCATTTTGCCCCTCGGGCTCAAAGGAACAATGCTATAACCCTGGCAAAATGCTTTACTATCATATTCATTCATCCATGTTATAGGTAAGAAACAAAGAATGTACGTGACTTTTACAAAGGTTACTGTGCTGGGAAAAGAAACAGACCAGTTTAATTTGCTGATTACTTCATCTTGCAGACTATATTTTGAAAATATAGAAATACAGTACAAAAGATGAACACTTTAATATCTTAGGGATAAACAACATAATTTCACAACCCCTGAGTAACTTAGTAGATGGTCTTTGAAAGTATTGCAGTCAAAAAGATTCACCACCCTTGTGTGGTCAAGTTACAGATGAACTTAGGAAGGCTGGCCTTCAGGCAACATGGAGTTCATCTCTCTTTATTCTTATAGACTTATCCACTAGAGTTTACATACACTTTGCTGGCTAACCATTCAAGAACCCATGATCACTTCTGGGACATCCGTCATGAGGTATCTAAACAGGACTTTGGTAGAGACCAACTATCCTTGGGATAGTTTTGTTTACTTATATTTTAAATGATTAAAATATGCATTTTAAAATTTACTAATCTATGTTGAAAATATGGATTAGTAAAGATACTAAAATATTCAATAAAAATATAAAGTTAGGAGACAATGCAATGCGGAATTCTAAAAATAAAATACAGCTAAAATAAAACAAATTCATAATCTTTAGAAAATAGTTTTTGAAAAATTCTCAAAATTAATCACATATGGAAATACAGTTTTTTAGATTAGTGAAGTTTAACTAAGTGCTTTGTGAGCACTTCCAGAACAAACTGATATGAAGGACATTTATATAGAAGATGTAAAAGACATATTTAACTGGAAGGCTTTTCATATCAAGAAAAACAAACTTACCTGCAACAGATAACAGCTTTGCAGGACAAAGCTAAATCCAGGAAGTACTGTCTCACTCCAAATGTTAAGGCATACTTCAGAGTTTTGCCATCAATTATTAGAGCAAAATCATTTTCCTTCCTGAGAGCATCACCAAGGGTAGTACAATGATGGCTAAGAGTTTCTCTTGTTGCCTATAAAAAGACATAAACACTAATTACTGATTCCTAGACATTCTAACCAGAACATCAATGTTTTTAAATTACAAAAACAACAAATGCCATTTGTTTAGTATCTTTTACTATTCAAAGTGCTTTCAAGGATCTGATTTTTTCTTTTAAAATTACATTTTAAAATTTATTGTCTATTTTAAAATGTATCCACACACACCCTTCTACTACCCAGAGAATCATTCTGATTTATTATAAATAATAATTTATAATAAAGAAAAAAAAGAAGGGAAGCAAAGGCAGTTCAGGAAATCTAAGCAATATATGAACACTCTGGTATTCTATGTTGATCCACATTCCCGGTCATACACCTCTGCAAAGAAGAGAGGAAGGTATAATCTCATATTTTGAGGGACCATCCTTGGTCATTAGAGCATTCCTGTCCATTGATATTGTTGTAGTCAGTGTATATATTGTTTTCCTGGTTCTGCTTTCTTCTTTGCAATAATTTTGTAATTTTTCCAGAATTCACACATGTTTTCTCTTGTTTTTCTTTATTCTTCTTATTTGTTATTTCCTACAGCTGAGTAATATTTTATTACATCTCCATATCACAATATATTTGGTCATTCACCATTTGGTGGGCTACACTGTTTCTAGTTTCTTGCCACTAAAAAAAAGTCCTGTTTCAGGTATTTTGGTACATATGTTTTTTTTTTTCTTTCTGTCTTTCATCTTCTGGGGTACATAGCTGACAGGGGGAAATCTCTGAATTCACATACATATCTTATTTGAACCTCACAATAATATTACAAGTATTTTTCTTCCTCTGGCAGTTTGGTGTATGATATAATAATTCTTTCTAAGTGTGTATATATATATATATATAGATACACTATAAATAAGTAAGGATTAAATATTATATTATCTACACAGATAATTCATTATTATTTTTCACAAGCAGGAATAAACAGAGACATAGGCTATCCCTAAGTAATTACAGTTGATTTGGAATGGGTTTCTGTGCTTATATATTAATATGGGTAGAACCGATGCTTTTGACTTATAAAAATACTTTTAACAAAATAATCCAACTACATGAAGAATGATGATTCAGTTTCCCCATCTTGCCTTCCCACTCAAGTCTGTGTTTTTCTATACTGTATGGTATATGGAGTGCCTACTTCTGAGAATGATGTCAAAAGCCAAGCTCAGAGTAGTATTCTGCTGTAAACTTTATACCTTGCAATTTCATTGAAGACAGTGGGAAAATGAATGGAGTCTCTTTTCCTATTTTTTTGTCAGCCCAAAGAAGAAAAAGTAAAGCCTTACTGTTATTTAGGGGACAATGCCAGTAAGAAACAAAGTCAGATTTATACTCAATAATCTATAGTAGACTGATTATCTGGATTATGGATTGACTATGTAGAAGTAGGTGAAACCTATTAGATAGGTGAATATTTTTTTAATAAAATTTTGTGCACTGCCCTGAGAAGAAGCTTGTCTAGATAGTGGAAAGAACAATGGAATTTGAGGCAGAGAGACTGGGTTTGAATTCTAGCCTGTACTAAGTGTTTGAGATGTTACTTCTTTAGGCTTCAGTTTACTCATCAGTAAAATGAGAGGTTTGGACTGGATGACCTCTAAGGTGATGTCCCATGCTATCTCTTTTATCCTGAGAGGAAATGAATAATTCTTAAATACTTATTGATGATTGCTAGTTCTATATGACTGATAGTACCTTCAACCAAAGACTCTGGCTACATTGCCAATTCTGTGGAAGCTAGTCTTTCAACAGTCTTACAAATTAGAGGGTTTTGCTCACGCAAATCTCTTCTTATTTTTTCAAATGAGTGCAGCAACTAAATTGCTCATGAGGCACAGAAAAACTTGCAATTGTTATCAAGGATGAGCCATGAAGCTAAAATAAAAACCAGGTAAGTCACAAATCTGTGTGTGAATGCCCTCATTAATTAGCCTGAGGGATACAGCTAAGAAAAAAGAAGATCCTCTCTTCCTAATATTTTTTCTCTCTCTTTTAAGACATTCTCTGACACCTTTTGATTTGTTAAAGACCTCTTATTTATGGCATAAATGTACCTGGCCTTCTTGGTGATTATCACAGATCTTCAGAAATCAAAAGGTGTCAGGAGATGTAACAGAGAAGAATAACATTTTTTCAAAGGTGAATAAAAAAATTCTAAACTGAATTCTCCTGTCAGCCCACCTAGGGTGATATACAGAAACAGAAACACACACACACACACACACACACACACACACACACTCTCCCTCTCTCTTTCTCTCACACACACACACACACACAAGTAAAATGTGAAAAACATTTTTTTTTCTTGGTAGAATTAGTTTAGCCGACTATGCATTGTCAGTTATGTTTTTCCTTATTTTTAAAAATGTGCATTTAAATTTATTTTATTTATGTAAATTTATTTCTACTCTTTAAGATTTGAAGCCTTACTTTATGACCACATTGCATTGAAGCTTATTCTCCTGGAGTCAGGGGTAAGTTTATTAGTACATGTTGCTCTATTTTATTTTTGTCTCCTGATGGGAGAAATGTTTAAACATTTGAACTTGACAGCTTGTGAAAGTGAAATTTCACAAATAAGCTAAAATAAAATAGAAAATGAACACAAGAACATACAGTACTAAAGAATGAAACCACCATTTCTCTTTCCCTTTTCACCTTTCTTCCTCCCTTCCTCCCTTTTACATATCTTTTTTAGGATAGAAAATAGCATCTGTTGCTACAATTAGAACAGTTTTGGCATCATAAGAGTTCAGGATGCTGTCGTGCTATTTCTGGGAAGAGATAAAAGGGTGGTCAGGGAGAATCAGCAAGAGAAAGGATTTGTGATACTTCTATCCAGTGAATAAAAAGATGTTTACATGTGGTCAGGTCATAAACCAAGACAGAGTTGTTGGATCTTAAACCGGTTGGCTGGCAACAATCGCTGTTCTAGTTAGGTTCCTTTAAATTTAGATTAAATACTTCTGGAAGTGGCACAAAAGATGTCATCCAATAAGAAAGTGATTTTTTAAAGTAGCTAATCATGTAATACAGATCCAAGAATAAGAGCACAGTCATGTGCTGCAATGGATCTTGAATGTTAAAAAAAAAAAAAGGCGTTGGGAGAAGGCCTCCAACATGTTAGGCAGATCTCCTGGGGGCAGATTGATAGAACATGGACAACAGTCCTACATGATAGAAAGCACGAATGCGCTGTGATGTGTAGACATCCACAGAAGTGTTCTAGAAGGCAGACGGAGTTCTCTTTAATACCAAGATGATTATTTTCCACAAGTCAGTCAGTCAATAAACATTTTTAAGTACTTACTACATGCTGGGAATACAGAGAAAGGCAAAAGATAGTCCGTGCTCTCAAGGTCTCTCTCATTATGCTCTCTAATCTTTTTACCCTATGGAAATTATTCCTACTTCTTAGAGAACCACAGCTGCTCTCGATCAGTTCTTTAATATACAATCACACGGCCTCGAAATCAACATGTGTGCTTACTTTTTGCCGATTTCTTGTGCCAACAATTCTGTCATTCATACAATAGCTTTACTTTTTCTTTTCGTGGACTACAGAAGATGTTTTCATGTTCTTATATAATGCATATTTTACATATATTTATATAGGCACACAATACACACCAGTGTATATATATATATTAATATGTATAGTCATATATGTAAATAAGCATATGCACATGTATACACATAATTGAACTATGGGCTTTATTAATCATACATATTTCTTTGGCACCTCTGACACTGTAGTTCATTCAAGTGGAATCTGTGTTATGAATTTCCCCATAGGTGACACCTTTGCCTTTGGAATCATTAAAATGTATGACATTATTCAATAACTTCTAAACATGGGGAAAAAGTCTTTGCTCATTTTGTTGGCTATTCTTTCTTTCTGCAGAGTGACCCCCCCCCCCAATCCTCCTCACCAAACAAAAAAATACCCAACTCCAAAACAAACTAAATAAAACTTTCTCTTTTATATCCAACTGCACTTATTTTCTTTGTGCTAAAATGTTCAATTTTACGTGATAAACATTGCTCATTTTATCTTCTGTAATCATCTTTATCCCATATTTGGACCAAAATGATACGAGTACCCATAGTTATAAAAGTTATTTCTTTCACCTCTCTTCTAATTTATATGATGGTCTTTAACATCGAGACCATGTATCCGTTTAGCATTGAGACATATGATGTGAAAAGTTGGCTTAAGCCTCATTTCTGTTTCTTCCCCTTTCTTTTTTTTTAAATTTTTTTTGTTTTGCTTTTTTTTTTGGAGGGGGGAAGCAGAGCAATTGGGGTTAAGTGACTTGCCTAAGGTCACATGGCTAGTAAGTGTTAATTGTCTGAGGTCACATTTGAACTCAGGCCTGACTGACTTCAAGGCCAGTGCTCTATTCACTG
>CM053601.1:108598177-108670264 GCA_028646575.1 Pseudocheirus occidentalis | reverse complement strand
TTTTTTTTTTGCCCATTTATAGTTTTCCTAATATTGAACCAACCATGTATTCCTGCTATAATACACTCCCCTCCTACTTCGCCACAGGGTAAGATAAATTTCTATACTCAAGTGATTGTGTATATTATTCCATCTTTGAGCCAATACTAATGAAGGTATAATTCAGGCGATGCTCACTGCCCACCCTCCCATCTTCCCCTTTACTATAATAGGTCTTTCTTGCCTCTTCATGTGAAATAATTTACTCCATTATACTTCTCCCTTTCTTCTACATCCATTGTATTTCTTTTTCTCACCTCTTAATTTTTTATACTATTCCCTCAGATTCACTCATATCCCTAAGTATATTTCTTCCAGCTGCACTATCAGTGATACAAGTTTGAAGAATTATAAGCATCATCTTATCATGTATAGATGTAAACAGTTTAGCTCTATTGAATCCCTTATGTTTTTTTCTTTTCCCTTTCATTTATTTTAGCTTCTCTTGGACCTTGATACTGGAGATCAAATTTTTAGTTTAGTTCTGGTCTTCTCCTTATGAAAGCTTGAAATCCTTCTATTTCATTTTCCCTCTTCATATATTATGCATAATTTTGCTGGGTAGGTGATGCCTGGTGGTAGTCCTAGCTCCTCTGCCTTCCAGAATATCATGTTCCATGATCTCTCATCTTTTAATGTTGTGTTAAATCCTGTGTAATTCTGCCTGTGGTTCCCCAATATTTGATTTTTTTTCTGCTCACTTGCAGTACTTTTTCCTTGATCTGAGAGTTATGAATTGGAGTTTTTATTTTGGAATCTGTTTCCTGAGGTGACTAGTAGATTCTTTCAATGCCCATTTTGTCCTCTGGTCGCAGGATATCAGGGCAGTTTTCCTTGATAATGTCTTGAAAGATGTTGTCCATGTCCTTCTTTTGATTATGGCTTTTGAGTAGTTCAATGATTCTGATATTTTCTCTCTTGGAGCTATATTCCAGGTCAGTTGTTTTTCCCATGATGTATTTTACATTTTCTTCTCTTTTTTCATTCTTTTGAATTTGTTTTATTGATTCTTGATGTCTCATAGAGGTATTAGCTTCCACTTGCCCAATTCTAACTTTTCAGGAGTTATCTTTAATTAATGTTTGTTCTTTCTTTTCTCTTTGTCCAATTGTACTTTTTTTAAATATAATTTTTTTATTTATTTTCTTGTTTACATTATTCATTTCCATGAGATTTTTGAGTTACAAATTTTCTCCCCATCTTTCCCCTCCCCCCAACCCCAAAACATCGATACCACTGTAAAGCTCCTCCCCCCAATCTGCTCTCTTTTATGCCCTCCTCCAACACCCCTCTAACTTTCTGATAGGGCAGGGAGGGTCTCCCTACCCCAGGCCCTGTATGTCTTAATTCCTAGTTGCATGTATTGCAGAGCTTTAAATTCTAGATTCTTTCGGTTCCTCCCTTGTCACCCACCCCCACTGGAAGGACAATCAATTCAATACAGGCTGTACATGTGTAATTATGCAAGACATCTTCACAGTGGACATATTGTGACAGAATGATCATATGTCCCTCCCTTCCTATTCCGCCCCCTCCCTTGTTCTGTTCTCTACCCTGTCCCTTTACAGAAGTGTGTACTTCCAGCAACTCTGCCCCCCATCCTGCCCTACCCTCCATTTTCCCACCTCTCATCCCCATTCCCCTTACTCTCCTTTGTGGCATGATACCCAGTTTAGAGTTTATGTCATTCCTTCCCTAAGCCAAATTCAATGAGAGTAAATGAAAGTAAAGTTGTAACAGTTATCCCTAGCCTCTTCTATATGGGATGATTAACCCCATTTTGTCTCTCCCTGTCTCCTCTCATTCTAGTCCTCTCCCACCTCAATTGTACTCTTTAAGAAATTGTTTTACTCAGATTTTTGTGTCTCCTTTTCCATTTGGACAATTCTACTTTTTAAGCAGATGTTTTCCTTTTCCAAGCTTTGGACTCTTTTTTTCATAATTCTCTTGCATAACTCTCAGTTCTTTCCCCATTTTTTCTTCTACTTCTCTTATATAAGTTTTTAGCTCCTTTTTGAGCTCCTCTATGAGTTCTTTATGGACTTGAGACCACTTTAACTTTCTGTTTGGGGCTTTACCCATAGGTGTTTTGACACTGTTGTCCTCTTCTGAATTTGTGTCTTGATTTTCCCTGTCACCATAATAACATTCTATGGTCAGATTCTTTTTTGTGGTTGTTATTTTGTTCATCCTTTTTGGTCTTTTCCCTTTCTTTTAAATTTGGGCTCTGCTCCCAGGGTGGAAAGGGGCACTGTCTCAGGCTTCTTGTGCAGGCCCTAGCTGTTTATCGGTGCTTCACTGATATTGCCTTGAGACCCAGGGGGAACCCTGGTGACTGGTGCTGCTGAGCTGGAGGTTCTAGTGCTTGTGTCTGGCACTGAGGTTGGTGTGGTGTTTCTGCATTTCCCCAGAATGCTTCATTAGCATGTAAAGGTCTGGTCACTGGAGGCTGCCTATTAGCCTGTGGCTATGCTTAAGTATGTGGTAGTTCTTAGAGCTAGAGTCTTCCCATTCTTCTGGTTATGCTGAGGCATGTCAGGAGTCACGGTTTAAGCATTTTCCTGCTTCACTGCACTGGGGCTCAAAATCTACCACCGGCTTGCTGAGGTGGGGCTTGTTGGGATACTTCCTGTCCTGAATTTTATTCCCTTTTTACCCAAGTGAGACACAGACCTTTCCTACTGAGGAAACATAGGCAAAGAGAGGTTAAATGATTTGCCCAGGGTCACATAGCTAAGTTTTTGAGACTGAATTTGAACTCAGGTCTTCTTGATTTCAGGCGCAGTGTACTATCCATGTGGCACTTACCTGCACCTAACTTATGGGATCCTTGTTATGATTCTTTCATACTTGAACTCTTTCTTTCTGAACTTTTTAGTATTTTTTTTTCCTCTGACCTAGAACACCTGCATTTTGCCTATACCACTCCTGGGTATTTTTAATATGGGGTTTCTTTCAGGAAGTTGCCAATAGATTCTTCCTACTTTTACTTTGTCTTAATGTTCTATTTGATTTGGGAAATTTGCTCTTTTGATTACTTGATATATGTAATTTAGGAATTTAGGAATATAGAATTTTTGTTTGGTCATGATTTTCAGCAAGTTTGATGATTCTTAAATTTTCTCCCCTTTTTTGATGTTCTATTTTTTTCAGTCTTTTCACATTTTCTCTCCTAATATTGCTTCCTGTCTCAATGAACCATTATGTTCTATTTGCTTCATTGTTTAAAAATAAAAATCCCACTACTTGGGTAGGTTTATCTCTTGATTTAATTTATAATATTTCATTAAATTAATTTTTATGTTTACTTGCATCTTGAGCTTTATTTTCTATAGTGGTACCCAGTTTTCAGGGTTATTTTCTCTCTTCCCTACCTCCACCTCCAGTCTAAAGCCTTACAATCTAGTAGGGGATGTGCAGGCCCTGTTTGGTCCTATCTTTTCCGTAGTTGAGATACTACTGCTCAGTAAGGATGGGGGGGGGAGGGGGTTTAGTTCTAGGATCCATAGTTTACCACAATCTCTGACTCCTCCCTTTGTCTCCTGGTGGCTTGGTTGGTCTTTAGGTCTCTGTCTTCTTTTCTTGCAAAATCTCTAAGACATTAGCTCTGTACCCTGCTGCCATTTTGATAGGCTCCTATCAAGTGTTGGCAATTTTTTTCATTACTTCTACATGTACCTTTACAAGAAAGCTCTATGTGAATATAATCACAAAAGAAACCTTTGACAATGAAATCTGATACAATTTTATAGTGAAATCAATTGCAGTGTACAAGATACTTTAATTTTCACAAAACTGAGCTTGGCAAAGTTGAAAGCAACAAGACGCCAGAAGTGCCAAGAAAATGTTAGGCTACCTATAAGCTCTATTTTTGATGACCAAAAAAATAACCCTGCAGACAGCACCCCATATTAAGTCAGTGCTTCTGTTCTTTCAGTTCTATGACAAACCCAGAGTTTTCTCTACAAGGGTTCCATGATAATCTTACTCAAAAACATGACTAAGGAAGGTCTTAAAAGAAAATGCATAAATGCAACTAGAAGAAGTGAAGACACAAGTGAACATGGACAGGTTCAACTTCATACACAAGGAAGAGAAGAAATAGGAAATAGTCAAGATTATAGGTATATAGTTTCAGATAGGATGCATTAACCATTTACTTCTAAACTCGCCTTAAATTCAACTGTTAAATTTCTTCAGTTTAGCCAACAAAAAAGATGAAAAACCTCCTAAAGTAATACATATAAAATATGGGCTAAACTATTGTAATTGCACCAGATGCCCTGACTGCTTCACTACACACTCTACCTTGTCAAGTTATTTACATCCTTGTTTAAATAGTATCTTGAAGGGAACCTCTCCAAAAAATCCTGAGAAGAGTTCATCGTTTTCTTTTATTCTGTGTATTCTGGAGAGGATACACCTTCTTCCAATATAATGAAGTTATTAACATAGTATTATATTAATGTATTTAAATTACTGAATATTCTTCTATTGGATTAATATTTCTATTAAGCTGGATACCTGGAAAGAAGAGCAATCATTCACATATGATCTGACACCATCTCCTTCATCCATCTGGACACTAGGATTTCGTTAGCTTTTTTGGCTGCCATGTTACATTGATAATTAATGTTGAGATCCCAGTCCATTAAAACTCCTAAATCTTCTTCACAGAAGCTATCATTTAGCCATGCTTTCACTTATTCCATACTTGTGAAGTAGATTTTCTGAACCTAAGCTTAGAATTTTACATTTATCTCTATTAAATTGAAGATTTTTTTAGATTTGGTCCATCACTCTATCTTTAAAATTGTCAGAAATTTCAAAGCAGGAGAAGAAATACAAGGAATTTAAACTAACTTGCATGTTTTATTAGCCCTTTGGTGGTCTGTGTCACCACCTAATGATCATTTAAGACATGAGGTATTTGTAAATTTATGGCCAAATAATGTTTCTCTCTCTCCTCCATGATTATAATCTTCAAATATTCACACTCCAAAGTTATTACAAATTAGCAGAACATTCCAAGAGTGTTCTTTACAATATCTTACAGCCAAAAGCAAGTATGAAAAATGTTAACATGTTCTCAAACAAAGAGTTATGACTCCCCTAATAGCAATTTGTGTAAACTGTTGGACATTGCTTATTTTTCTACAGTGTGTTACTTTTTCAGCACTACCATGGATATTTTAGATATTTTTAAGCATAATGTCTAGGAACTAGGAACTCCAGCTTCTTGTTTGATTCTCATATGAAGTGGTAGAGAAGAAAGAGAAGTAAGGAAGACATGACTGGCTGTCTAGAAGTAGGTGAAAATTATACTTATGATATGACGGTCCCCTTGGTAACGGTCTCAAACAGGATCACATGAAAAATTACTGAGCTTTATGCTAGAGGGACCTGCAATCACTAACTTCCCAAGTTACACCAATATATAACTTTTAAAAACACATATAAATAGAATATATGAAATATTAAGTGATTTTTTTTCCCTCATGAAAAGGAAGGATAGAGAGGAGTTGACACAATGGAAAAAAATGGTCAGAGATCCTTGGACATAGCAAATAGTGGAAAAAAAGTCAGGATTACTTTGATGTCCTTTAAATAGGAGTATTTAATAAATAGAAGTTCTGAAATATCATAAGATCAAAGATTTTCAGGTGGAAGGGACTTCGGAGGTCACTTAGTCTAACTCAGGGGTGGGGACCCTGTGGCCTTTAGGTCACCTGTGGCTCTCAAGATCCTCAGGTGCGGCCCTTTAAATCAAAATTTCACAAAACAAATCCCCTCAATAAAAGGATTTGTTTGGTAAAACTTGGACTCAGTCAAAAGGCGACACCCAAGGACTTAGAGAGCCACATGTAGCCTTGAAGCTGCAGGTTCCCCATCGCTGATCTAACTTTTGCATTTACAGACGGGGAAACTCAGGCTCAAAGTGACTAATTTTGGAATCAGGCAAATCTAGGTTTGAATCCTAGTTCAGAAACTTACTGTCTGACTATGGAAAATCTCTGAACTCTTTTAAGTCTGGGCTTCCTCATTTAGAAAATGAGATGGTGAGACTTGATTCCCTCTGAGGTCTTTCCTAGTTCTAAATCTATGATCTTAGGTTAGGAGATGTGTCTAAATGAAATGTCTAAATAGAGGAATGTGCATTTTATCCTGAGTGGAATGGGGAGCCACTAAAGCTTTTTAGACATGGCCAGATAGGTGCATTAGGAACACCAATTTGGTTGCCATACAGAGGACTGGACAGAGAATAAACTGGATGCAAAGACATAAATCAGGAAGAAATCACAACTCTATTTGATTAGGAGAGTATTTCATACGTGCCTTTATCATGTAATGCAACAACAGGTGACCTTGCAAGATAGAATAGCCATCTGCATTAGGTTCTTATCCCAATAAATACAGTGTAAGCTCCCTGAGGGCAGAGATCATGTCTTATCTAAACTTCTTCACCAGGGCCTTGCCATACTGCTTTGCACACAGCAGGTGCTTAATAAACAGCTGATGCACTATATCATATTTTATCATATTCCCATTTCATTCTGGTTGAGCAGGGAGATCAGGGGGTAGAAGAAAAAGGAAGAAAAGCAAAAAAAGAAAGGGAAAGAAAAAAAGAGAGAACAAAGTGATATGAATACCATGAAACGATTTAAGCATTACTGTGTATAAAGGTTTTACAAAAGCCTTCATGGTGATTATTTCACATAATCCCCTAAATGCCTAAAATCTGAGCTTTGTGTTAACTTTTTTTCACTGGTAATAGAATGACTCAAGTGCAGAAGGAAACATTTTCTCAGGATTTATGCTGGCATGTATCCCATTGAGCTACATTTTCCTGGAAGAAGCTGTTCTCAGTGTATAGCAGCACCGGCCCCTGAAGGTGAATAAATTATCCAGTTTAACGCTTAAGGAAGGCAATAGTGGGGACTGGGGTGAAACTACTACTACCAAGAAAACACCTTTAAACTGAAAAGTAAAAGGGGGGAAAGAAACTGTCTCATTATGGGGGTCTTAATAATTTTTTCTGTCACGGACTCTTTTGGCAATCTGGTAGAGCATATAAACCCTTCTCAGAATGTTTTTAAATGCATAAAATAAAATACATAGGATTATAAAGTGAACCAATTGAAATAGTTATCAAAAATATATTTCTTAAAAGCCAAATTCATGGACCCCAGGTTAAGAAACCCTGGTTTACATTGACTGGAGAGACTAATAAGAGTAGGTACAATGGAGGAAGAATAGTAGTTGAGACATCCCGAAAATTAAGAGGAAAAAATCCAGGTAAGGAATCAAACAACAGTCAAAACAAAAATCAGTGTCTTAAATGGCTATATACAAATGCTCAAAGTATATAGTTAAGAGGAAATACAGACTCTAACACAAAGAGGTAAATGTAACTTGATAGATATTACTGAAATTTAGTGGAACAAGAGCCATGACTGGAATATAGATTTGGGTAGGTACATCTTATTCAAAATAAACCAGAAAGGTTTAAAAACATAGGGGGTTTTGAGGGAATGAGTCCCATTATATAGCTATTTAAGCGTAATACTGCACTAAGAATTTGGGGACATCCTGTATATCTGAAAGGTATAAATGAGCGGGGAACCACTGGGGAACCTGTGGGTTAAACCATAAACCAGTGGGGGAACCTGGAACCAGAGGGGAGAAAAAATTCGGGCAAAGGTAAAAGGAGGAAAAACAGAAGTGATTGTCATTAGAACACATTAACCGGCTTTTGCTTTTGTTTTCAGTTGGGTTTTCTTGGCAAAGATACTGGTGTGGTTTGCCATTTCCTTCTTAAGCTCAATTTACAGATGAGGAAACTGAGGCAAATAGTGTTAGGTGACCTTCCTGGGTTGGCAGAACTAGTGAGTTTCTGAGGCCAAATCTGAACTCAGAAAGATGAGTCTTCCTGACTTCAGGGCTGGAACTCTATCAAATGTTCCATCTAATTGCCCGGGTCCACTAGCAGGCTACCAGGGCAGAAAGAAAAAAAAGTGAGGGGTTCACAAAATAGAACACAAATCAAACATACACACACACGTATGATATCATTTCTGATATCTACTGGAGCTCTATCCCTGCCAAAAGCAGAAGAGTTAATAACTTTGAGACTCACTTTAGTGATAGTTTCACCCTTCTTAAATTATGAGAACTAAAAAGGGAGAATTCTATTTTGGATATAGGGAAGAATTGGTTACTGGGATAGAAATAATGGGAACCTTGGGAAGAAGTAACCACTCCTTTCCAGAGTTGATGACAGAAAAGGAAGGGAAATCTGGGCATAGTCTGACATGTATATTACTAGATTTGGGGAGAACAGCTCCCAAAGTGTTCAGAAGAAACACTGGTTTCAGGTGCCCATGCAACATGATTCTAATGGGAAAGTGAGCCCAAGAGAGAATGGAATTCTTATGACATAAAGGGAAATAATTTTATGAGGAAGAAAAACAAAAATTGTCTGAAAACACTGATAAGATTATTCAGAGATCTCCCGACTTAGATATAAAAACTATATGTACAAAAATTATGTAGAAGGAAAGGTAGATTATGGAGTATTACTTCAAATTCATAGCACAGTATTTACTGTAAGAATTCCATAGAAGTGTCGAACTCAGAATGAAGTAAGGTTGTAAAGGAAAGCTAAGGAAAATAAAGTGCTTAAAAAGTTTTTTTTTAACTATATTTGGAAAAAGCATAGAGTCATTGTGGCAAAGAGCACGATTACTTGGGTATTTGGAATGATGGCAGCTGACGAAGGAGAGGAGGCAGAGTTGCCTAATTCTTTTTGCTTGGTTTCTCTGCTAAAGCTGTTGACCTCTGTAATGGCCAAGGATGAAACAAATGTGTCTAATATGGAGTTACCATCAAAAATGTTTAAGGAGATACATATTCTAATCTATTTTTTTCTCACTTTTTTGGAGGACAATTGGGGTTAAGTGACCTGACCAAAGTCACACAGCCAGTAAGTGTGTCAAGTGTTTGAGGCCAGATTTGAACTCAGGTCCTCATGACTCCAAGGCCAGTGCTCTACTCACTATGCCACTTAGCCACCCCTCTAATCTAATTCTTCTAAGGAGACCATGGCTGACCTTGAATTCAAGTTGCATGGCTCAAAAGAGACTATATCTTAGGTCACTGAAAGAACTCACAGATGGGATTACTGAGTCACCTTCAATCATCTTTTCTTTGAAATATTGTGAAAATAGAGGGATTGCAGAACCAGACTGACAAATGAAAGAAAACAGAATCTGCAAATGATAGAGTGACTGGTTTTTTCATGGGACCAACAAGATAGAAAACTAGCTATTTTGTCTAGTCCCCACAAATTCACCAAAAAAAAAAAACCGTCCAAAAATCCTCAAAGAGGAATTTTGTGTCAGAAGTTGAGCAATTATAGGTGAAGCCATGTAAGAAAGAAGCCCAATAATATACTTATGATTTAAAAGTGAAGAAGGCCAATCTCTTGGTGCATTCAATTAGAATCCTGCCAGCCTCCAAGTTCAAACAGAGCCCAACAGAGCTGCCTCTTTTGGAACCCACTCAAAATTTCCTTCCTGATGCAGAAACTGCCAACAAACTCCATCCTGGCTATGCCGCCATCATCATCATCATCATCATCATCATCATCATCATCATCATCATCATCATCCAGTTTCTATAAGCAGCTTTTCTTAGTCACATGTGTGGGAAGGAGGAGTAAGGGGAAAATTAGGCTTCCCTCTGCCTGGGGGTAGCCTCTAAATAAAGGAACTCTAAACCAGCAAATTTTGCTGGAAATGTCCATCCCACTTCCCCTTTTCAATACTGCAAAAACTGACAAACATAGATTCAACCAGAGAACCTAAAAATGGAGGGAGTTGGGGCAAGGGACTAGTTTGTGTGCATATGGCTGAAGGAACAAAAGGACCCCTCAAATTAACGTACTAAACAATGAGCCAATTTAATAAACTGAAATTTATTAGGAATAAGATGTGAAGTCTTATATTTGAGCTAAAAAAATTTTACTTTACAATTTGGGAAAAAATAGATGGGAGTTGGGGGGAAAAAACTGAGCTTTTAGTGAACTGTAAGCTCCCAATAGTAGTAAAAGCAATACAGTCACCAACTGGGATAATATAATCACATAATATTAAGACAGGCAGCTTCCAGGAATAAGAAAACAATCATCTTTTTTGTACTGTTTTCTGGTCAGACTAAATCTGGAGTATTGTATTTTCTTCTGGGCACCATAGCTTAAGAAGGGATGTTATAAGCTGGAGAATGTCTACAGGATAGCAACCAGAATGTTTAAAGGCCTCAAGTCATGCCATAGGAGGACTGGTAGAAGAAACTGAGACTGTTTTAGAAGGCAAGGAGATTTAGGGAACACATTATATCTGTCCTCAAGTACTTGGAAGAGGGATTAGACTTGTTCCATTTGGCACTAGAAGGCAGAACAGTGGGCAAAAGTCACAAAAACAAATTTAGACTTCATACAAGGAAAAGATTCCTAATAATTAGAACTGTCCAAAAGTGGAACATGTTGCCTCAGGGGGCAGTAGGATCTCCTTCATTGGAAGTCTTTAATTAAAAACAAAGGCTGGATAGCCATTTTTGGATTTTGCTACAAATGCAATTCTTTTGGGGGCATGGGCTGGGCTAGATGGTTGCTGAAGTCCTTTCTAACACTGAACTTCTGCACTTCTGTGAAATAATATTTTTGTGCAATTTTAGAGTGGTAAAGAAATCTAATGGCAAGCTTGTTTCCTTGGCATCAACTCATTTGCCTTTGATTACTTTCAGAAAACAGATGAATGATTGCATCATCAACCGTCAGAAGAAACTGCCTTGACTAATGGGCATGCTGATCATTATCCAAACATCATCATGTGCCACCTATTTCAAGGATAAAAATGTAAAAGTAAAGATTCTTCTTAGTTCAGGAGCTGCTCCAAAACTCACAAGCACAGAGGACTCCAAAATTTATCACTGAGGTACTGTTTGAAAAATTTCTTCTGAGCCACAAGATTACTGGTGTATGTTGAGGGAATGCATATATTTATAGCACCTACTAGGAGCCAGGTACCATGCCAAGTGTTTGAACAAAGTCATTTGCAAATATCCCATTGGACCTTTATAGCAGAAGATGCCATGACTATCTTCACTTTACAGTTGAGGAAACTGAAGCAGACAAGGGTTAAGTCACTCACCCAAGGTCACATAAGTACTACATGTTAGAGGCTGTATTGGACACAGAAATTTTGACTCCAGGCCCAGTGCACTATCCACTGAGCCACCAGCTGCCTCTAAAAATTGGTAGTAACCAACTAAAGGTCTGATCACCCATGACGAATTATGTGGGTCAGAATAACTTAACAAGAAAGGCTACACCAAGGCATACCAGGATTGCCATAGGCATGAGGGAGGCAAAGTATGACATCAATATTTTTCATCAAATTGTTTTGTTATAATGTTGAAATGACCTTAAATAAGTAGAGAATGGGAGCACATGATTTGTTATATGCTATTTATAGCATTTATATATTTTTTCTAATCCATTTCTTTCCATTGTAGCAAAGTTGGCATTCCTCCCTGAGGTCTACTTTTAGTAAGCTATATACCAAACAATATACAAGCAATTTAAACACTCTTTTCCTACCAATGAGAATGGCTAACTAGCCTGTTTTATCTGAAAAAACAACATATCAGCTTTTTTTTTTTTTTGCAATTTTGGCTCCAAAGAAAATGCCACATTTAACTTTATTCTCACAGAAAGTATTTTTAAAGTGCCTTTGCTCCTGAAGTTGATGCATTAAGCACGCTTGAAGCTAAAATGAGATCTTAAATAAAATTTTCAATGCAGGAGAACCTATACCGTTTTATTTGTAAGAAGAGAAAAAAACCACAGTACCAAGCTGACAGTAACTCTAGTCAAGAAAATGCAGTGTTTTAAACATGCCGAAATGACTTTTCAAAGCAGCATAAAATTTATAGTAAGAGACTTAAGGGGCATATCAAAACAAAACCTCAAGTAGCCCAACTTTTTTTTTTTCTTCTGGAGTCAAGTCAATAACTTGCTTATTCTGGATTCTATTCAGAAGTCATTCAGCAGTGGCTGGTTCCCCAGACAGTTAGACTTGACTGAATAATGCATACACATTGAGCTTCACAGGGAGTAGATGACAACTTCACAGTTCTGTTCTGAGAAGATTCATGCAGACGGACAGCATTTTACTTCATACATGGTATTGTTGGTATCAGATTCAGATAAAGGGAATTTCTTTGGTCTGTGTGGAGAAGAATACACGTTCCTGGCCTACCATCAAATAGGAGACCATCAAGTTTGAATTGTCTTTGTTAAGGGAGGAGGAAAGCAATAAAACAAAATAATGTCGGTTTAGGGTCACAAATTCACTTACTGAGGCAGGAACATTTGCTACATATAGTTTACAATGGGCTCATTAGACAGTGGCAAAAAATGGTCCCATTTCTCAATGCAGCATGGCAAAGAACACTGGTTGGGGAAACGGGGTTAGGAAGTGATGATCAGAACAACCTGATACCCAGACTGGTGTTGGAATTGCACAACACTCCATGACTCGGTTCTCTGTGACTGAGAATGAAAGAGATTTCAGCTCTAAATCAAAAGGGCAGAATATAAACATGGATAGCAGAAGAGGCATTGATACTGGATCTGAATAA
This sequence comes from Pseudocheirus occidentalis, assembly GCA_028646575.1. NCBI lineage: Eukaryota > Metazoa > Chordata > Mammalia > Diprotodontia > Pseudocheiridae > Pseudocheirus > Pseudocheirus occidentalis. The sequence continues at coordinate 108,657,523 of CM053601.1, read as the reverse complement.
TTACTATGTGAAAGCAAGTCTTCTCAAGAACTGTTTTTCTTGGGAACTTTGAAGACTTTGAACTTAAATGGGATAATTCTATTTCTTCAACTCCCTCTTCAAAACTTAGACCCTTAGACCCTCAACAGGTTTTCTTGCTGTTGTCAATACACCATGCCCCTGTCTTCCCCACTCTTGCTTGGCAACAAACAGCAGATTGGAACCCTTCCTAATCACTTCTAAGAAAGAGGAGGCATAGGAAAATGGAAGTGGCCAGAGAACTAAAGAACAGAGGGAACTGAGACATGGTGTGTGTGTGTGTGTGTGTGTGTGTGTGTGTGTGTGTGTGTGTGTGTGTGTGTACACACAACAGGCATGAAGGAAAGGATATTAGTATCTGACTGTGGCCAGTTCTGTCCCCGCAGAAATCACTTGGGGGAGTCTGAGGCCAATGAAAAGTGAATTAATCAATGTGCAAGGAGGCTGAGACAATTGAGCACTGCCATCAACATGGGAGGAGTCAGAAAGTATGAAACAGGGATACAGAAAACAAGAGTGAAATTACCAAAGATCACAGGAGGAAGAAAACAAAATTAAAAACCAGAAACATGAGAAGATAAATTCACTGGGGAGATGTTAAAAACAGAGGGGAGGATGGCCATCAAAACATCTAAGTAAGTCCAAACATTCTAAATATTCTCAGGCAAATGAAATTGAACCAACATCTGATGAGGCAGAGGACACTGTGGATTCCCTCAGACAGCTTGGAACAACAGCATTATGTTCTCAAATGGTTAAAGAGAGAAATAAGATTCATAGAAGCAGAATCTATGGTATATACAACAGAACAGAAAAACCTGAATCCATGAAGGTGAGTCTCTCTGAATAAATGAAAGAGAAAACTGAGAATATATATATACAATAAAGTGAAGGACAATTTGGAAAAATAAAAGCCAAAAGCAATAATACTGAAAGGGGAAAGGAAAGGAATAAGCATGTATATATATACATATATATGTATGTATAATACATATATACATATAATGCTTAGCACATTGTAGATTTTATATATATATATGTGCTTAGCACCTTACAAATATTATCTCATTTGACCTTTGTCAAGGTTGATACTATTATTATCTGCATTCTACAGTTGAGAAAATAGATAAATAGAAGTTAAGTGATTTGCCCAAGATAATAGCTAGTAAGTGTCTGAGGCTGAATTTGAACTTAGTTCTTCCTGACTCCAGTCCAGTTCTCCATCTACTGCACCATCTAGCTACCTCAAGAACACATGACTCTATAAAAGCAAAATATGCTGATCTTGAAAACAGGATGAATAGAGAAAATTTAAGTGTCATTGGTAAAGTTCTCCCAGGAGAACTTTACAAGTTAAAAAAAACTGAACACATAATAAAAGAAAACTTCCTAGATCTTTAAAATATAGAAAACAAAGTGCAAATTGAAAGAATCCATAGATTGTGTCCGGTAAAAAAAAATTAAAAAAAAACCCAAACCATATGCTATAAGTTCCAAGACACACAGTGGTTAAATTGAACAATTCCAATGACAAACAACAAAATCTACAAGCAATCAAGAGAAAGACCTTTGAATAAAATGTGCAAGAAATGCAAATAACACATAGCTATCTCATTGGAAACTGCAGAAGGGAATGAAATAATGTGACATACCCTGCAAATCTAAGCCTAACCATTCATGAAAAAGATGAATACCCAATAAAAGGAGGTATTTAAATGATACGAGCAGATTATTTCCTTGGAAAACATCCCAGGCAACAGAAACAGAAGAAGGGTAAATATGGCTACCAATATATAACTATTCCATAATCTAGGCTGATGAGACTAAAAATATTGCATTTAACAAATACTTGGTAAGGAGATCATGGGTGAGAAGGTACTGAGAAGGAACTTAAGTGCTCAAAGGATCAAGAGTTAGGTAATTTATTCACAGGCATATGAGCATATGGTTCCTTTGCCCTATATTCCTGTGTGTCTTCATCAGAAGCCCACATCTCTAGGGTTTCTGATGAAGGTCTGAACTAAAGTGATGGCCAAATGAATGGAAAAATGAATGCAAAAAGAAGTGGAGGTGGAAGTCACAAGACTTGACAAGTGACTGTATATAAGGTAAAGGAGTAGGAAGAATTGATGATGACTTCAAGTTTGTAGATCACTTTTCCTTCAATGGAAATAGGGAAATTTTAAGAAAATATAAGTTTAGAAGAGAAGCTAATCCTTTCTTTTGGACAGACTGAAATTAAGATATAACATATAGGACATTCTAGTGGAGATGTCTAGAAGGCAACTGGTGATGCAGGACTGGAGAGAAATAAATTTTCATTGTATTTGGCCTTTATATTTGAAAAATTGACAACATTTCGGCCGACACCATGACCTTAGGGGAGCCCAAGCTTGTGTATACTTAACAGTCACTCAAAGTAAAGGTAACAGTTTCCTCTGAGAAGAGTCTTAAAACTAAACTGAAACAAGCCAACGTCACAATGGGCAAACTTCTTGGTGTAGCTGGACCCTGTCACTGGTCAAGGAAGCAGTAAAGCTTTTTATGATGTGAGGGAGAGAGAAGATACGGTAACTATAACCTATGGCAACACATGATCTTAGTTCTTCTTGAAAGAGATCTTGTGCCCTCAAGGAAGAAAATGTCTTCTCAGTGTGCTGCTATATAGACTAAAGATAGTTAGGAATACTGAATTCTTCAGTTTCTATTTTAATTCAGGATTGATACATTTCACATCTTTGTGAAATGAGTGAATTGGAAGAAGCATCTGAAACTTCAATAGAAAGGGGATAAGCCTTATAAGAAAACCTTCATGAGTTCTAAGGATGGTCACCAAATGAACACTATCTTGGGCTGTACTAACAGAAATACATTTCTGAAAAAAGGAAGGTAATAGTCTCATTCTATTTTGCATTCTGTTTTGGACAGGCTGAAGTTGAGATATAATATATTAAATATTTAAATAAAATATTAAATATATGAATAATATATAAAAATAATGTATTATAAATATATAATATACCAAAATATAATATATTAAATAAAATTAATATATATTAAAAATATATATATTAAAAATAATACATTAAATGGATAAAATAAATAAAAAGGACATTCAAGGAGAGATGTGTAAAAGGCAACTGGTGATGTAGGACTGGAGAGAAATAAGTTTTGGACCTCAGGTTGTAAAAGGAACACTACTGAGCTAGAATGTGTTCAGATGATGGTCTCTATGTAACTGAGGAGACTTAAAACTATTAGATGAAGAAAAGTTGAAGAATATGGAAACATTTAACTGTAAAGAAAAAGGGATACAGGGATCATGATAACAGTCTTCAACCATGTGGCCTGCTATGCAGAGGAGAGTTAGATTTATATGTCATTATGTAGAGTGGAAATGGGATTAAAGGACTGTCATTCACTGTCTTTAAATGGGAGAGGGAGAGTGACTGGATCTTGATTTCATTGGTATAGAGGAAATTCCCTCTTCAATGCAGGCAAGTCATCTTTTCTCTAGTCTTAAGAATGTTGTCCAGAGCTCTGAGAGGTTAAGTGACTTATTCAGAATCACAAAGCCAGGATTTATCAGATGTTCAACTTGAACCCAGGTCTTCTTGGTGCAGGGCCCGTTCTGGGTTCATTATTTTGTTTTAGCTCTCATCTTCGCATGACTTCAACACACTTAAATAGGACTTTAAAGTTTACATTGTCCTCACAAACAACCTTCTGAGATATGTACTAAAATGCTAAACTTTTAAGTAAAGAACTCTCTAAATATGAGATTTTTTAAAATTAATAGCTCCAATTTATAGATGAGGACTCAGAAAAATTAAGTGACTTGCTCATGGTCACACTGTTAGCAAGTATTAGGGTTTGGGTTTCACAATGCAGGTCTAATTCAAAGACCAGTTCTTTTTCACTATATCATGTTGAGCTTCTCATCAAAACTGTTTCATGGCCACATGGCTGAGCCACAATTCCTGCCCTCAAAATGGAGGATTATGAAAAAATATCACTCATAATCCACCAAGTTGAAATTAGAATTTCAATGATGTAAAAATATGCATAAGCAATCCTTGCTATTCTCACAAAAGCCATGGTTTGCCTATTTGTTACTGGATTATTCGTGTCAGCAAGGAGGCACAAAAAAAAAATCACAAGAAAGTAGAAAGAAATTCTTTTGTTACTATTGTCCATATCTCTGTTCAGGGTCTAGTAGAAACTGCAAGAAGAGGCTAGGTCTTCCTTTTAATATAGAACAGTAAAAGCCCAAGGAAGGAATGAGGACAGTAAGCACGGGAGTTAAGAAAAGGAAAAAGGAAACTTTGTATCACTCTAGCATAGGAGTTTTTGACACCCAAGGAGAAAGATTTCAGTAGACTCATGAACCTTAAATGGGTTCATGTATGTATGGGGAAGAATAAATTATTCCTCATAGTCAATGAAAGTTAACACATTTTTCCCCAATGGTTAAAAAAAAAATTGTTCTGAGAAGAGGTCCATAGCTTTATCAGAGTGTTAAGGGGGTCAATGAGACAAACAACAACAACAACAAAAAAAAACCCCAAAACTTTAAGTGCTGATCTAGAGATAATGCTGCCCATTCTGTGACTGGAATGGAGAACAAGGGAATGTAGGGGAAAAAAACCTTGCCAACTGAGTTAAGTCTGTGGGGTATGTGACTATTTTGATCATTATGAAGTGAACTCCCATACAAAAACTCATGTTCAAAATAAGCATAAAAATGAGTTGCAAAACAAAAAAATAAATGTTTCTGATTTTGTGCTAATTTGAATTTGAAAGCAATACTCTAATAAACATATGAACATTTTTTTTTCTTTTGGTCATACTCCACAGCTATATGTATGAAGTATTTTCTATTTAAATCAGGAAGAATTTTAAAGGGGACCTTTTTTTTAAGTTCATCACTTAGAGAAACATCCAGCTTTTTTACTTTGTTATTAAGTACAAAACTATTTTCCAGAAAACATATTCAGATGAATTAAGTACCATTTATGTGAAGTACAATCAGAATTTATAAAATGCCATTAGCTTAGAAAAACAATGATGAAAGGTCATTACCGTATACCTAAGTAATACATATCAAACAACCTCAAGTATTTGGAGAGAATATTTTTTCTAATTACTGACATAATACTTAAAATTTAAATGACAGGATTTCACCTCATAGTATCTGAGTTGTCCTATAAATTTCACTTGTGAAGAAAAGGGATATAATTTTGTTCTGTTATTTATTAGTATAGGAAAGCATTAATTGTTTTCTGTCATGCCCGTAAAGTAGTAAATTACTTAAATGTTAATTCTTCTCTAACCATGTGCTGATAGAATTCATTTTATATCATGATTATTTCAGTAGAATCTTAACACAGACAGATGCTTTTTTCTTTGCCACAGTAACAAAGATAAATGCTTCAACTACTGGAATCCCAACAAGTCTAGCAACCTGCTTGAAATTTCAGCCATGGATTTTATGATATGAGATCTGAAGGACCTATGCAAAGTGATGTTTCCTTTCCTGCTGAGAAACAAATGAGTGCACCACTGTGTGCCTGACCCCAAACAGTGAGATTTGTAAAGTCACCATTTAACTCCCTGGAAGAAAAACCTCCCTCAAATAGTGGGGCTAGAATCGTTGGCAGCCTGGGGGTGAACAGATTAGAGCTAATCTGGGGAGCCACAGTGCTTACCTGTTTTTTACTCCCCTACCCTGCACCTTAAGGCAGGAGGCTGCTAACCATTCCAGTTTTAGAAATTCAGCATGGATAGATTCTGTCAACATTTTTAAAATGGATATATGTATATATTTAAAAATTAAAGGAAGGTATTATTTATATGAAAGGTATAATCATCACAAAATACCCCAAATCATGAGCAGTTTAAAAATATATGTTCTCTTGATACTTCTATTCATGCCTCCTTCAGAGGAAGCAGATTGTGCAATTAGTTACTTTGATATGCTTTACAAGCTTTAAAGTCTTGATTTTTATAAATTTTGAATTACTCCTCTGGAAGACTTAGACTGGAGTAGAAAGTCATATTTCTATCACCTTGGAGATAAAAACGGTCACAAATTCTGACGCTTTTTTTTCCTCTCTCTTTCCCTCCTTTCTTCTTCCCTCCTTCTTTGAATCTATTATTGAGTTTACTTGACACATCAAACGTTTCAAGACTATCTCTTCACTTGTGAGAGAGAATATGAGTAGACAATGAGTCTCAGAGTAAGGAAGATCTGTGTTCAAATCCTGAAACCTCTCAATACTCAAGGGAACTCTATAACTTTTAGTCACAGAGATGGTGTCAATTTGCAATAGAATAAGGACTTTCTTCATTTATGAGTTTCTTGGACTAATGAAGTCACTATCTTCTATCCCTACTTTTAATTAAAAGCAGATAAAAAAATATCATGTATTGAAAGTAGTGGAAGAGTCCTTTAAATTCTCAGTGCCCAGTCCTGTCCCTCACTACCAGGGATCAAAAGGAGTACACAGCACAGGGCTTGCCTTTTAGAAATCTACAATTTAGCTGGGGAAACAAGGCTAACATTAACATGTGTGCAAGTTAAGAACCAAACCAAAATTTTTTTCAGACTCTTTAAGTCACAGAGGTTCAGAGAAGAGAGAAAGATGAGTTTGGACCAATGTGAATGGGAAAGGTTTTATGGAGAAGATGCTACTTGAGGGATACTTTAGTGCCATTGGGTGGTGTTAGAGGAGAGGGTAGGGCAGGGCAGGGCATTTCAGAGGGGCAACAATATGAATTTAGGTACTAGATCATGAATAAACGTGTCATGTTGGGCTCTGGCTGATATAAGCCATTTGTTACAGGGAGGATATGGCTAGAAATATTAGGCGGTAGTAGATTATGTAGGACCTTGAATGCCAGTCTGAGTGGTCTGGACTTAATCCCATGGGATATGAATCACTAAGGGTTTTGTATTATATAATTTATACAGTAGCCCAAATAAGCAAAACTGAACTCATCTGCAAAAGTAATTTTCCTTTTCATTATTTAAATCTGACATGTTCTGTCTTTGATTTTTTTCAAGCATATGAATTTTTTAACTGTTTATAACTCCTATTATCTACTGGTTACACAAACAGGAAATAATTAAATGCCTTTGTTTCATAATGTCATCAATTCTTGACACTCAAACTCAGAGCCTCTACCTCTCTACCTCTACCTCTTTCTTTCTTCTTTTCACCAAATTTGGCTGATCCTATCTTCAAAATCTCTCTCACATCAGGTCTTTCCTTTGGATTCCCATTGCTACCTCACTACTTCATGCTCTCTTGCCTAGACTATTAGAATAGTCTCCTAACTGGTCCATTTTTTTTTCATTCTAATGTATCCTCACACTGTACTCTGTTTAATCTCTCTATAGTAAGGCTCTGACCATGGTCATTCCCTGATAAAAAAAAAATTCCAATGACTTCACGATGTCTATTAAACAAAGTTCAAAGTCTTAACCTGGACCAGGGTTGGGAAAGACAGAACAAAAGTGGGAGAGAGGGCTATAAAATGAAAGTTAAGTGAAAAGAGGGTATGAGAGCACCTGGCTACTTTCTGTAAACTATTAAGAACGTGCCCCAGATCAATTATATCCCATTGTTCCAAAAAGAATTCATGAACCTGAAAACTGTCAGAGAACTCTGAAATCAAAGGGAAATCAAATCATTCCCCTCCTCAAAAACCTTCTGTGTCTTCTCACTGTCTCTAAGATAGAAATACAAACTCCTCAGCTTGGCATTTAAGTCTTTCTCCTAACTATATTCCTTCCACCCCAACTAAGATAGCCTTATTTTATAGTATTCCTCTTCATGAACTCTCATGTTCACAGACTCAACTGCCAGCATTTCTCTAAATTCAGTGTTATGCCTTCTGTCTTGAGCAATCATCCCTGCCCTGCCCTGCCCTACCCTGAATATACTTTCCCCTTCAGAATACTTGACTCCTTCCAAGCTCAAGTTAGGTTCCATCTTTCTCTATGAAACTTTGATTTATTCCTCCATCCCTTTCATGTTCTAGCCCAGTCATTTGTTTTCTCTATCTGAAATTTTCTTCAACTATGCTTATGTCAAATAGATCACAGAGTTTGTGACAAGAGAAATTATTCCATTTTGTCTTTGTATCAGTAAGGCGAATAAGGGGGCTAAGAAGATGCCTGAAGTGAATTCATTGAGAGGTCCTTCAGTCTTGAAATGGACAAATGGTATCCCAATTATCCAATATTGGTTAGGAAGTTTGATTTAGAGTGATACTAAAATTCTAAAGTATATTATTAAATGAATGGCTTATATTTGGAAAGGAAAGCAATGATTATTAAAAGATAATATGAGCTTCCTGAGATAAAGTCATACCATATAAACACATTTCCTTTTTCATTAGGGCTACTAGTCTCGTGTATTAAGGGAATAGAACAGATATGGTGTTTGGAGAATATAATAGATATGTTTAATGTCAGCAAAGCATTTGACAAAGTCTTTCATAATGCACTTGTGGAAAAGATAGAGAGGTGAGTAGGATAATAATGAACTTAGAAGTAGATGAGTAATCAGATCCAGTGCATAATGGGAAAATTTCCAGTAAACTGTCATCTGACTCTGTCTTTAACACTTAGCTTAGTATCTTATTGACTAACCAACTGAAAATGGAGAAAATAATAGAGGCTAGTCACTGAGACAAATTATGTCAATGTATTACATTCTAGTATGAAAAGCTAAAATACCTGGGTCAACTCACAGCTCTTCTAACAGAGCAATTGTGTGCATATCTCCCCATACTGTTCTCTCAGAAAAATGACCCTTTCCACTGGTGAATTTGATGCCTGTCTGGTAAAATCATGGAGTTTTAATTTTAATTTTTTGTGTTTTATGTTTTATTAGTTTTAATGCTTTAATTTTAACATATCTTATTATTAGTGATTTGGAGTATGTTTTCAAGTTGTCACTGATAACTGGTAATTCTTCTGAAAGCTGTTAGTATCATTTCACTTATCTATTGGGGAATGATTCCTGGTAGGAGATTTTTATCTTTACCGTCCCCTCCCCCTACTATAACCTCTTCCAAATGACCAAATTTCTCTCCTCTCTCTCACATATTACTTTATGCTGTCTTGAATGCTTAAATTTCAGCCATGAAAATAAATATTAGCCCCCATGCTAGTATTCATAAATATTGGCTGTGGATCAAATATTGAGGTTTCAAATTCAGGGTTGGTTTAAAACTTAGGACAACATTCTTCACTGAAATGTTGAAGAACATTGTCCTAAGCTCTGGGCCAAATGCTAAATTAGAAATCTTACTGTTTGGTCTAGAACTAGTATTTATAAATATTACAACATGGGCTAATATTTATTTTCATGGCTGAATGAGGCACCTAGGGCAATATAAAGAAATATGTGAGAGCATATAGGACAACATTAATGCTGGAAAAAATCATTAATGAGGAATAATGCAGACATACGTTTTCTTTTTAGTTGATTTCATGAACGTTTACAAAAAAGCAAACTCTGTATTGGCACTCAAAGCTGAAACAGATACAGAATATTCCATAGAATTTTGTACTAACAGATACCAACTAGTGTTGTTCACTCAGCAACCCTCTGGCATAATGCTTTTATTATGCAGCTTTCCTGTCGCACAACATTAAGCAAATCATCTAGCAATTTCTTTTGGCTGTCAAAGAAGCAAAGATTGAATCCATTTACATTACTGCGGTTCAAAACAGTGTACATTACATTAGAGGAGTGCAATGGATAATAAGCTATTTTTCCCCTCACTAAAGGAAAATATTTTGCAGCCATTCAGATAGACCAGATTAAGAGTAAAATAAAACACTTTACAAGGTTATCTATCACCTTGGTGGATTCGTAATTTTTACTTACATCAAGAGATCCTTCGTTTATGACGATCATGCCCATGTTCTTCTTCAAGAGTTTGCAAGAATGTCCTATAACCCAAAACACTGCAGATTAGGTGACTGGTATGTAGTGAACTCTTGATAACTAACAGATGGCATGATTTTATAACTAAATCCAACTATAGTGAAATTTTGATGTGGATCCTAGGGTTCAAAGAAAACAAATCAAAATGATTCAGAATCTCTGAGGAACTCAGGCATTTCACTGTGAAGGTGAGAGGGCCGAGGGCTGGTAAAGTAATAGTCTTAACATATACTAAGACTATTTTATCCAGGGGATGGTGGCCAGCTTTTCTCCACCTTCAGTGGATGAGACTCGGTAAAAGAAGGTCTTCAATTGCTATAGGAAGGATTTAGGTTAGACATAGGGATCATTTCCTGCCCATAAAGGTTGCTATGTTCCTAAGAAGATTACTAAGGGAAGTCATTGAGTCTTTTCTCTTCTGGAAATACTCAAGACAATCATCCATCAAATAGCTTAGGTGCAGACTGGCTGGGGATTGCTGGAGACGGACAGATGATTAGTTTTCTTATTTTTTTTAAAAGTATAGATAGACTCTTTGGAATAAGCTGACTGTACAGTGAGTTCTTTAAAAAAAGTGACTGAAAACATTCTTCTTATGATGGACTTTACTTCTTGAAGATAATGACTAGCAACTTATTAAGGTGGGCTAAAATAATTTTGATTTAGTAGTCAAAAGGACGAGAGGAAACAGAATGATTTTCAAGCAAATATAGAATACAGATATAGTCTAGTATTTAAGGAGACTTTCTTATTTTTTCCAACTGTACTTTCTTATAATAATCATGATAAAAACCTTCAGTATTTCTATGTTCCTCATAAATCATTTCACCTTTTTTTCCACACAGGCTTCCCTAAAAGAACTGCATGTTCTAAGCAAATCCTGCCTTTTCCTTGTGGGCTTAGCCCCACTGAAACCTTTCTTTCTCTAGTTCTAATTGCTTCCTTATTGTAGTTGTACTTTACATTATATCATTATATTTACAAAATGTGTATTTGTTATTTGTATTGTATGGCTTCTTATATTTGCATTTTCCAGCTCTTTTGGTCTTTCTTGCAGTTTATGTAATCTAACTCCTTTTTTTCATAAGCCATCTGCTTTTAATTAATTGCAGTTTTTTCTTTTCATTACGGGTGATAATCTCCCTAATCATCAAATAAACACAACATGTCATTTTGACGTTTATCTTTGGGAATGTTGGTGAACTATTTTTGATCCATTTTATGGATGTGACCACATCAGTTACTATGAAAATATGATAGAATCTTTTGTTTACAGAGCATCATGAGCTAGTCGTTTCCACTTCTCAAAGGAACATGAACTTATCACACTCATTTGTATGGTGTGCAACGCTAGTCTTCTAAAAATGTCATCTTATACTTTCTGAATGTATTTGCCAAGGTGGAGTCACCTTTGGAGAAGGTTATTTGTCCAAATCAATATGCAATGCCATACTTAATTACAGAGAAGTCAGAGGTTAGATATTGATTAGAGGCTCAAGTGTACTCAGGCCACTTTCACATTTCATTTTAAAAGAAAGTTATGATTTCCTGAATGTTAATGTACTGCTGGGGGCTGAGGCCTTTAAGGCCTCAAGTCAATTCCTTCCTCATGCAGTTTTTCTTTTTTTCCCTTAATTAATATTTATTGTGCATTATTCCTTACATAGGATTCTTTCTGAGATACTGGGAAATGACATAAAAGATTTCTTTGAAGTATGGATGAAATCTAATAATCTTTTAAAACTATTTACCCTTCTCTCAAAACACAACTGGAGTTACATAAATGAGAATTAGTCACAAGTAGCACAGAATTGCCACAGGCAATCTCATCGTTAATAACTAACCACAAGAAGGTGGCTAACTGACTCCTGCGTAATCATGGCAGGGGTGGTAGCAAGCAGAGATGAGAAAGAAAGAAAAGATATTAACAGTCTCCCCAGGCCAATTGTATAGAAGATGTGGCAGTAGTAACTTCATTTTAAAAAGCTAGCCAGGAAAAAATACAGACAATCCCTCCTTCAAATTCTCTATCCCTTCCCCCATGTTTTATTTTAAAAAATTGAGATTCAAAATTGAATGGTATTAATTACCAATGTTAATGGCAGTTTCTTGCTTATCTCCTGTGAGGATCCAGATTTTGATGTCAGCTTTCATTAGAGTTTCTATAGTCTCAGGTACTTGATCTTGCAATCTGTCTTCAATGGCTGTAGCTCCAAGTAGCTGAAGATTCTAGGGAAATAAACATTCAACAAGTTCAGGTGAGTGGAGCATAGTTGCAAAATTCTCTTACATCCTCTAAACGTTGAGAATGAAATCTGATTCCAAGGTCAAAAGATAATTTACTGACTTTGGAGGTGGTCCCTGTAAAATGCGCCAAATAGATTTATCCTTTTTTACAAAGGGCCTCTGAGTTTCAGACAACTACTTGAGTCATACAATGGGACTCTAGAGTTTGTTGGTCTCACTTCCAATTCCCTCTATGTTATGGAGAGATAGATCAGACAGGAGAAAGGATGGAGATGGCTGGAAATCAGTTAAAGCTGGGTCAGTAGCCGTTGAGGAATTGAAACAGATGCCTGTGTGGGAGATGACTGTAGCAGCAGGAGCAGCTGCATGGCCTAGCAGGCAAGGAAGTAAGAATGTTTGCAGATGTTACCCAATTGTAAGTTATTGCAAACACCAGGAAGACTATGGGAATAATACACTTAAGACTTGATGAGGAATAAATATCAGGAGTGACCACAAATCGACAGCATTAGTCTCTGAATGGAAATCAATATGTATTTCTCACATTTCCCCACACATCTGGTAGGGGATAGGTCAGAGGCTCAAGCTATTGTAGTAGTTTCTTTGAATCTGTCTCAAGATGATCATGAAATGTGCACACAGAGGAACACGCTTTCCTTTATCACAAGTGCCCTGCCATTAAATCACTATGCATAACATCCACCAGAAATCACAAAGATTGATGTTCACAGTCATAAGTTTCCCGGGGAGCTATCATAGGTTCAAGTATTTAGCACTGGAAGGGGCTTCAGAGGTCATCTAGACCCGTCCCCTTGTTTTACAGGTGATGAAACAGAGGCATAGAGAAGTGAAAGAATTTGCCCAGATTCTTCCAGGTAGTGTGAGTTGTATCAAAACTGTATTCAAACACGAGTTCTGAATATGGAGCCAGGGTTCTTTCTACTATGATATGGGAACCACTCTTCCCTCTGTTCCTCTCTCTCCTCCCCAGATCATGTTCTCAGTAAGCTACTGATTTAACATCAGATCTTCAGTTTAAACAGAGGTCACTACAAGAAACATCCATTTGAACAATGATTAAACTCAATCAATGTGCATTAAGTAGTTCCTATGTGAAAGGCACCACACTAAGTAATGGAGGCAGAAAGACGAGAAGGAAACAAGGCATGTCCTCAAGTAGATTACGTTCCTTTTGGGCAAATACAGATCAGAGAATAAAAAGTCATTTGAAGGGGATGAGAATTAACAACTTGTGAGGTGGGTGATGAGTGAATGTTTCACAAAAGACATGACACCTTAGCCAGCCTTTAAAAGAAGACAGAGATTCTGAGAGATGGAGATGAGGAAAAAGTAGATTGTAGGCATGACAGATGGTCTCTCCAGCCAATCCATTATATTATTCAACGTCCCCTACATATGAACTCATGTAACAGGTTTCTCCCTAAATTTCTTATTAGGAAAATATTCATCTTTATACCCAGACAAACAGTATTATTTCCAGTCCATTCCCCAAAGAAATTGACGGTAACAGCTGGAGAAGGGGGCCTTCCATGCTTTCCTGGAATTGCTGTCCAACTGCCACCTATGAAGTGAGCAGGCCAGCGTAGCTGAAATAGTAAGATGTCCTAAGGGAGAAATGGGGGAAGAGTGTTCCAGGTGTGTCAAGGCATGGCCACCACTCTCTACCACCTTCCCTCAATTTCTAGCGGAGACAGAGAAGGCCCCTGTGGCCAAGAGTCCTGCAAATAGCAGCACTTCCTTGGTCCCATAGACATTACTGAGAACATTGCTCCCTTGCTCCCTCCCTCTCTCCTTTCTTCCTTTCTTTCCTTCCCTCTTTCCTTTCTTCCTCACATTAATCCATATAGCTGATCACAACCTAAACATGCCTACCTTTTCTGGAAATTCCCAGTTACATTCGGTGCTTAATCACAATTTATTCCATATCCATAATAACTCACATTTCTGTAGTACTTTAAAATTTGCAAAGCAGCTACCTTACAAAAACTCTGTGAGGCAAGTTGTGTTAGTGTTGTTATCATTTGAGTCAGATGGGTTAAATGACTTGCCCAGATCCAACTAGTGTGAGAGCCGGGGATCAAATTTAGTTCTTCTCTTTCCAAGAACAACAAAACGGTAGATATTCCCTGCTTTCAAAAGAACTTCTTCTCTGATGCAAGAGAAGAAAAATACATGCAAAAGAAAAATAATATATATCATTATAGCTCTACAGAGAGCTATATATTTCCAATGAGAGGCTGCAAGAATAAATAACCACAGATTCAGATGAAAATAGAAAAGTTTCAAGAACACGGTTTGTTAGAAATTCCATGTAAGGAAGGAACACAATAACAACACTACTGTGAATACAAATATACTACTATGAATAATGACTAACTTTATGTAGCACTTTAAGATGTACAAAGTGTTTTACATATATTATTTCATCTGATCCTTACAACAGCATTATGAGGTAGGCGCTAATATGATGCCCATTTTATAGATAAGGAAATAGAGGCTGAAATCAGGAAAATGACTCACCAACTATTATGTATATGAGGCAATATTTGAACTCAGGGCTTCTTGACTTCAAGTCCAGCACCCTATCAATGGGGCACCATATAAAGTGCCATATAAAGACTGGATTTGGAGTCAGAGGACTTGAACGTGAAGCTCAGCTTTGCTGCTACCTTGTGTGATTTTAGGCAAGTTATTTACCTATTTTGGGCCTCAGTTTCCTTTTGCATAAAATGAAGGATTTAGACTAGAGTACTTCAGAAGAGTCCAGAAGATTCAAATACAGTCTACTCATGACGGTATCTCTGGAAGTGATAAAGAAGAGACAAAACCCCTAAAATGGCTCTAAGATCCATTTAAAAATTGCATATATCTATTTCATTTTTATATGATAATTAATTTTTCAATTAATAAGCATTCATTTTCTCTTTCTCCAACATATTACCAAGCTTAAAATAAAATCCTTCTAACAAATATGCATAGTCTAGCAAAATATATACATCTACTTTATATCAACATCCCGCAAGATCCAATCAGCCTAGGCACTCATATTTCATCATTCCCCCCTGCCCCTCTAATTTGGAGAATGGGACCGTGAACCCCACACCTTTTATTTATGGAAGGGGCCCCAGCTCGTCACTTCTTCATTTTCCACCTGACTATATTCTTTTGGTTTTCTTTGGACTTTGTTATAACCCTTCCCCCAAAACCTCCTTTCCTCCCACAAATCCCTGACTTTTAGCTTCCTTGTATGTATTCTTCTATTATCAAAATGCAAACTTCTTGAGGGCAGAGTCTGCTTCTCTCTGGTATCACAGAGTGTGACATGCAGTAGGTGCTTAATAAAAATTAATTTCTCGTTAACTTAAAAGAGTTTCTCTAGTATAATGCTCACTAATTTTAGTGGAAAGCTTCACATGCTTATTCTTTTGTGTCTTTGGGTATTATTTATTTTAAGATGAGATTCTTCCATAATAGGCTATACTGACTCTGGAAATTCACATTTCAAACTATTGTTTGCAGTTCCATAATGGGCATTAGAGACAAGATTTGACCTTTTTCTCCTTTCCCTGATCATACCACCAGTGCATTTATGCCTTAATCAATTCCATTCAAAATACATATCACCTTACACAGATGGCTAACTAATGGGCACCATGGGAATTACACATTCAGTGAGTGGAGAAACGTGAAAATCTTGAGAGCATTCATGGAATAATAATAATTTTAAAAACACATAAAAGCCAAACTACACCATTTATTTTTTCCAGAATGCCACGGCATCAATAATTATAAAGGCTCTAAGTTCAGGAATAATTGATGTTAATTATGCTTAACTATTATATTAAATTCATTTAAAAATATTTGTTGGCTCAGAAAGCCTCCAACTAATCTAATTACCTTTTAAAAAATATTCAGATAAATTATGCAGATTTTGAAAAGGACATATTACATGTAAATTATACTTTTCCATGTTAATAAAGATAAATAGCTGCATGCTGAGTATTTAATGTTTGTATGGCATAATATCATATGATAGATTTATAAATTATTTGGAAAAATAACAATATATATTTTGTTAGATAACATATTCTCAAAATTTTTCTATTTTTGTAATTTTTTCAAGTGGACAAGTTATTCCATACCGCAAAAGGCCAGTTTGGCATATTCCTACAAATAAAAAAGGGAAATTTACCAAACTGACCAAGGTATTTAATCTACAACATGGCATTTTCTGTGATGACCCTTAAACGAATGGAAGAGGAATGCTTAAAATGTTTCTTTTTGTTTCAAATATGTGTGAACAGCACAAGAATTTTTCTGTTCCTACCTAATAAATGAAATGAAAAACATAAAGAAAATAAAAGTGGAAATCAAGTAAATAATGGAAATGAATCAGAAGAAAAGAAGTTCAATTCAATTCAACAAAATTTTAAGTGCCTACTATATGAAATCAACTTGATATGAAGATGAAAAACAAGTCTCTGTCTTTCAAGGAATTTAAAAGAAAGAGAAAACCAGAAATGGAAAATAAATAAAAATAAAACCAGAGTTTGATCTGAATCAGCTAGCATAACTGTAAGCTGTACGCATTTAAGAGCATTGCAGCTTCCAAGAATAAGGAGATGACAGCCTCTCAGTTCTGTCCCAGACAGACTACATTATGGAGTCACAGAATATCAGAACTGGTTGAAAGGGACTTCACTGCAGATCTAGCCTAAATCTAATCTCTGACTAAAACAGAGAAGTAGTTCCCCTCAAAAGTAGTTCAACAAATGTTCATCCAGTTTTTGTTCAAAAGCCTCCAGAGGCAGCCATTCATTGCTCTTTTGAATATATCTAATGGCTTGGGAATTTTTCCTTTCCAAACCTAAATGTGTTTCTTTACAACTTTCACCCACTGTTCCTAGCTTTGCACTCTGAGGTCAAGAAAAATACATCTATCCTCTCTTTCACATGACAAGCCTTCATATGTTTGGAGATACTTTTCATATCTTGCTTTATTCTTCTGTTCTATGGGTCAAACATTACTGTTTCTCGCAATCAATTCATATATGGTGAGAAGTAGAGGCTTCTCACGATCCTGGTCACCTTTCTCTGGAAAACTTCCAATTTGTCAATGTTTTTTGTAAAATAGGGGGTCCAGAACGGAATACAATATTACAGGTAGACTATGCCTTGGATAAAGTGAACTGGCATGACTGCCTCCAAAATCCCATACTCCACGATTCTCTTAAAGACTTCATTAGCTTTTTGCCTGTCATAGTCTTGAGACACACTGAGCTTGAAGCCTACTAAACTCCCAGGTATTTTTTTCCAGATAAAATGAACTCTAAGCAATATTGTCTTTCAAATATTGCCCCAACTCTTTTGATACGAAAGTCCTTACATAGTGTCATGGTTTATTATAACAAGACCTACTACTCTAGTGGTGGGAGACTAAGGTCAGTTATGAATAACCAACTTGATGCTGAACGTTCGGGATACATCAACGTCGCTCAGATCCTCTTTGGGCTATATTGTGTCCTGGCTCCAAAGCAATGTGATATCTAGCTACAGACCACAAAAGACTTTGGGAAACACACATGCCGCATCACCTACTTACTACACTCCTCACAGGTACAATTTCATACCATGGAAGTTGGGAAGGCAAATGCTTGGACCACAAAACCCAAGATGCTGCAAGCATCCTTTGAAAGTTTATCTGCTAACCACTTACCTACTCTTACACACAACAATGAAAATTATAAAAGGGTTGACATGAATTGAGATGCAGAATCTCAGAAACCACAGTTTAAGAAACACGCTAAACTAGAGAACAAACAGAAACAGACAATTAGAATAGTGAAGGGCTTTGTACCCACATCATAAAATTAATTGAAAGAAGGGGGGATGTTTATCCTGGAGAAGAGAAGACTCAGAATGGATATCATGGCTGTCTTGAAGTACTGGAAGGTGTTGTGGATCACCTCCAATTTCTAGGAATCTCTTCTCTAAAATAATTTTGCATTTACTTTGTATCTTATCTTATTTACATGTGTATAGGTTGTTTCCCCTGATATAATGTAAGCTCCTTGAGAGAAAGAACCATTTCATTTTTTGCCTTTGTATCTTTAGTATTTAATACAGAGTCTGGCACACTGTGGGAGCTAGATAAATGCTTGTGATTATATGCTAATGTCTATAATACATTAGGTGTTACTGAGTAGTTTCAATCATGTCTGATTCTTCATGATCCAATATGGGCCTATTTTGGTAGATACTGAAGTGGATTGTCATTTCCTTCTCTAGCTCATTTTACAGATGAGGAAACTGAGACAAACAGTAACTTGGTCAGCATCACACAGCTACTAAGTGTCTGAGGATGGATTTGAACTCACAGAGATGAGTCTTCCTGATTCCAAGCCCAGCGCTCTATCTACTGTGCCACCTAGTGGCCTAAGATGGAAAAAGATCTGAGTGAAGACATACATTGTACTTGGTGCCTAAAATGAGAAGGTGAACTTAGGTAAAGATGCCAAAAATGCTGGAAAATAAAGATGAAGATAAAAGATAAAAGAATAATCAGCGCTTGTCCCCTTCCTGAAGGTCCATATAGTTCTGTAGGGAGATAAAGTAATTATGCACACAATTGTATCGCAGAACAGACCAACATAGAATCACAGAAGTACAAAGTGTTCTAAGACTCAGAAGGCGAGAAGTTACTTCTCGATCGGCTAGATTAAGAAAAGTCCCCTTGAACATTTATTTGAGCTGAGCCTTGGAGGATGGGCAGAAGACTGATCTGTAGAAGTGTAATGGGTATAAATAAGGTTGGGAACTGGAGAGGACATTTCAAGCACAGTGAATTGTGTGGCACAGAAGGAGAAAGTTTTCATTTTGTTAAGAGGGTGGTAGCAGTCTAGTCTGCCTAACACTGGTTGGTTGTTGTCCTTCCTTCTCAAAGAGGACCAAGATGACATAACTATGTAAGGCAAGTTACAGTGTGATCGATTGTGGCTGATCAGACCAATATGAACTCACAATGCTCTACAGCAGGTTGGGCACATGTCCGTGTGAACATTTAGGGAGGATTCTCTACATTTATTCATCTTACATTTCTTTTGAGCTTCTCCAATTTATAATATATACAGTACATGAAGGTGGACGGTGTGAGGAAGCTAGAAAAGCAGAGTCAGAAATGTGGTATATTGTGATGGGCTTTGAATACCCATTTTAGGAATTTTAAAAATTTGATTAGCAGACTCACTGAAGATATCTGACTAGCACAGCAAATTTATCATATTATCATATTAAGACAAGAAGCCTGGTATGAGAGATTAGGGTGGAGAGAGACTCAAGGCAGGGAGACTTGTAAGGAAGCAACAGTCCTAGCAGTAGGAAGTGGAAGGATGGGATGGATGGAAGAGGTGACTGAGTTAGTTACATCCAACTTTTCAAAACCAAATGAAAAATTTATGAATTCTTATGAAAAAAATCAAATTTCTTATGAAATTTTTTGCTGTGTGAATCTTCTTTGTTCTTTATGCCTGCATCTTTCTAATAGCAGAGGATGTGAATATTTAGTGCCTTTCCTCCAATCTGTAGAATTAGTCTCACTCATCTTAAACTCTGGAATCAACTGGTCCCTAGCCATAGAGAATATATTAAAAACAAACACCAACCTATAGTCTATTTTTGTTATTCTCTAACTGATAGTTGAAGCAGTCTTGTCAATGGGTACTACTACTATGATGTGTACAGTGACTTCTTCTGCCCTTGTCTCCTGTCCAGTGTTCTAGTTCCTGGTCCCAAATCCTAGTTATCTGAATACCTTTCTCTAGGTACATGACAACTGCTGCCCTGACTTCTTGATGTACAGTTCCTACTCAGCCCCACCACTAATTAGCTGAGGAACCTTCAGAAAGATGTAGAATAGCAGATTCAAAGCTGGAAGCAACCTTAAAGGTTATTTGGTCCAGCCAATTCATTTTATTGATGATACAACAGAGCCTCTTAAAATCCTACAGTGATCAAATCTGTACTGCCCACGCTATATCCTTGCTATAAGGGAAAGGCTTGTAAAGTTCTATGGAAATATGTGTTGTTATCATGATGCTTTCTTTGGGAGGCAACAGAGCGTATAAGTAGGAAGAGTTATCATGTTTAGATGGAGCTGAGTTGGAACTAGAACCTCAGTTCTAGTTTGAGCTCTGTTGGGCAAGTTCTCTTTCACTTTTCTGAATTCCAATTGTCTAATTTGTAAAATGGAGATAAAAATTATTTGACCCATCTACCTCATAGAAATGTTGTATCAGCATTCCATACAAAGTGCTTTCCAAACCTTAAAATACTATGAACACATAATTAATCAACTATTACGGCAGCATGGCACAGTAGATAAAATGTAGGCCTTAAGAGTCAAGAACACCTGGGTCTCCTCTGACACTCATTAGCTGAATGTGCTAGATCATTAGCTGTCTTATTTGTACAATGAGGTAATACCTACCTCATGGAGTTGTTTTGAGTTTCCAATGCAGGAAAATATATAAAGTGCATTGCTAACTTTAAAGCATCATATAAATGTCAGTTTATTGCTACTACTCACCTGGACTTCTGCCAGTTGCCTAATCATGAAAAATTTTAGGCCTTGGTTTTTATTACCTATATTCTATTTGTCCCATCCCTTTTGACTGACCTCATAGTCTCACCTTCCAGAAGCACATCCTAAAGATATCTCCACAAGAAGTCAAAAGAAAAAAGAAGCAAGTCCACCAGGAAGCTTTTCTAGCTAAATCAATGTTAATTTAAAGTGTTTTCATATTAGTAGACTGTAAGTTACTTGACAGTAGGGAGGATTTTTTTTTTTCGCATTTGTCTTTGGATCCCCAGTACAATAAGTACAGTTGAGTTACTAATTGGTGTGAGTAATGAATCCCCTGAAGTGGTTATATTATTTGAATCTGTCCCACATATTTCCATTGGTCTGAAATCAATGACCACATTTTGTATAAATATCATTTCAAATAGCAGTAATCTGAATATATTCAGTCATTTGTATAGGGTCTGGTACAAGATAGACCCCGAGTAAGTGCCTATTGAACAGGCAGATCTGTTATTGCCCCCTGCTCCCAACTTTATAGACAGAAATATAATATGGAAAGCTTCTCTTTAATTTTGAAGCAAAATTTTCCATTTTTAGCCAATTTCATTAGCCGAGCAGACGCAGCATATCAGCAGCAGTAGTTATTGGGCTTGGGATCAAGCGTTGTTCAAATACATTGAAGTCCTCAGTTGTCTTTTTTGTTAAGCTAACCCAACTGTTAGAAGCCTTATTGTTCCCTTCTGATCGAGCTGGAAGTACTCCTGACTGTCAATTGAAATGAAGCAGTAAATTACTACAAGTTTATAGTGCTAAGCCTCTCCATGCAACTTCTATTTCAAACCAGTTTTCATCTAGTTTTAGTACAAATGAGAAGTGATATTTGTAGTCCCTAAGGAGAATAATGGTTATGTTTCATCTGAAAAAAAAAGCATTCTGTTGTTAATATAGAAGCAAGGGTAGGTTTGGCTGTCACATACGCTCAAGAAAAAAAACCCTGTTTTTCATTAGGTTTTACATCTCACGCGAAATCTACTAACCTAAGACTCTGCCACATGTTTAAAGCACTAGATTCTTCCATCTATACTCTGACCAAAGTTGATCTATTTTGTGGTACAGCAAGGAGGTACTTAGTCTCAGAAAACACAGACACACTTTATATAACAGTAATGTAAATAATATGAAAGGAAATGTTACTTATTTTTAGCTGAAAGGGGCAGCACACTAGACAAGACAGCACATTAGCTCAAAGTCAACAAAATCTGGGTTCATATCCCACTGCTGTCACTGGCTGTGTGACCCTGGACAAGTCAGGCAACGTCTACATGTCTCTGGCAAATCCCTTGGATTTCCTTAGTCACAGAAAGGGTGGGATGGAGAGTTCCTACATTGTGAGTTTCCTTTGCTGACAAAATTACAAATCCTTCCCATATTCAAAAACTATAGCTCAATCAAAACAGCAAACCTATTAAAAGTGTACTTTTGTTTTCCTTTCTTTTCCTTCAGAGCAAGCCTTACTAAGATATCAAGACTGTTTTCCAAACTTGTCTTACAAGACCATACTCTTTCTGGGTGAATCAGTTTTGCCACTGTAGGACACTGGTCCTCTCTTCCTAATGTAACACAGGCACCTTAAGTTTCCACGTTCCAAAGAGAACCCACGATTTCTCCCCCGCAGACGCAGTCCTCTTCTAAATTTTCCTGTTTTTGTTGAGGGCACCCAGGCACCCAACTTCGCAACATCTTTATCATCTCTGACTCAGCAAACCTCCTCACTGGTCTTCCTGCCTAAAATCTCTCAACTCCATCCCACCCTCTACAGAGCTGCCTAAGTGATTTTAAAAATTAATTTGTTTATTTACTTTTTTAGTTTCACAATACCTTGAGTTTCAAATTTTCTCCTCTCCCTCTCCACCGCCTACCATGGCAGCTTGCAATCAAGTACAGGATCTGCAAATACTTTCACATTGGACATTATTCTGGTTGTATAAAACGGTTGTAACCAATGGAATGAACAACGAGAAAAAGGAAACAAAACCAAACATGGAAAAGAAAGAGAGCATGTGGTTTGCTTCAGTCTCCATTTACATGCTGTTCTTTCTGGATCTTTCTCTGAATATGGACATCTCCTTCCCTCCTGAGACTTTTAGAGTTGTCTTGTATCCTTGTGTTGCTGAGAAGAGTCCAATTTATCAAAGATGGTTGTCACACATACATTGTGTCTGTCATTGTGTACAAATTTCTCCTGGTTCTGCTCTTCTCACTTAGCATCAGTTTGTATAAGCCTCTGCAGGTAAATATGAAGTCTATCTGCCCCTTATATAGCACAATAATATTCCATTACATTCATATACCACAACTTGCTGCCTAAATCATTTTCCAAAAACATGCGTCAAACATGGGTCATTATCCTACTCACCAATCTCCAGGGTCTTCCTGTTGTCCCTAAGGTCAAAGATAAACTAACTCCTTTCTTTGGCATTTAAAGCCCTTTAAAACCTTGCCCCATCCAACCTTACCTAGTTAGGAAGACTCATCTTCCTGTGTTCAATCTGGCTTCTGATACTTCTTAGTTGTGTGACCCTGGGCAAGTCACTTAACCCTGTTTGCCTCAGTTTCCTCATCTGTAAAATAAACTGGAGAAGGAAATGGAAAACCACTCCAATATCTTTTCTAAGAAAACCCCATATGAGGTTACAAAGAGTTGGACATGACTGAAAAAATCACTAACAAAAACAACTTTAGCAGCATTATGACCATGTTTCACTCATACTATGGTTCAGCCAAACTGGTATTCTTAATGTTCCTCATTTATAGCGCTTCATTTCTTCTATCTCTGTGCCTTTGCTCTTTCTGTGCACCATGTCCGAAATTTACTCCCTTCTCACTTCTACCTCTTAGAATTCCTTCCTGACCCAGGCCAAGGGCTATCTTGTATGTGAAGCCGTTCCTGGTCTCTCTAGCTATTAGTGCCTCCCTTCCTAAACTTCATTCCAATTATTTTGGATTTTTTGTCTCTTCCAGAAAGGGGGAGGTTCATTTAGGGCAAAGACTATTTAACAATGTCTTTTTTATCCTTAATGCCTACTACAATATCTGGCACATAGTAGATATCTAAGAAATATTTGTCAGTTGATGGATTGATTTACCTAATATCTCATGTCAAAGTGTCAAAATTCAGCAGAGGTGAGGTTACTTCTTACCAAACGTCTTTCAGGTCATAAGCACTTTAAATTAAAAAAAAAAAGATTTGCTGATACATTCATTTTTTAAAATGCCACAATCCCAAACAGTTTATTTCTTTTACCATATCATAAACTGTTACAAACTTTCAATGTTGGAAAAGACATTGACCAAAAGTTTTAATCTTATCACATCTGCCAGTGAACATCTAAACGTTAAAAATGAATGCCACCTTCCCCCTTCTCATGTCCATGAAGTATATTAGGAAAGTGGAATATTGTCCTAAGAGATATGTATGATGATTTATGGAAATAGAAGTTAAGTGAGAGAATGTGGATGACAGAAGGGGCAATCACTGGAGAAGATGGGACGGGATGGGATCACTTTTGGGTATAGAGGTATTCGCCTTGCCAAGAAAAGGGGCTACCTCAGTATTTGAGACAAAAGTGAAGGAGACAGTGGTAGACATTTCAATGATGTGAAAGAGGAAGGAGAAAAGGAAGCTCTCAGTGAATGGCCTGAACTCTTTCACTAAATGTGAGGCAAGGTTCTCAGGTGAGAGGATGGAAGATGAGGTGGAGCCGGGGGAGGGTTAAAATGAAAAGGTTAGGAAGAGCCACCCATAGACATTGAGTAGGACAGTGAGTTAACTAAGGTGGGGTTAAAAAGATTGCCTTGGAGAGTAAGGGACCAATTTAGGTTATGAAATAAAAATTTGTAGTGGACCCAACCAGCACAATTTTGTGAATGACTCCAGCCTCATTCAGCAGATGTGTGCAAGAGTGAAGGCACAGAATTGTGTGAGTGATTCAAGGATGAGGCTTGGTAGGGAAATTCCAGCAAACTAATAGTGGGGAAAGAGACTTTAGAGAAAAGGAACCACTTGTGGAAGTTCACAAAGAAAGACAAATATTCAAGAGTTTTTGATTTGGGGGTTTCTTTTTGCCCTTATCTTGGTTCCCCAAGAAGTCACTGAAGGAGTGAAAGATTATAGAACCTTGCATTGCCTTAGAGAAAGAAAGACTAGATAATACTTAGGCCTGTAACTTAACATAAGCATCTAGTAGTTTTAGAGCTCTGTGATATACATTGAGCATACAAAGACAAGAACCGAACCAGTCCCCGCCATTAAGGGAACTTGAACTCTATAGGATACTCTGTAACCATAAGCAAGAATTAGTCTTATTATTGGGGGAGTGTAACATGTAAACTTTATCCTAGGTTGTTGAGGTTTTTTTTTTTTGGAGCGGGAGGGCAGAGAAGTGGGAGACAAGAAGGTGAAAAAATCCCCTCGTACATACATGGTACTTATTTAATGCTGTAAGACTCACTGAAGCCAGGCTTCCACTCATTGTGGGGATCCAACTGTAATTTAGCAAGTGTTTTTTGAGCTCTTGCAAATTCTTCTCTTCCCATGGTTTGATTTATTTTGAAGTCTAGTAACATTTTTCTAGGACCAATATAACCATGCTGGTATACACAGTAAGTTTGAATTGTTAAAACAAAACAAAACTTATTTTGGGGAACATTTGTTTGTTCTATAGTCTTTACTTCAATTCAGCAAATTCAGCTCAATTCAGTTAAGGGTTCTTCTGTATATATGGTGCTGTATTAAGAGAACAGGGAAAGAGAGAAAGATGAATAAGATAAGACTATCAAACAGTCTAATGGGGAGATAAGGGCCTTGGGATAGGTGTGAATAAAGGAATATGGGAACCCTAAGAAGGGAAAGGTTAATTTTTTACCTAAGGTAATTAGAGGTTTTTAAGAGTGGATATCACTACTAATAAATCAGTTTATGCATTTATTAAATGCCCATTTTGAGGAAGGTACTACTAGGCATTGATACAAGGAACATAAAACGATGCCTGCCCTCCAAGAACATAGTGAACCTTGACGGAACAGGTAGGATTTTGTAAGCAGATATGGTGGTGTTCGGGGTATTGTATTTAAAGAGGAGACAATCTCACGGACCAAGGAAAGGAATCATGAAGATATAGAATGGCTTCTTGCGGAGATGGTATGGCTGGGGTACTTAAGATAGAACACTGGACAATTCCATTGGCAAGTGGGTTGGCATTACAGCATAGAATGCTAGGATTCTGGACTTCATTTTTTAAAAAATAGGGATCTCTCAAAAGTTTAAATTTGTAACATGATCAAAGCAGGTATCTACAACTTGGGTCCTGTGAACTTTGTTTAAATATTTGCTAACTAAATTTTAATACAACTGGTTTTCCTTGTAATCCTATGCACTTCATTTTACACATTCAAAAACACTATTCTAAGAAAGAATCCAGAGGCTTTGTCACACTACCAAAGGGATTCATAACACAAAACTAAGGTTGAGAACTCTTTCTCTAGCAGATTAAGATAATGACTTTTATACCTGAAAGAAATATCATCTCAATTATATTTTCAGAACAGATCATCATATAGAACAGAGATATCAAACATGTAGCCTTCAGGACAACATTCCTGAGGGTGTGGGGCCAGATGAAAATGTAATTGGGGAATGTCTAACAAAGTAAATAAAAATAGAATAGAATATAGATAATGTTAATATGTAGTTTTCTAAATCAACGTGCACCCTGCATGGATCCTTATGTATGGTTTAGTGGCTTCAGTTTCTATTTGAGTTTGTCACCACTAATGTAGACCACAAGACTATTAGGGATTGTATCTCACTCTATCTTCTTTCTAACTCACACAAAGCTTACATTCACAAATTTTAGAACTAATATTAGTTACTCTGCAGGGACACCAGTGCTACTGTGTATAATGGCATTTTTATGTTTAACTTTCTTTTAGAAAACTAACATGAAGAACTTTTTGGTTTCTAGCAGAATACAACCACCTTTTAATATATACACATATATATGTATATATACTACACGTTTACTTTAACATTTATATGATATGTTTATATACAAGGATTAAAAATATACATACACACACATACACGTATATATATATATGTATATGTGTGTGTGTGTGTGTGTGTGTGTATATATATATATATATATATATTTATATACGTGTGTGTAATGATAAAATAACCTCTGAGAAGGTCAGACAATTTATGCTATGTATTCACAGAGAAACCTCGTGAGGAAATGACGGGTCAGATATGCTCATCCCCACTTTACTTGAGTAATAACTGGGGCAAAAATCATTGAGTGTCCTTGAGGTAATAATTAAGTTGCTCTGTAAGCAACAAAGCAAATAAGGGAGCTAAAGCATCCCTGAGCTGAATGAAGCCTCTTTGGGTACAATGAAGCAAATGCATGACTTTTCATTTTATCCATTCTTCTTAATGTCAAACAGAAAAAATTGCCAATGAGATCCTTTTATGTATCACAATGCTAACTCACCATCATATCCAATAAACATTAAAAAAAAAACAACCCCAATTCCAACAAATGTATGTTAACAAAAAAAAAATTATGTTGACAATTTATAGAGAGGAGGGTTAAGAAAGAAAGTGAGGGTGGATTTTGCCCTTTGAAAGAATGAGACAACTGTAAATTCTCTCAAGTGATGACTAAAACAGACTCAAAGTGTTGTTGGGCCCATAATACCACACTGCCATGCTGACGTTTTCCTTCTCAAATTGGGTCAAGGTAACTATGAAGGATCTGATGGTAATTGTAATCTCTTTCCCCCTTTTGATAATACTTTCATTCTTGCTACTTAACAATTTAGGACTTTTTTTTTAAAATTGATCTTTTGTCCTATATTTGTTGTTGCTTAAGTAACTGACATAGCAAATAAGGTACTAGAACATGGTTTTGTAAATTGTCATTGTCATACATACACACATATGCACACACACACACACACATCTATCTTCCTTAAAAATTCATCCTAATTATATTGCTAGAGCCCAAACTGAAGCATTTTGTAGTAGAGCCAACGGTTACACAAACTGAAGGCAGTATGGTTCAGGGGAAATAGCACTGGTTAAGGAGTTGGACTTGGGTGGCAAACTCAGCTTTCTCTCACTACTTGGGTGATCTTGGACCAATTACTTCATTTCTCAGGGGGAGAGGAAGGGTTAGTTTTCTCTTTTCTAAATTGCGAGTTTGGATTGGGTGATCTCTCAAGTCTCAGCCCTAAAATTTAATGATTCTATGCACCAAGAAAGGAATTTCCAATCCTTAACAAATGCCCAGTTGACCTAATTAGATAATTTTTCAGCTTGGATGGCAAGTGACTACTTCAAAAGATAGAAATGCTTTGATTACATTTAAAAACAAATAAGCAAAAGAACAAAAATGAACTTCCAGTTTCAATTAAAACCAGGTTGGTGGAGTTTGCAGCTTTAATGTGCTATGTATTTCCTCCACCCATTTCATAAAATTAAAAAAGAAATAAAAACCTCCACCAAAATCATATGCCAAAAGCAAAGTGGAATGAAACCATATAAAGTACAAAGTTATCATTACATCTAGAGAGATTAAAATTTAATTTAAACATTTAATTTTTGAGGCAAAACACGTGTTTCATCAAAAATTAGTTTAAAAAAATTTTTTCTCTACTTATATGATTAGGAACAATTTGGTCTTCATTTATAGCTGATATTCTTTCTTTTGTTATCAAGTCAAAATATTTAAAATCATGATTTTTATAAAGATCACACAAAGAAAGATTGAATTTGGTGTCCGATATTTTAAATGAATATTTTAAATGTGAGAATTTTAGTACAATACATGCCATAAAGATCTAAATCAGCCAAATACTTAATTGGTCACTTGGGTGCCACCAGTTGACTAGGTAGTTAAGGGATATCTTTGAGGCTGGAATGACTAAACTGACCCCTTGGTGGCTCTCTAAAGTCCTTTTCAGTTCTAAAATTCGGAGACTATGAGCCTTCTTGTACCCTATGACACTATTTCATATCAAAAAGAGGGATTAGAAAGCAGTTTCCCATTTTTATTAGTTGAAATAAGAGGTGAAGAAGATAAAGCAGTTTCTTTATTCATGTCAGGTTTACTGCTAGACCAGCGGTTCTCAACCTCAAAACACATATTTCCGATGGTCTTAGGAACCGAGACACCACTCCTCTATCTGTCTCCAGGCAGGTCTGCCTACATACAAATATTAAAGGGTCGCGGCATTAGAAAGGTTGAGAACCACTGCGCTAGACCTTTATTAGTGTGACTACTTTGTCCTATGAAAATATTTAATCCAGTGAAGTGATCACGTGTGTTCAAGTTTGCCCTATTTGAAGTTACAGTTTATGTAAAATATAATAATTGGTTCCAACCCAATAGAAATCTGCAGTGTGAATTTGAATAATATGGCTTCTTCATGGGATTCATTATTTGTATTAACTGGGACCTAGCTGTATCAAAGATACATTTTAAGAGAGCTTCAAGTTGTATGTGCATTGTCAAGATGACTCATCACCACCATCTGCTGGTCAATATGCTGAACGTTTATTTTATGGAAGAGGAAAAAGGGACTGATAATACTGTTTTAGCTATAAATTTTCATTCCTCAAAATATGTGAAGCTAGAAAATCATCTCCACTAACTTTAATCCTTTCATAAATTGTTATTTTCAGTTAGGTTCTTCCAGGATTTCCTACAATATTCTTCAAGTGGAATTAAGAATTCGATAAACATTCTTTTCTAGGTAAATGTTAAACTTTCATTCATTTTATATCTATCTATATTTGCATATAGCTAGTTAAACAGATACACTGATATGCACATTCTTGGGTCAAAGTTCTGTTCAGATGATTTGCTGTGGTACAAGTTTGACCTTGGGATCTTCACATGTTACATCAGGGGAATACAAGCTCTTATGTAGAGCTTACTGAATGAGTTGACAAACTGATGTCAATTACTAAAGGACAAGCCTATCTAAGTTTGATGAGCCCCTAATGATGAATGTTTTGGTCACAGCAACTCACAAAGAATTATCTCCCTATGAAGTCATAGAAGGATTGAGCTGTGTAGAGATAGAAGGAATACTAACACCAATGTGGAGCTGGAAATTGATTCTGAAAGACAATTTGGAACTATGCCTTTAAAGTCACTAAATAGCGCATGTGCCCTTTCACCCAGAAATATACTAGTAGGATTATACCTCAAAGAGATCAAAGAAAAAGGGAAAGAACCCATATAACTACGCAAATATTTATAGCAGTTTGTTTCATAGTCTCAGACTACGGGGATTCCCCACCTAATGGTGGAGCTAAACATATTATTTGAATGTGATAGATTATTACTGCATCATAAGAAGTAATTAAATGGAATTTTAGGGAAAATTGGGGAAAATCTCCATGAACAGATACAGAGAGAATGAGTAGAAATGAGGGATCAATTTAACTACTAACAACATTATATAAAAAAACAACTTTGAAAACTTCAGAACCTTGATCAATGCAATGATAAATTATGAGTCCAGAGAACTAATGATGAAGCATGTTACCTACTTCCTGCCAGAGAGGTGACAGAACTAAAACTCAAAAGGAGGCATAGATTTCCAGGCATGGTCAATGTGGAATTTTTTTTCTACACCAGTGGTGTCAAAATCAAATAGAAACTAGGGGTCACTAAACTATAATCAGTATGCATGTTGGCTACAGTACTGATGATATTTTCATTGATCAGTCATTTTTCAGTCATCTCTGACTCTTTGATTCCATTTGGGGTTTTCTTTTCAAAAATACTTGACAGGTTTGTCCTTTCCTTCTCCAACTCATTTTACAGATGAGGAAATTGAGGCAAAGAGAGTGAAGTGATTTGTCCAGGGTCACAGCCAGTAAGTATCTGAAACTAGATTTGAACTTGGTCC
Source organism: Pseudocheirus occidentalis (assembly GCA_028646575.1). Classification (NCBI taxonomy): domain Eukaryota; kingdom Metazoa; phylum Chordata; class Mammalia; order Diprotodontia; family Pseudocheiridae; genus Pseudocheirus; species Pseudocheirus occidentalis. The sequence goes on along the minus strand of CM053601.1, from coordinate 108,626,704 downwards.
TGGTACACTATCCACTGTACCATCTAGCTGCTCTTAGAAAACCACATATTAATATTACCCAGGCTCTGCTGTATTTTTATTTTTTGTAAGCATTTGCCAATTACAGTTTAATGTGGCCGCTGCATGTTTGACACCGCTGATCTAGACCACATATGCTTGTTATGAGAGTTTTCTTTTCTTTTTTTAATTGAGGGGGCCAGTGGGAGGGAGTGATAATGTCTATAAGAAGAAAAAAATACCAACATCATAAAAATCACTGATCCTTAAAATACTGAATTAATAACAGCACTGTATTTCATTGCTGCTGGGAAAGTGTTCTGCATTGTTTGGATGGCAGAGAAATGGAACAGGATGAACAGGTCACCATTTCAAAAGTACTTCTATTGTTTCTGACTTTTATAATGAGGGAAATTTCAAAACCATTACTAAAGGTTATTGAAAAAAATATAAAAGGTGATAGTATCACAGAAAATTTAGCTATGAGATATTTATAGAGTAATATAAAAAATCCACTGAGTTTCAGTAACTGATTAGCATTCAATCAACTAAATTTTATATGTATACACTACACACACACACATGTATGTGCATCACAGTATACAAAATATGCAGAGAGGATTTTTTTATGTCCGGGATGGACCTATCATTTAATTGATATGGGGGCTCCCAGTGAGAAACTCCTACCAATGCAGATAGGCACCTTCTCTATAATCTACAATCTTTTAGAGTTGTCTGGGGCGACTGAGAAGCAGCTAAGTGGATAGAGATCCAGTTTAGGAATCAGGAAGACCTGACTTCAAATCTGGCCTCAGACACTTTTTATCTGTGTGACCTTGGGCCAGCCACTTAACCCTTGTTTGCCCTGGTTTTCTCATTTGTAAAAAGGGGGTGATAGTACCTCCCTTGCACGACAAGGGAATCCCAGGGTTGTTGTAAGGATCAAATGAGACCACATTTACCAAGTGTTTAGCGCAGTGCTTGACACACAATAAGCATTATAAAAATGTCAGCTGTCTATATTAATTGACTTTGCTGAGGTCACATTGGTATACATATGTCAGAGGCAGATTATGAACCCAGTTCTTTTTGACTGAGGCCAACTCTCTATCCACTATACTCTAAAGGAAAATCTGTTTTTCTGGAAGTGGATAAGATACAGAACTTCCCTAGTTCCAGATATAAAGAATATTATTGAAAGGTTCAGGGAAGGTGGAAAAAAATGAGCAAAAAAATGCCCGGAGCAAGAGTTTTAATGTGGAGAACTCTTGGTTTAGATCTGTATATAGAAAAAAATATCTACAGAAAACCAGCTGTGAGGGCGGTGCCACGTCCATGGCCATTAGGTAAGGAGAGAAGAGAGTGAAATCTGGGAAGACTGAACGCTACCATGACTGATAGGACTGGCCTTGGCAGATTTTACAGAACAGGTTACTTTTTCAAGGTGTGTGTGTGTGGGGGGGGGGGGGGTAAGACTGTTTAGTCAAGTGGAAGAAGGAAAGCATGCCTGGCAAAGAAAACGTATTCGTAAATTCATAGGTAAAAAACAAGTGGAGTGTGACAGGTACACAGGAGGATGATTGGTTTCAAGTGAATGGGGCTCCAACTTTGATATGAAAATAGATAAGAACAGATGGGTAATAGGAAAACCAGTTGACAGAGGTCCTGAATATTGGGAATTTGGAAAGTCATTGCCATGTCATAAGAAGTAAAATAAAATCACCTATGTTACATTTAATGAGGTTTCCTCTTTTATATGAGGACTGGTTGGAGTGGTAGAGAAAAGATGGAGGAAAGGAGGCTACAATGGAAGCTCTGCATAATCTAGAAGGATGGCCATTTAGTACACAGATGAGGACTATGGAAAGTAAGAGGTATTAAATGATCTACCATTTTGATTCAAAATAGCTTTCAGACACACACACAGACATACAAACACACACACACACAACATCAGGCAAGAACTTAATTTACTACCTAGATTTGTGAAGACTACCTACCATAAACAAAAATGGTCTAGTACCCCAAGAAAGTTGTGATCTTTGCTCCAGTATCCCCCTAGAAGGAAAGATAAAAAATTTCCTGATACAGAAGGTAAAATAATCTTCCACATACCTTTTCAATTAACTCATAACTCTCCTCCAGTTTGAGCAACCTGTTTTGTATGGCACTTGAAGCTCTCTCATATACTGAACGCCATTCTTGAAAGTCACTTTCTGAAATCTCAGCCACAGCAAAACACAAAGTCCTTAACCCTGAAAAAATCAACACAGAACCACTGCTCAAAAGGTGGTTTTCTTAGGAATTATGATATTTTAATTTAGCTACTAGTTATAAAAACTGAATTTATTCTGAGAACATACATTTAAATGACTTAGATGTAAATGTTTTATTGAATAATATCTTAAAATCCTTTAAGAAAAGAGATTTCACATCCATACTTGATCATTAGTCTTAGTATGTAATTAACAACCTTCATCAGAAAGATTCTATATATTAATCACAATCCCTCCTGCTGTACCACAATTCTACTTTTTTTTGTTCTCTCTCATTAGAAATGGTTAACATTTGTATACCATTCTTTGTTTGCTGAACCTTATAATGACTGCAATGATAAGTTGTTATTAGGTATTGTCATTTTAGATAATTCCAGGTCTTTTTGTCTTTCCCAGGAAAGATGGGCAGTTTGGTATTGTGGACTAGGCTTGGGACTTGAAATGAGAAGACTAAGTTTTGTCACAAACTAGCCTGGGTAAGTCATTCAAATTATCTGAGCCTCAGTTTCCTCATTTGTTAAAAAGGAACAGAAATATGTGCTTTGGAATATCTTTAGAGTTGTGGCATTAAATGAGAAATTTTATGTGAATTTGCTTTATAGACTACTAAGCAAATGTTGCTAACAGCTGTTTTGGTACTTGGAATTTTGCTGGTTTGCATGATTGCTATAAGGACCTCAATAACCTTTCAACTCTGCCAAACAAAAGAGTTGGGGTAACTGAAATTGCCAGTCACCAGGCCAGGTCAAATCATGCCTGGGGTAGTGGGCAAGAGCCCTCTTTCCCATTGGGGAGGCTGAATAATCATTAGCTTGACAATTCCTCAGGTGTTCCCTCAGGAGCTAGCACCAGCCCCCAAATCATGACCTCCCTAAGTCTAGGTTCCATGCTTTGCACTCCACCCCCCATCATATATCTGGTCCTGATCAACCCAGACAAGAGTTCTGGTAAAACCTACCATGATTTCCTGGTTTGGGCATCCCTTTCCCCTGGGTACCTCCATTGAACCTGACTTGCTTCCATCCTCCCTACTGCCTCTCATATTGTAATTATGTCCTTTCAGTAATGACAGTTTGCTTTACTCCTTCTCTTTTGCTTTGTACCGCCTTGGAGTACTCTGTTTCCCAACCATGTCCATTTTTTTTTTATAGAAACATCAACAGTGGACAGGGGCTAGGACTGACGGTAGCCACCCCTACTTCCCAAGTCATGGCTTGGGGAACAAAGAGTGCAATGGCTGGGACTAGGAACCCTGTGGCCCAACAATTGAATCTCCCTTCTTTCTCCCCAATACTAGGGCTGTGATAAGGGACCTGTCTGAAACCACATGCTCTTCAGCAACCAAAGTGGCAAATGAAGGAGACTGCTACTATCTCCTTGCTAAATCTGCATTAAGATACTCATTCCATCACTGGAGAATGTTATATTTATTTCCTCATACAAATTTTCCTTAAATTTGATATCTTTTAATTAAGGTTAATATTTTCAAATGTAAATATTACACATGTTGTTGGTTAATGACAAAGTAAACACCTAGTCTTTCACTTCTCTGCCCCTGCCAAAAAACAAAAAGAGAGAAAAGCAAATTGTTGATAAATTGTGATTTAAGTCAAATAAACAGAAACACTGAGTTGGTTATAACTGTGCTTTGGCAGTATTATATTATCAATGATAATCAAGATTTATTTTTAGGAATCTGACAATTACATTAAAATAACTCCATTAAAAATTAGTAGAATCATTACCCTGCATTTAAAAATCACACTTTATTACTTACCTTCTGTAGCAAACTGCTCTAAATGTTTTAAAGTAATTTCCTTATATTTTGAACTTTCAGCCAGACGATCATAAATTACAGTGTCCTGCAAAATAAAGCAGGAGAAAATGATCATTTACTTAATCAAGTATGCCAGTCCTAGTTGATCTGGTATTAGCAAAAGCAATAACTAGCAAAACAGTACTCAAAATAGACACATTTCTGAAAATTCTCTTTTAATGCCTAAGTATTTTCCATTCCCCTAAAGATAAGAGAATTTTAGGAAAATAATTTTAATCTTTCCAATTTGCTTCTCAATTATTCCAATTTTCAAGGGCCCCTATCTTGACAATCTGACCTTTACTCCTACTTTGTATGAGGGCTCCACCAACCTACAATATTAAATCAGCAAAGTTACTGATACTGTTTGTGCATTCCCAGGATAGTGGTGGTGGTTTTTATTTAAGATCTTTTCTTTGAAATTCATACTCTTCTAGTTATTCTTCTGCTTGAGTTTATTGTTTTTAAGAATTCCAGTAAATGGTCTTTTTTTTTTTACATACGCTTTATTAGGCCAAGACCAAATAAATCATTACCTGAAATTATTTTCTCAGAAGGTACTGCCCATTTAGGGGATTGAGCCTCAGAGGTGAGATTTGAAAGCTGACTAATAGAGTTAGATTTATAGCCCTTGAGAGAAACAGAACTTTGTGACCTTAACCCAGATGGAATACTCTAGATCCCAATTATCAATTTCTTTTCAATTCTCAATGGTAAAAAGAGGGAGACAAAGGAAATGGTAAATGACAATCTCCCCTTATGGCTGCCTCCCAAGAAAAAAAGTTATAGTTTATTAATTTCCTCTTTCTGGAGGCAATTAATATTTTGAATGAAATTGGCAAAAGACTTTTAAAAAACTGAAGGAATCTCTTCCATAAAATTAAAGTATTACTGAGGAAAAAACTAATAGATGAGAAAGGTAAGGAGAATAGTCTACAATATGTCCAAATATTTTAGATACAAGACATTGTCTCTAAAAAGAATTAATTTTCAACTGACTCCTCAGTTTCAAGAGTACATAATTCAATGGTAATAATATATGTAAATTACAAAGTTAAGGAAAAAGAACAATAAATTTTCAAATGCTTAAAGTAATATTTATACAAACATATCAATTTCATGAATGTGGGAACTCCCACCATTAATGCTCCATCTATAACTTAGTGGAAAATTTTAGTGAGTTACCTGGGATGTGAAGAAATTAAGTGATTTGCATGTGATCACATAGTTAAAAAGTTGCGAAGTTTAGAACAGAATCCAGGTTTTTCTACACTCTGTCCTCTGAACCATGCTGCTTTGAGTAATACTAGTAAACAATAAAAATGATCCTTATCAAGGATATTCGAAATAGGCAGTTTATGCACAGTAATCAAACAGTCAACACGCATTTAGTGCTCATTCTATGCCAGGCACTGTGTTAAGTGCTGGAAATACAAGAAGTAAAATATTCTTGCCCAGAAAGATCTTCCATTTAGATGGAGGAGACTACAGTATATGATATGTATATGCACACTGTGTATGGATTTGATAGATAAGCGTGAATGTATGCTGCAGGGTACACACTGATAGCTGGCAGGGCTAGGGGAACAGGAAAAGCTTCACAAAGAATCATGGTGCTTGAGTTGAGTCTTGAAGGATCGAATGCGATAATATTTGTAATGTGCTTTCCACAGTATCAGGCACATAACATAGTAAGTGCTTTATAAATAAATGCTTGAAGGAAAACCTGGGATTACAAAGGCAAGGGTGAAGAAGGAGTGTATTCTAGGCATGAGGAACAACAAAAGTCCAGAGAAGGCAGTGTTGTGTGTGTGAAATAGTGAGGGTGTCAGTAAGGCTGAGTCCCAGCTTTGTGGAGGGGCCAGTGAAAGGTAATGGAGGACTAGGTGTAGCAGCAACCACACTGGCTTCCGCAGGATGACTGCTAACACAGGTTCTTAGATTTGCTTTACTAGGAAAGAGTGCTGTTTAAGGGGTCAACCTTCTTTTTAAAATTACATTCTCTCGTTCAGGGGGAAAAACCAGCACCTTGAACTTCAGAGAAAATACAAGCAGAGAAATAAAAACCAACAGACAGGGCTCTGACTGCCTGAATCAACTATAATACTTTACATACATCCTTGGATAGAGAGCCTTTACATCTGAGCAGTTGGGGAACTCTGAATATGTGACCACTCAGGATCTTGACCAGGGAATTACAAGATCATTCTCATAAGTGAACCCCCAAAACAAAAGATCAACTCAAGAGTACATATATATTTCTCAAAGGCAGAAGGCATCACAAACCTCTCAGTGTCTAATTAGAAATTAGCAAAAGGTGTGAAAGCCTTCCTGCAAGCAAGTCTCCCCTAAGCAAGCTTCCCTTAATGGGCTCCACCTGAGGCCTATTAATGGACTGGGAAGATCTTAAATCCCATGAACATTATATGCAAGGTTGTTAAGAGATTCAAATACCCACCAGGAATTTTCTTTGATCTAAGAGGTACAAGCCACTGGAGTTTATAGAATAGAATGGTTACATGATCAGACTTGTGCTTTATAGCCACCATTTTGCTGGCTATGGGGAGGATAGACAGGCCTGAAGTAGGAAGACCACAGAATATACATAGAATATTATAATCTAGGTAAGAGGTGATGAAGGTCAAAAGTAGGGGGATGAAGTGTGAGTCAGGAGGAGAGTGTATATCTGAGAGATTATATCATAGAGTTAGAAATGAAAAGATTTTGAAATTTATTTGATATATAGGATGAAGAATAGTGGGAAGTCAAGGATGACACTGCATTTAGTGAACCTGATGAGTGGAAGATTGGTGGTGCCTTTAAGTATAAAGTTGGGTTTTTTTGGAGGAGGAAGGGGGGATGGAACAGGACGATAATGAGATCTATTTTGAACATGCTGAAATGCTTAGGAGACATTCAGTTCAAAATGTCCAATAGCAGTTGATGAAGTGGGACTAGAGTTTAGGAGAGAAACTACAGCTGGATATATAGATCTGGAAGTCATATGTATAAGGATGGTAATTGAACCCATGGGATTGATGAGCTCATGACATATGAGTGAGTGAAGAGAGAGGAGGTATATGAGGTCGGAGCCTTGGGGAATATCCTTAGGTAAGGGTATGACAGGGATGACGAATCAGCAAAGAACATTGAGGAGAGATCAGACATGAAGCAGGGAGAACTGGGAAAGAGCAGTATCATGATGGCAGACAGGAGATGTTATCAAGAAAGTGAAGGTGATCAGCAAGGCCAAGCACTTGTAGAGAAGGAAAAAAGGGTGAGGACTGAGAAGGAGCTAGTGTTTGCAGTGGAGAAGTGGTTGGAATCTTTGGGAAGTGGTTTCAGTTGCATTATGAAGTTGGAAGCCAGAATGCAAGGAATGATGTTGCAATTGAAATTTGATTTTCTCAGGGAGGAGAGTATGCAGAGATATGGGGGAGGTTTGGGTGTGTTTATACGTGGCAGAAAAGAAACAAATAAATAGGGAAAGACTAAAGATTATAAAAAGGGGATGTAGCAGCTTAATCTGTTAGAGAAGACAGGAGGAGATGAGATCAAGGGTAGATAGAGGGGTTGGCTCTGGAGAGGAGAAAGGTCACCTCTTCATCAGAGACTGAAGTAAAGGAACAAATGGTGGGGGAATGATATCAGGGAGATGTGAGAAGAAGAAGAGCAGAAAAGAGGTAATGTGATTTCAATTTTTTAACCAAAGTATGAAGTGAGGACTTTAGCTGAGAAGGTGGGAAGAGGAGGTCCTTGAAGAGGAAAGGGGAGATTTGAAATAAGCCACTGATGAGTCAGCTAGGCGGTACAGTGGACAGAGTGTGGGACTTGGAATGAGGGGAACCTGAGGTCAGTTCTGCCTCAGATACTTTAGCTCTGTGTCTCCGGGGAAGTCGGAAAAAAAAACCAACCTTTTTGTGCCTCAGTTTCCTTATCTGTAAAATACAGAGAATAACAGTACCTATCTCATTGAGTTGTGAGGATCAAATGAGTTAAAAGTGTTTTGTAAACCTTAAAGCACTATGTAAAACACCAGCTCCCTTCTCACCACTCACTTTTCAAGGAGAAAAATGTATGCTCTAATAATGATAAGAAAGAAAAAAATGAACAATTTTGAAAGACTTAGGAATTTTGGTCAATGTAATAATCATAATTCCAGAGGACTCATGATGAAGAATGTTACCCATCTCCTGACAAAGAAGCAATACAGTAAATATGCAGGATAAGATAGACATTTCTGGACATAGCCAATATGGAAGTTTGTTTCATTTTGCTTGACTGTACGTATTTATTAAAAAGTATTTGCTTTTTACCCTTCTGGTAGGGCGTGGGGTGGATAGCTAAAAGAAAACAAATGTTTGATAACTGAAAAACATGTGACCTAAAAATTACTATGTATTTACTTTTCTTTATAACCCAAGGAGAATATAAATTCCTTGAGAGAAGGAACTGGGGTTTTTGTCTTTATAGCTCCAGTGCCTAATACAGGGTCTTGCACATAGTAGGTTTTGAACAAATATCTACTGAATTGAACTAATGTGAACTACAACCAAAAAAAGATAGTAGAAAAATAGTACAGACTACAAATTTTAGACTTCACAGGTTGCTCATATCTGTCATTATACTCCACAACAGGAAGGCTGTGCCAAATTACTACTGATAAACTTCCTACAGAAATTTTCCCCCAATATTCTGCTTTCCTTTTGATATTGGCTACATTTGCTTTATCTGTGCAAACCCTTAATGTAATTGAAATTATCCATTTTGTACCTAACTTTGCCCCTCTAGTTTTATTCATAAGTTGTTTGCCTACTCATAAGTCTTTAAGTAATATGTTTCATGTTCTAAATAAAATAAAATTACTGCTCATGCAAGTTATGCTACTTCAAAAGAACTGACAGTCATATATTTTTTTCATGAATGATCCTCTGAGTGTGACACAAAAGGAAGAAGATGACTTTATCCCATGTGTATCCACTTTTGCCAAGAAGAAGGCTCTATATAGATAAAGTAACTGTGATGCTATAGACTGGTTTCATCTTTGTATATGTTTTGTGCATTTTCTCTCATCTTTTCCCATTTAAAAAAAACAACACTTTTTCTTCACACTATTGACCACAACACATTCAGCTTGAGAAAAGGGGTAAGGGAAAGGAGAAGGGAAGTGACATCAAAGTTAATATTATCAATATGACTAGGTATACGAGCCCAAACTCTTATCCTTTGTTCATGGTCTTAACCCCCAAATATGGGTTTTCAGGTGTAGATAGCTTCAAAACTTTAATTAAAAAAACTAATTTGGGGAGGGTGACTTATGCCAAGAACCTTAAGAATCTCTAATCTCTAAAGAGTGATCCTTCAGAAATCTATCTTGTTTTTTAAAAATTCATATGTGGTATATTAAAGGCTTTGCATACCTAGTACAATGCCTAATGCATAATAAGTTTTTATTATGACTGATTGACCTGATGACTGTCCTTGTAACAAGATTTAAATTTTTAAAAAAAATTGGTAGGGGTGGCTAGGTGGCGCAGTGAATAGAGCACCGGCCCTGGAGTCAGGAGGACCTGAGTTCAAATGCGGCCTCAGACACTTAACACAATAAACTAGCCATGTGACCTTGGGCAAGTCACTTAACCCCAACTGCCCTCCAAAAAAAAAAATTGGTAGAAGAGATCAAAACAATTATCAAACCAAACCAACTAAATATCACATGAAAAATAACACAAAGATTTCCCAAAATCAATTAAAAAATAAAATTTCAAAACAATATGTAAAAGTGGACTAACCTATATTTTATAGGAATCAGTGGTTTCATAATTCACCAACAGAAAAAAGAAGATGAGAAACTACGGACTTCTGAACCTTAACTTCAAACTACATGTGTTCAAAAGCAAAGTTTTTTATTCCAATTTTCTACATTTTCAGAAACTTTGTAACTGTAACATAGTCCTTGGAAAAATAATTTTAAAAGTAATAATTGAGCAGTAGTATAATTTTCTTGTGGTTTAAATGGGGAAGAGACCTGGGACTATATCTTCCCTATTTTCCCATGTGCATTAAAAAAAAACAAAAAACCTGTCACTAAAATACTACTTTGATGTTTCAATACAGTAGATGAGTGTTCTCTTGTTTTCAACGCCTATGTTAGCATAATACAACCTCAATCATATTCATTCTCAAAAATTTTTAAGTGAGAGTTCAGTGACGATGCTTGTCCAAAGACTGGTTTCTTTAGATGCAGAGATGCTTAGAGAGTTGGCCATCAGGTAGCTAAATCTTGTTTTACCTCTTCTAACTCAAGAATGCTTTCTATTTGTGCAAAGAGTTTGTATCTGCATGGTGGAAGGAATACCCACATTCATGAAATCACAAATCCTTAAATTGAGTGACAAGGTATAACCAGAAAAATTTGTAGGATATGTAGTTGATTATATTATTATTTCAACACAACCTGACAAGATACTGTAAACCAGCCCAGAAACCCCAAATCTGCTATTGTCAAACCAGTAAAAGTAAAATTATAATCATATGAAGAAATGGGGTTTTTCTGAATATAATTTATATTACTTAGATTATAGCTGTGGTTAAAATAGTGTTTTCATTTTGATGACCTGAAAAACACACTAAGCCTCATGTTAATTTTGACCATCATATTTGTAGTGAAAAAAAAATCCAAAAATTTAAATTTTTCCTAACAGACTACTTACAATACAAGCATCAATAGTTATGTATTAAAACTGAATTATAAAAATAACTAGCACAAATTCTTCAGAGCATGTAGTTTCTGCAGAAGGAGCCCCATATTTCACTAAAAGAGGCTGGATAGTATTACTGCAAAACATCAACAAGGGTTGATGTCAGAAACTTCATGCTAAACATCTGTGTTACATTTCCATCATGGCAATTTTCCCTTTTTACCTAGAATATGCATTTATAAACTCTCATAAATCAAAACTTTAACAATGCAAAATAGAACCTTACTGCTCCTTTGCAGTAGAGCCGTAACTTCCCAGATGGAGTGCGGACAATCACTGACATTCTTTTTCTGGTGCTGAAAGAAAAGAGGCTTTCCATAATGTGCACTTATACCAGAATGTGCAAAGAAATGTTTGCCATGCATCACAGACTTTAATACTCGCAGTGCAGAAATAAATTCGAACCAATAATGGGCCACATCCTTCCGGACAAACAAACTATTCCCCAGGAGTAAAGTTAGGCATTTCTGAAGCAACATTAAATTTTTCAAGGCACTGGGGCACAATTTACTATCTAGGAGGAATAATTTAGAAAATGGTCCTCTAGTGACCTGAAAGAGTTAATGCACCTCCCAAAATGCTACTCCTGGGGAAAAAAAGTTATCTTCTGTGAAAGGTTCTGCTCCAGTATTTTCAGCTTTTGTATATTTATCCAAATAAATAAGTATCATAGCAGATGAATTACATCTTTAAAATAGAATAGGACTAAAAAGGACATATAAGCAATCCATCTTTAATTTTTAATAAAAGCACTGATTAAGTTAACCACTGACCCTTAAAACAAGAAGTTGGACATTTACAATTATTCTTCTTCAGTGACTGGAGGCAGCCCACCAGTATCATGTGAAATCTAATTTACATAAATAAATCTGAGCTATCAAGAACAAACATTTCATCACTGTGGTTGATGATACAGATAAGCACAGTTTAATGAAAACTGCCTGCCAAATGCACAAAATGTTTCAATGCATCAATGAAGAGACAGCAAATTACACTGAGCACAGAATGGCACCATAAAAAAGATTCTAGGCCTTCATTTGGAAGCTACATGTTCTTTTCCCATGACTGGAAAAAGGTTCTTTTATGATACAACTGCACCTCAGAGTCTCCCTTCTCGCTTGTTCCCCACTTTGTTTATGAGCTTCATATGAGCAAGAACTGTTCTGAGGTTAGTTGGATATGCTGCAGTCGTTAAGGAAAGCAGTCTACTTCACACATTGATAATTGCATTTAAAATTAAGTCAATAATACATTGCTTTTGGTATTTTTATTTGATAGTGGTATATAACAAAAGCAACTTGCTTTTCTTTTGTTCCTTTTTTTTTTCTTTTCCTTTTTGCTGGAGAAGCAACAATGGTTTCTTTTGAAGGCAAAGCACCAGCACTACAAAGATCATTTAAAATCTCAGAGTTGTGAGTACAATTCTTTGTAAATAATAAAATGCTACATAAATGTGAGCTGTCATTACCCACACTGTCATTATCATCATTAAGAACATAATCAAAAGTATTTTTGCCTGAAATGGTGAATGAATGAGAGGCCAGTCATCCAGGTCCCAAGTACTTATTCCTAGTTTGGACCTAAAATCTAAAGTTTGAACCAGGCATAGTAATGATCAAGAAATACACTGAGAAACTATAATAAGTGACTTCTACCACTCCATAATTGCATGAAAAGTCAACCATAAGCCCATGGGCAGTAGGAATTGGGCGTCTACCAGCAAAGTGGGCACAAGAATAGTGCAAGCTGTCTTTCAGCACACGGAGACATGTGTAGCCTTTAAGGCTACATGAGGCAGCAAAAACAAACGGCTCCTTTAAGAAAACCCCAGAATGAGGGCTTTAGAAGCCCTAGGGAATCTCACCAGGACACACTGACCAAAACATGATCACAGAACTCTCAGGCCATATCAGGTTATCAGACAAGGGCTACCCAAGCTCAGGGACTCTGAGGTATCAAATACTCAGGTCTGAGATTTCAGAGAGGTCTTTGAGCATCTAGTATTCTGAATTTCAAAGATCCAGGGGCCTCACCCTGCAAATCTGGAGGTTAGCAAGAACCCAGGGGACTGAGGATAAGATCAAATAGGTTTGATCCTTCTATCTACAAGTGTAGTAGGGGGTGGAGGTTGGCACTAGCACAAGCCTTCAATTCAGGAATTAAAACTGAAGAGATTAGTAAAATAAAGAAAACACCAAGGAGTACCAAAAATTAATGTGAATCTAGAGATTTACCAAAGTACTCAATAGCAATTTCTGCAAGCAGAAATTCAAAGGAAAAAAATGGATTTTCTACAAGGACTATATGAATACTTAGGAGAAATGAAGCCAGAAATAAAAGAATTTGGGCAAGAAAGTAGTAAATCTTACCAAAGAAATTAGATCCCTGAAACCTAGAATAGATCAGATAGAAATCAATAACTCTAAAAGACAGGAAGAAATATTAGAACGAAACCAAAAGATTGAAAAAAAATTTAAAAATGAGATAGATGAGGTTAAAAAAAATGACCTGAAAAACAGATCAAGTAGAGATAATTAAAGAATCATTGGGATCTCTGAAAGCCATGACTTTAAAAAAATAGTATTTCAAGAAATCATAAAGGAAAATTGCCCAGATCAAAACACAAGGGCAAAATGAAACTAGAAATAATCTACTAATCAGCTCCTGAAGAGAACACCAGAAAGAAGTCCCAGGAATGTCACTGCCAAAATTTGGAATGTCAAAAACCCCAGCAATTATTGTAGGTATCTAGAAAAAAAAGAAGCAGTTCAAATATCAAAGAATTATAGTTAGGATCACAAAAGACCTGACAGCTTCTACTAAAAATGAGGAGGTCTTGGAACATAATGTTCCAAAAGGCAAAGAAGATAAAGTTATAATCAAGAATAAATTGCCAGCAAAGCTATAAATGCTATACAAGGGAAAACATGGACCTTTAGTGGAATAGAGGACTTTCAAGTATTTATTACAAAAAGACCAAACTGAGTAGGAATTTTGAAAGATAAACACGAATCCAGAGAAACCCAGAAATGCAAATTTATTTAAGCAAACTGGAAGAAGTTATAGAATTTCTCATAATTGGGGTACATGAGGAAAATATATAAATATGGAAGAAAGTATAGAGGAAGTAAGCATTGGATTAATCTCACCTTTTGTCTGAAATGGACAGATGAGGGTTGAACCCAAAAATATAAGTTTGGTGGAGAAAACCATCAAACTCAAAAGGGAAACAAGTGGGTATAGGAAAGGGAGAAGCTAAGAGAGAAGATAATACTGGGGAGGGAAGGTCCCAAGTCAAATAAACTTCCTCATCCTGTAGGAGGCAACTAAAAGGGGAGGGGGGAAGAACTAGATTCTCAGAGGGTAACTTGGCTTACCTCTTAAGACAATTAGTGACTGGATTATGAAATTGTGGTATATGAATGTAATGGCATTATTACTGTGCCATAAGAAATGACCAAAGAGAGACAGAGAAAATCCTGGGTAGTATGAACTGAAGCATAAATGAGAATAACCAAGAGAACAATTCATACAAGGACAAAGACATTGTGAAAAAAACAACTATGAAAGACTTAAGAACTCGGATCAATGCAACTACAAACTATGTTTCCTGATGACCTACAAATAAGGTACTGGACACATATTTGGAAACAGTCACTGGGTGCATTAATTTTGCTCAACTTTGATCATTTATTACAAAGTTTTTTTCTTCTTTTCTCTTGATTTATATATAGTTGGAGAAGTGGGATTGGGAGGAGGAGGAAGTTAGTAATAGTGATAATAGAATAAAAGAGTGCTATTTTTTTTAAATGCACTGAAGGAACAAAAAGAAACCCAGATGATTAAAACAGTTTTGAAAGTTAATGTGTAGAATGTTTAGAAAAAGGAATCTTTATGAAATGGAGAATCCTGGTTTCCTACAGAAACCTTTTTCTGTTCTGCTGTATATATAGAAAAGCTCTTTTTTTGGTGTTTAGAATAATTTGCTTCCTTAAAAGTTAAGGAATTTGAATGATGAAAGTAATTAAAAAAGAAGTATTTATTTCCTTTTGATAAAGTACAAGTACCTAGGTACAGTTGTCTTAGAAGAGAGGAAATCATTTCTGAAGATCTATTTACTTAACTATATAGATAAATATAATCATACGGAAATGAAGAAACAAGTCACAGAAATATTACTGATCAGTGTAGAAGGGATGAAGTAAACAAATGCCCTAGAAAAATATAAATAGAAACAGAGTTAATTAATTTTCTGGTTGTTTATGCTCTGTTAGTTGGTCATTGATCTCTGGACCTACAAGTGATGAAGAACGGAAAACCCTATTCTGGTACTCTTTGAAATGGGCTGCCTATGACCATTACCTAAAGACATGTTTGTTAACTTTTATAGACAAAACTTAAAATATTTTAGAATAAGTCTAAATTTAATTAAGCATAAAATGGAAGCAACCATTATTAAAATATTTAAATAAAAACAAGCATTGATAAAACCCATAGATAAGTGGATTTTAAAAAATAATGAAAAAAATAAATGGAATAGGTGGTTTACCTGGTAAACTCCAGGACATTGAGTAATTCATATCTTTCCTCTTGTCCAAGCTAAGAGGAAAAAATAATAGTAGGAAGAAGTTGTCTTTTTTGGCTTTTGTACAACATTTAGTATTAAAACTATAATTATGCATTAACATAGAAAATGTTAATGTAAATATTTTCTCTTTTAAAATACATTTTCTTAACATGAACTTACAGAATCTATGATGACTGAATCAGGTGTTCTTCCAGTGAAAACAAAATTCAGCTGTTTAGCAGCTCTGACCAGGGCTCCTTCATCTGTTTTAAGAAATCATTTTATATAAGTAATTGCCATGGAAGAACTGCAGGAAATGCTGTGACTTAATATATAAAGACGGGCCTTAGAGTAAGGAAGACCTACCTAGGTTTGGTTCTAGTTTGGAACATGTAATGGCTGGGTGACCATGGGCAAGTCCAGTTCCTGGCACACCTTAAGAGGTTAATAAACGCTTGTGGGTGATGTAAGTGTTCAGTGTCATAGGCAACTCCTTAACGTCAATAAGTAGAGGCATCTAGGTGGCATGGTGGGTGGAGTGCTAGACTTGGAGTCAGGGCAATCTCAGACCATTTCTGGTTTCAGATACTTACTAGCCATGTGATCGTAGGGAAGTCACTTAACCTCTCTCTGGTTCAGTTTAATAGCACCTACTTCATAGGGTTGTTTTGAGGATCAAAACGTATGTAACATATGTAATGTATGCAAAAGACTTTGGAAACCACTTAAAAATACTGTAAAAATACTAGCTATAATAAGTTTTAGAAGACATCTATGACATAGAAGATATCAATGTAGGTATTTTATATATGGGGAAGTCTTTCTTGACCCCAATGAAATCACAAATTTGGAGAAAAAAGTTGAAATAATGATAAGAAATAAAAAATATATTTTAAAAACTAATATATTATGGTAACATGTGGATTGATCAATATGGTAATATAAAAAGAGGTTTGAATAATTTATTTTTTTAAATTAACCAAATATTAAGCTGAAAATCTATCTCATTCACACCTTAATAACTATTGTATATTGCAATAGCAATCTTTGGTGTTTGAGAATCTCTCAGGACTGAGGAGTCATGACTTTGAAAATGGACCGTCTGTTTCTGGGTCAACAGAACTTGTATCATACGGCCTTATATACAATTGGTATTTAATAAATGTTGAATTAACTCAGAAATGAAGGCTGGCTATATTAATGTACCCTCAGCATTTCCTGGGTTTCTGCTAACTGATGCTACCCCATATGTAATAACATCATGGCATAGTTGAAAGGGCATTATTCGGAGCGTCATATGACCTAGTTAAAGTGTGGACTTTGCTACTGAACATGTGACTTTGGGCAAGTCACTTCATCTAATCTCAGTTTTCTTATATGTAAATGAGAAAATTAGACCAGGGGATCTGTAAGATCTTTTCTGGCTCTGACATTTTAATGATTTATCACTTTAGTCACCTAAGGCCCATTTTTGCCCAGTGACTTTAGAACTGAAGCTTGATCAATGAATACATTGACCCAAAATGGCAACACTAATACCAAAATGTAATATGAAGGGTAGGGAGGAAGCACTTAGTAAGAGCCTACTATGTGCCAGTCACTGTGCTAAATGCTTTATAATTATTTAGCTTGGGATCTATGAAGTCTGACAATATTTTAAAGGGCACTAGTTTATTTTATGGAGTTTTATAAATCACCTGCCATGTCAGTGTGGAACATACTATTCTCAAGACTTTTTGCTTTCTTAGAGTTTTGTGTTTATAAGACTGGCAATGTAACCACTTTCAGACTTAAGATTTTTGACCAGTTCTTGAGTTACTCATTTGGTACCTAAGTTCTCAGTGACTACTAAATCATTATAGCAGATGAAACATCAACTGACTACTCTTGGGCAGGCAGAATTTTCTTGCTGAAAGTTTTCTTATACTGACTGTTCATTACTCTTACCTTAAGTCTAGTTATTCATAAAGAAGGAATAAATATTATGCATATTGTTGCCTGTGCATTAGAAAATGTTTTTCATTTCAGTGTTGAATTCATTATTTCGGGGACTATATATTAAAAACTGAACATAAAAGTTTTGTTTCATATTATCAATCATTTTAATTGGGTGACAAACAACTATGAAACAAAGATTTTAGTCTGCATATGGTAGATTCTACCCGAGAGTGATTATCTTACTTTTAGAAATGGTATAAGTTTACCTTGGGAAAATAAATGTTTCAATAATCCTAAATTCTTGGAAATGAGATTTTATTTGCAAACAAAAAAATATTTGCAAGCAATTTTCTAAGGTGAAAGTTCAGACAGTTACTTAATTGTTACCTGGAGATGCTGCTTGGTAAATAATCTTATCACCTTCTCGTTCTGGTACTGCTGTATGACAAACAGCCATCATCGTAAGAAATTCACATATAATTGGTGCAGTTGGCTAGAGAGAAAAGAATAAATAAATATAACTGCTCTTATCATTTAAGTGTTCTAACTAACCAGTGACAGCAATATTACCATCTTTTATCTCTCCATGATTCCTTTAAAAATCAAGATATCTCTTTGAGTTAGGATACTATTACCACCACCACTAAATTATAAATAAAAATTTACACTGGAGAAAATTAAATAGAGAAATATTCTGTTTTCTAGAAGGTTTTTAGTTACAAAACCAAAAGATTCAAGAAATATCAATCAAATTTCTTATTGCATATAAGACTTTGTTATAATGGATATAGGATATTTGATGAAGAACAAAAACTGCTCTCATGAAGCCTGTATTATAGTAGGGGAAATAAAAGAGGATTATTAAAATGATAGCTCATAGAAGTTCTATAGACATGTAATACCTGGATTTTTTCATAACTTTTGACCAAATTTCATATGATGTTTTTGTGGACAAGTTGCTCAGAAATTCTAATTATTTATGATTAAGATGGAGAAATGTACACTGGATAACAGTGTAACTGGGCCAACTAGAGTCTAGATGTGGACTAATGTCAACCTAGAAGTACATTCTAGGAGAAATGCCCTGGGGAATCTGTCCTGGCTCTGTTTTATTTAACATTTGTATCAGTGACCTGAAAGAAGACTAAGGTAACATTTACAAACTTTGAAGATGCTAAGAAGCAGAGAGGAATAGCTGCATGACAGAATCAGGATCCAAAAGGATCTCATTAGACTGGGAAGACTGGTCAAATATGACATCATGAAATTTAACAGCAATAAATGTAAATCTTGGCTGTGGGTTTAAAATTCTAAGTACAAGATGGAAGACGCAACAGGTAGAAGACCATTTATTTATTTGGTCATTTCATATTTGGTAAAAACAATAACAACGCCCCCCCCCCGCTCCAAAAACCAAGAAAAAAACCCCCAACCAACCCGATCCAAGGTCAATTGGTGAAAAAGTATGACCTAGTATGTATGACATTGCCAAACTACCTAATGTAATCTCAGGCAATATTACACAAGAAGTGTCCTGAATGAATATGGTGATACCCCCTGGAGTATTGTTTGTTCTGGGTGTCATATTTTAGAAAGCTGAAGTAGGTTCATAAAGGCAAAAAAAAAAAACCAGGATGAAGAAGGGACCTCATAGTCAAGCAAAAGGACTAGCTAGCTGAAGGAAGTAGGGAACTATAGGCCTTTGTAAGAGAGTACTTGGCAACTGTGACTGAAGATTCACGACCTATCTGTCAGCTTTGATTCTCACGCTCCCTCAACTGCACCACCCATCCAATCCAATCCTGTTGTTTCCATATTTGTAGCATTTCTTATGTATGCTTCCTTTTCTCCTCTGATACTGATGCAACATTGGTTCAGGTTCTCATGACTTCATGAAAGGACTACTGTGACAGAGGTAATGAGGTGGCGCAGTGGATAAAGTACGGAACTTGGAGTTAAGAAGACCTGTGTTCGAACCTTCCTTAGATACTTATTAGCCTTAGGTACCTGGGAAAAAAATCACTAAAATGTCTCTCAACCTCAATTTTGTTATCTTTAAAATGGATAAATAGCAGCTCTATTTCATAAAGATCTTGTGAGGATCAAATGAGCTAATATGTGTAAAATGGTTTTGGAACATTAAAGTACTGTTTCATTCATGAGAGCCAGTTCGGCTAAAGTGCTGGACGTGGAGTCAGCAGGGCCTGGGATTTAATCTTGCTTCAGATACTGGTTAGCTCCGTGACACTGAGCAAGCTGACTACCCTCTCCAATTCCTCACCTAGAAAATTTGGACTATTAGTAACTGCCCAGTCAGCACCTCACAAAGTTCTTGTGAAGTTAAGATAAGGTCAATCAAAATGCTTTCTAAATCTGAAGTGCCATCCAAATGCAAGGTATAATAAATTCACTCACACATTTAAATATTTATTAACTGCCTGTGTACAGAGCATTGTACCAGATACAGAGGGGGATATGGAGTTTAGAACATACCTTCTTTGCTCTAGCAGAAGTGACAATTTAACAGGGAAATAAGGAATAACAACAACAAAACAGTAAGAGTATTTATATAACAAATTAAGATTTGCAAAGGGATTTGCATATGTTACTTCATTTGATCCTTACAACAAATGACCCTGTGAGATGGTTGCTATGATTTTCTCCACTTTATAACAATTGAAACTGAAAAAGCTTAAGTGACTTGACCAGGATCACATAGCTAGTAAGTGTCTGAGGTCAGATCTGAACTCCTATCTTCCAGATTCCAACCAGCACTCAATCTTCTACCCTATAGAGTTTCTTCACACTAAAACACAAGTGACTGTTTACCATACTACATAAATTCTTCAGAGAACTGCAGATTAAAGAGTTACAATTGTGGGTAGTGGTTGGCTTCTGAACTGAGTTTTAAAGAACAGTTAGGAATTACACAGAGTAAGATGTTGAAGGATGCTTCTAGCCACAGGGAGCAATGTGATCAAAGGCATATGAAGCAGAAAAGCACAGAGAGGAGAGGGAGAGGCTTCATTGGCTGGAGCCTGTTGTAGCACATGGACGGCAGTCATAAGAGACGGTGCTGGAAGAGTGGGATTAGTGCCTCTGAGGGAGAAGATGCCTTGACACTTACAACAAAGGTGGCCTCGATCTTTGGCTTCTTTACCTTTGAATTTAAGTCTTTCTTAAAGAGGCTTAGACAGAGTCCTTGGACAATGAGGCTACTCTTCTAACTCATGACAAAGTAGAACCCCTCTTATCTTCAAAAATTATCTCCATAGAATGTCAAAGAGCAAAAGGTGATCAGTGGATAAGAGGCAAAATAATATTTTCTATTTTCAGGTGTTTCAAGTTTTGTAACTTGACTTGCAGGGAATCAAATATAGTAAAAAAAAAAAAAACCCGAAGGAAACAATTTCTTAGTGAATCTGATTCTACTAGTATCAGTAAATTGGGGGTTTTTTAATGCAGATTTAGATCAGACTTATGATTTGGGACAGGTTAATTGATGCCTGTGGAGCATTATATTCATGTTAAAAAATAAACTTCACAAATAACAATATACTGGGAGGCAAAGTTAGCAGTGGCCTGAAAAAGAGCAGAAGATTTTGGTGGGCTGTAAGCACAGTAAGAGTCAGCAACATAACATGGTAGTCAAAAAAAGCAAACATGGTATTTGGTGCCAATAAGAGAGCCAGGAATAAGGAAAAATATTTTTGCTCAACTCTGTCCTTGGAAAGAATACATCTGCAGTGTTGTGTTCAGTTCTGAGCACCACAGTTTGAGAAAGACATAAGATGGAGGAAGACAACCAGGACAGTCAAAACCCTTAAGTCTGTGCCATACAAGGATTGATTGAAGAACATGGAGCCTAAAAGAGAAGACTAGGGTATCTGAGATACCACAAAATGGGAAAGACTTGTCTGCTTGGTCCCATAGAACAAAATCAGGAACAATGAGTGGAAAGTACAAAAGTAATTTCAAAGAGATCAATGAGGTCCAATGTCAAGAAAAACTTCATAGCTTATTTAAAAATAAAATGGGCTGCCTCAGGAAATGATGAATTCTTCATCATCTGAAGACTCCTCGTGAGAGATGGATGACTTCTATATCCAGTATGTTACAGAGGGGATTCTTTTATAGGCTGTGTTTGGAAGAGATGTCTGCCTCTGTCCCTTCCAACACTGAAATTATGTGATTCTGTGAAAATAGTACTAATTATTTAGTAGGAAAAAAGAGTTCCATAATTAATTCATGGGAAGTATTTTGAAAAAAAAAAAAACAGCATTCTGGTTGTTCATGTTACTAGACCAACTTATTAAAAACTAAATATTCTTTGCCAGCTTATTACTGATGCAGTAATGTTATTTCAAAATTTGCTAAATATGTATACAAATGAGAAATTATGATATTCTCACAGATTCATTATTTAAGAAGGAATATACAGAGAAAGTAGTTTGTGCTTCAGAAGACCTCTTTTATCATTTCTCATAAAAATTTTAAAAAATGTTTCCATGCCACTTACATGATTACTTTGGAGATTTTCCAGTAATGATGAATCATTAAATATTTTTTCTTCTCCAGGCGGTGAGCCCTGCCTAATTTGGGGGCATGGGGAGTAAGAAGAGAGAAAAATAGTTTCATTAGCTTGAGCATGGATCTATTTGTCACTACCTATTTACCAAAACAACAACTAAACTTCTCTACCCAAAAACATTTAATAAGGCAAGTATAATACTCATATTTCTAATGAAAATTTTACAATGTTGACTAAAAAAATCTATTTGCATCAAGAATAAGTGTATTAGAACCCACTATAATCAACGTACTAAAACATGCCTCACTTTTGCAATCTGAAAGAAAGGTACTCTTGCAATTGATTTTACATATATAAAATTATGACTTAGCAGCATGAAATAAAACATTAAGCAATTTTTAATTATTCAGAAACATAGGTGTTCAAATACATAATGGTATTTGTGGTGCTGACAGATTTTCCTAGAGCTGTCTTATTTACTTATATACACATACACACATGTACATTGATATTTATATTTACATTGGTTCACACCTGTGTTTTCATCTGATGTGGAAACTAACTCCTTTGACTCAATAACTCATCAGTAATTTATTTTCTTGAGGATTGTTTGCCTGCTGGGGTATTCTGAACAATTCAGGGATTGGTCTCTGCCAAAAGCAGCAACTGAACCTAGCACCACTTTAAGGTTAGAGCCTGCACCTTTATAAATTGTCCTCTAATTAGGTTTAAAGTGAGAGAGCATGTCAACTTGTTTTCCTCTCGTCTCATCACCATAAATTGTTCCATTTCTCTGTGCTCAGAGAGGTATTAGCCATAAACATTTTTCTTTCATTTTTGACATTCATTTGTCCTATTTGAAATTGTTGTACAAATTCTTAATACACTAGAACCACTATGTGACCCTCTGAAAAATGGGACTTGTTCCTAGTTGTTTCAATAAACTCTGGGCAATCAGTGTCTTTATTCTGTACCAACTGAATTTATTAGGAGGACAAAGACCATCAATATTTTTTATTTTGTATTATTTATGGATACATTCTGCAAGGATCACATGATGGCAGTTTTTGTTATGTATTCATTGTTAAAACATTTGTCATTCTTTAAGGTCACATAGTATTTCATTGCATGTAAGGATAACAGTCCACCTAGTCATGTATAAGACCACCAAAAAAAACTGAAAAAGATTTTAGAGAAACTGAGCCTTCTCAGATGCAGAGGCACAGAGAATTTCTGTGATATGCCTAATGTAACAAAGGAAGGTAAGAATGAGTCAGGTCTTTGGAGTTAATTCCTTCCATAGGAGGAGAAGATAGCTGCTTAACCAAAGCTTTGAGCAAATGGTTACATCTTTATATATTATATATTATATATTATTTTGCCTGTATGAAAACAGTAAGAAACAAATGGAAAATTTTGTCATGGGAACTTTCTTCATGTTAGCTATTCTTTTTAAACAAGGATCTTTGATTTCATCAGAGAGGAATTCCTTTTACTAAAGCCCACTGACACCTGTTTAACAACTTAGTTTTAGAGAATTGTCTGTGGGCTCATATACAGAACCAGAATGTTTGTATCAGAGGTGGTACTTGAACTCAGTTCTGACTCTGAGATCAGCTCTCTTTTCACTGTGGCCTGTCAGATGTATGTTGTATATAAATTAGATGTGACCAATGTAAGATTCCCAATGTGATCTGCTTTTATATGACACACAACAGAGACAGAATTAAATTTTGTTATTCAAAGGAAAAAAATTGAATAAAGGACGGCAAACCATAAAAGCATATAGTTTGAAAACTGACAATTTATCTATTCTCTTCAAATGAGGGGAATAAAACCTGGAAGTAATAAGTCTTTCCCTGAAAACATCATGATGTGTCTCCAGGACCAAATAATTTAAATCTAGAATCAGCAACATTTGATTTAAAAACACTTTTTTATTCTGCTAGTTCTGCTCTTCTTGCAACTGGAAAAGAAAAAAAACAAAACTCTTCTAAAAAAGATGTCTTAACCAATGAAAATAAAACCACATATTGGCTATGACCAAAACAATGAATCTCATTCCCCACTGTGAAAACGTGAACTCTCTCAGGTGGTAAAGAGTATACTTTTATCATCAGTTCTCTAGAATTAAGGTCGTTCTTTTTCATTGATGAAATTTTTTATTCTCCTGACTCTTACTCTCCCCATCAGCTCATACAAGATTTCCCAGGTTTTCCATGAACCTGTCTCTTTTATCATTACTTACTATTCAACAGCATTCCATTACATGATATACTATTTGTTCAATCTTTCCTAACTCATGGGAACCTCCTCAGTTTCTAGTTTTCACTACAACAAATACAGTTGCTACAAATATTTTGTACACTTGAGTCTCTTTCCTCTTTCTTTGATATTGTGGAGGCACAGACCTAGCAGTGACATGACTGGGCCAAAAGATATACACAGTATAATGACTTTGAGGTGCAGTGACTTTCCAGATATGCTAGACCAGTTCAGGTTTTACCAACTGTTCGGTAGTGTGCCTGTCTTACCATAACCTCTCCAACAACTATCATTTTCTTTTTTTTCCTACCATTTTGGGTGTGAGATATAACCTTGAATTTATATCTTTATTAGTAATTAGAAGCATTTTTCCCATATCGTTATCAATAACTTAAATTTATTTCTTTGGGCATTGTGTGTTCATATCTTTTTGTTTATGTATTGGGAGAATCATTCATGTTCTTTTATATTTGAATCAGTTCCTTCCCTGTCTTGGATACCAGACCTTTAACAATGAAACTTCCTGCAAATTCTTTTCCCCAGTGAATTGTTTCTTTTCTAATTTCAATTGATTGAGTTATCTGTACCAAACTTTTCAATTCTATGTAATAAAACTATGCAGTTTAACTTTTATGATCTTTTTCAAATTATAACCTCTTCCCCTATCACTAACTGTGCTACTATTATACCATATGCAGGAAGTTTCAAAGTCATTATTATATATGTATGTATACTACATACTGCATCTATGTCAGAGAAAGAATAACAGCAGAATGCAGAGGAATCCACTGGGGAAAAATTACTAGGAAGAAGGACAGAAATTATTCTCATGGTCTCAGATGACCACATACTAATCTGAAGAAAATGCATAAAGGGGATCTTAGATCTTGCAGCACTGGAAGCATACACTTTGCTATAAAGGGAACAGAAAGAACATTTAGCAAAGTATCATTGTATAGTAAGAAGATATAGATTTGAGTAGGAATTCATGAGCCTGGGCAGGATGGGAAGGATGTATGATGGAAGACATTTGAGTAAGGCTAAAAAGAGGGAGAAATAGAAACAATAATATGATTAGAGCACACCATAGAGATCAATGTACCACATGGAAGAAATGAATGTTAAGTGCTATACTCAGATCTCAGAAATAAGATAAAGATGGAATAAAATTGAATATGGAGCCTTGGACTATCTGGAAGACTCCCTCTGCTAAGAGTATAACAAACACCTAGCAAGTTCTTGCTTGCCTTAGTGATAATTTCATCTCTTAGAAGTAACAAAAACAAACAGCTATCTTGAATCTGATTCTGACCAAGGAGGAACTGATTGCTGAAGTTGAAGTTACAAGAATCTTAGGAAAAAATGATTAAGTCTAGAAACCCAGGCAGAGACTAATCCATATTCCAGATATGGATTTCAGATTTCAGAATTCAGAGAAAAGCTGTGCAGAATCCTATGGTTTGAGAATCTAAAAGGAAAAGTCAATTTAAGAGGAATGGAAGATGTTAAGAATAAAATTCTAACAACACAGTCCCAAATTATTTTGATGAACAAAGTGAGAGTTGCCTTTGCCTAAAACCACTCTTCCCCCAAACAACACAGCTGTACAGCAGTGGTTCTCAACCTTCCTAACGCCATGACCCTTTAATACAGTTCCTCATGTTGTGGTGACCCCCCCCAACCATAAAATTATTTTTGTTGCTACTTTATAACTGTAATTTTGCTCCTGTTAGGAATTGTAATGCAAATATCTGACATGCATAGGATGTATTCTCATTGTTACAAACTGAACATAACCCACAGGTTGAGAACCACTGATGTACAGGGAATTCATTGTCAGGTTAAGGTTTTAAAAAGACATGCACAAGAGATGGAAGTGAAGGCACATAACTTAGGATGGATTCAAGTATTTCATAATTCTACAAATATGGCCTTATGAAGGATAAAGCAGAGTATGAGTGGAGGCTTCTCATAAAACCTATGTTGAGCAGGAAGAACATGGAATGGGTTCAATACTGTAGAAATACAGTGTGGCACAGCAGATAAAAGTGCTGGACTTGCAGGGAAGAATATTTGGATTTAAATCTTTGACACTTTAGCTATATGACTACTAAGAGATTACTTAAGCTATCTGAGCCTCAGTCTCCTTATCTGTAATAATGCATGTAATATCTACCTTATAGGGGCAGCTAGATACTGCAATGGAAAGGGTGCTGGGCCTGGTGTCAAGAAGATCACTCTTCCTTAGTTCAAGTTTGACCTCAAATATTTACTAGTTGCATGACCTTGGGCAAATCACTTAACCCTATTTGCTTCAGCTTCCTATCTGCAAAATGAGCCAGAGAAGAAAATGGAAAACCACTCCAGCATCTTCACCAAGAAAATTCTAAATGGAGTCATGAAAAGTTGGACATGACTAAAATGATAGAACAAAAACAATAAAATCTCCCTTACAGGGTTATCATGAAGGTCAAATGAGATAATATATAAATGATGTAAAATAAAGGGTTTTTGTACATTGTAGAGCATTATATGAATGTTAGTTATCATTTTTACTGCTTGACATAAAAGATGTTTCATTTGTCAGGGTCAAAATGCTTTGTGTTTTTCTGTTCCACGTTTTTTATCCATGACTTGGATGACAACATAGGCAACATAATCATTAAAATTTCAAAGTATGTACACTAACAACATTGGATTTAATTGTGCAATTGGATTTTTTTAAAAAATCAAGTGCATAATTTCAGCAGATGTAGTTAAATGGCAGTCCTACATGAAATAGATTTTTAGATTGATTAGACTAGAAGGTACAAATGAATTAATAGTGCAATTTAATAGCCAAATGAACCTGATATAACATTATACTGAATGAAGAAAGGTCTAGTGTATGAAAAAAAGATAATAACTACATTATATTCTGCTTGGAGAACTTTGTTCCATTATGGGTACCATATTTCAAGAAGGATATTAGCAAACTGAAAAGGTTCCAACAGGGCATTTGTGGTAACAACACAACTCAGTACTGCATCACAAACTGGTGATTGTTTAGCCTATGAAAAGAAGAGGTGGGGGATGTGAAGGGAATTATTGCTATCATTAAATATTTGAAGAATTGTCAAATGAATAGAGAATTAGACTTCATCTTTTTGTTCCCAGAGGACTGAACAAAATTTAATGAATGGCAGATAAAGTAGGGAGAATTTCAACTCAATACGAGGTAACATTGCAATGGTTAGAAATACTCTTGACAGAGAATGAGCTACTTTGTGCTCATCAATAGAAGTCTTTAAGCAGATGCTAAGTGCTCACGTGGAAGGGATCCTGTAAAAACGGACTTTAGTTTTCCAGGGGGTGGTTGCCTAAATGAAATGCCTAGGCCCATTCCAACTCTAAGATTCTATGGTCCTATATAATAAAAGAGCAGGCAGATGAAATTTTAAAAACCAAAAGTCAAGAAATTACATGAACTCAAATACCAGTCATTACTAGGAAAAACAATCTGAATATAATTCAATAATATAAGATATGGTTAATTTGCTACCCTGATTTCAAAGGGAGATAAGAACTGCTGATATACTGAAAAAGATAAAACATTTTTAGATATTCCTTTATCCTAGTTAAACCTTGGATATTTTGATACCTTAAAAAAAATACATGATTTTTAAATGACTGTTAGTACTCCTCAATGGATGCAGATTCCAACTTGATACTATTTTGTCCTATCTGACTTTTCCAAATCTATAATGGATCCATCTGATATTTGAGGTTTTATTCCTATTCTTTTTGTATGTTTGGTGTATCATTTTACCATTCCAGTTGTCCCATCTTTTTCTGGTACTATAAAGTCATACTAACCTTCTATACCACTTTTTCCCTGTACAAGCAAGCATTGACCAGATGATGCAACCTGCTTATAGCAAGCAATAGCTAATAGTAGATTGCCTCTTTCCATTGTCTTTAGATTACATGTAACTGTAATTGAGGTAGGTTAGTCAGACTGCAGCAATATAGGTTAACAATAATAAAGGATCACTATGAGAATACTGTCATTAAAAAGACAGACTTTTTGTGATGATAGAGACTGGAGTCAGATTATAGCTGAACTGTGAAATAAAATTCCCAGCTCAATATTAGACTGGCATCCCTTAATTTTTAGAAAAATGTTTTAGAGCATAAAATTTTTGCACATCAGAAACTGATGTTGCTAGCTATGGAGCAACTTAGAAAGGACTTTTTAAACCAAATAAGAGAAGTGGAAGAAAAACTGGAAAGAGAAATGAGAATGATGCGAGAAAGTAATGAAAACAGAGTCAACAACCTGACTGAAGAAAACAATACCTTAAAGAGCAAATTATCTCAGATGGCAAAGGAGGCCC
>CM053601.1:108552013-108597677 GCA_028646575.1 Pseudocheirus occidentalis | reverse complement strand
AGAGAGAGAGAGAGAGAGAAAGAGAGAGAGATGGTAATAAAATGATAGGATGCAAACATTTTAAAGAAATAAAAACTGAAAGTCTGAAAGAACTTTAGGGCTTACCAGTCTTCAGTAGGGTACCCATAATCCTCAGGCTCAGGGAAATGGCTTCATAGAGAGCAAAGGGAAGAATAAAAAAAAGAGGGAATATAATCACAGAAACGTTAAAAAAAAAAGGAAAGCATGAATAGAGGTATTGAAAGATGACAATTAAAGTTAAGAAAGAATATTTAGTAAATTTCAAAAGAATGGTTGTTAATAACAACAAGTACATCAGGATGACATATAATATGTAATTGGTGGAGTCTTAAACATGCAGGATTACTAAGGTATAGTCTCTGACAGTTGAGAAGTTCATGGATATTTAAAATACAAGTAATTTTTGATAAGACATCCCCTACACACACATATACATATGCAGCCTAGCCCATACAAATTTATATGGACAAATGCAAATAGTTGGCCTTTTAAGTTTGTTGGTAGCTAAAGTCCATTGACAAAATAATCATATACATAATGCAGTCAAGATAAATCAAGGCTTCATTAGTAATACATAAACATGCATTACTATGTGACATTTTGTCAGACTGCAAATTTCCTTATTCTTATTTTAAGATATACTTTCAAGACCCTAGGTTGACATATGTGTGATAAATTAACTACTCATTTCTTGTTTGCATAAAGCAAAGATATTAACACAATTCCATTTTATCACAAAATTAACATTTTAAACAGAATTACCAGTCAAAATATTTCCACTATAGGAGTAATTCACTACATAAACCTTTAACCTCAAATACTTAATGTGTTCAAAGTGCATCAATTACTCTCATACATAATATGTACTAGTGAAGTCTAGTACAACAAAATGTATTTGATTAATTTCTTCAACAAATATTTACTTTTGAACACAGGAAGCATTAAGTAGAGTGAAGACTTCTGAAAGTCTCTGTAATATCAAAAATTATTTTCAATTTCTGGTATTAAATATAACTTTATATTACTCATCCAATGACATTAACAACTTGGAAGTGTCACAGAATTTAAAAAACAAATATAACACTTTTTGAGAATACAATTTTAAGATGATTTGGAGAAAAGAAAACGAAAGGCAAAGATCCTGGCTTAAAATCTTATTCAATTTTGTTTAATGGGATTTTAAATGATTCTGGAGGAAACAAGCTGATGGGATGCAGTTCTGTTTTCTATATCTTTAATGCCTGGGTAATTTTACTTCTTTCCATTTAGCCAAATCAACCCTGATCACTGCAGCATTTCTCAGAGTTCTAAATTCCATAACTCTCCGCCTCTTCCCCACATTAGACCTCTGATAGAAGCTCCCTATCAGATCTTCATCTCCCAAGACTCCTAATTTAGTGTTCTTCTCTTCCACGATCATCTTACCTTCCCCCCTTCAAAACACACTTAACCAGCTCTCATCACTCCACCCTGCCCTATTTAGAGTCTATCAGCACATTCCCTAGATATTGTCATTTAAACACTATTTTCACAAATGTTCTCTACAGCTCTGTTTCCTTATTCTCAATCCAATTTACTAATGTACCAATCCAAGACCCTGAATCACCTCCATTTCACCTGTTGCTGCTATCAAACTCAAAACAAGTCACAAAGCCATGCTTAACTAGCTAATTACAAATCCAAGCTAGCTAGCTTCAAATGTGCCTTTACTGAGATTTAGTGGTCAATGCTTTCTTTTCTTTTTTTTTTATTCAACCATTTTCAATTTGCTCAGTATTCTTTCAATAAACTCATTTTGTTCAAAAGCCATAGTTCCACACTCTCCCAAACTTGATCTTTCTTCTTCTATTATTGGCAGACTAGCCATTCCTCTACTTAAGTGAGCAAATCCAGGTCAACAGGCAAAAATACTTATTTCCCCCCTTTTTTACATATCTAGAGGAAGAAACAGAATTCTGGGGTGGAAAGGATGGGATCTCTAAGGGCAAATGATGACTTCATCTCAGAATTCATAACAGAAAAGGAAAGGAAGGCTAGGAAGAGTGTGACATGCAACCTAGTATTTTAGGAGAGCAGATTCCAAAGAGTTAAAGAGATTTCATGATCCATAAATTTCCCAGAAGTCAGCTAATAGGGCTGAGAATAGCAGAATGGATGGCAAGCTCTTAAGAATAAAATTCTGACCAGGCATGGTAGTATATGCCCATAATCCCTGCTCAAGGGATTATTACAAACTAGGGCTGGTGAATCACAAGTTTGTAAGTTCTGAGATGTCATAGGGATAAAACTCACTAAGTTCAGCACTAATATAGTGAAACCGAGAGCAGAGGGTTACTAGTCTGCCAAAGGAGTACTACTCTGCCAAAGGAGTGGGGAACCAGCCATGACTGGAAAAGTAGAGTAGGTTAGCTTTTCTATGCCAACCAGGGCTATGAGTGGCTGCTGTACATCCAGCTGAGAAAAAAAGAGAGAGAAAAAAGAGAGAAAAGTAAAAGAAGAAAAAAGAGAGGGGACAGGAGAAGAAGAAGATAGGAGTAAGGGGAACAGAAAAGAGGAGAGTAGAGGGAAGGAGAGAAGAAGAGGGCGAAGAGAGAAGACAGAACATTTCTGGAGGAGAGCAGTAGGGAGAAGAAGGGAGAGAAAGAGGGAAAGGGAGAGGAGGTGAGAGGAGAACAAATTTCTGAAAGCACAAAGAGTAGCAATTCTAATGAAGAGGGAACAAGGAAGTTGTCCAAGGGAACTGACATAGATGTACCGGGAACTCATCAACCAGTTTGAGATTTTGCAGACATAGGCACAAAATGTAGAAGGAAGGGAGATAAAGAAGAGACAAATTCTTTTAAAAAAGAAAGGAAAAAAGGAAACCATGGCAGGACTCTGTAAGGACAATGTCAGAAGCACTAATACTCAAAAGGAGCTAACAGTAGCAAGAAGAACTAAGGACAAAAAGGGGTGCTTTTCTTTTCTTTTTTTTTTTTTTTTTTTTTTTGCTTTTTGGAGGGCAGTTGGGGTTAAGTGACTTGCCCAAGGTCACACGGCTAGTTTTTGCGTTAAGTGTCTGAGGCCGGATTTGAACTCAGGTACTCCTGACTCCAGGGCCGGTGCTCTACTCACTGCGCCACCTAGCCGCCCCTAAATATTTTATTTTTTGCTTTTTTTTTTGGAGGGGGGGAAGGTAGGGCAGTAGGGGTTAAGTGACTTGCCCAAGGTCACACAACTAGTTTTGTGTTAAGTGTCTGAGGCCAGATTTGAACTCAGGTCCTCCTGACTCCAAGGCCAGTGCTGTATTCACTGCACCACCTAGCTGCCCGGTGCTTTTCTTTTTTAAAAGGCTATACTGGCAACAAAGCTTAAAGAGAGAGTACTGCTGCTTGGGGCAGATGGGACAAAATTATTATAGACAATGGATAGAAGATAGCTCCTTAAGTTTTATTTTGGCACTGGTGAAAACAAATTTAAAAAGGCTTCTAGGGAAATGAAATCCAAGGTAACTAGGGTGGTAGTAGGTAAACAACTAAATATCCCCATGAAATGTAGTTATTTAGCCTCAATTACTACTATCCTAGGGTACTAAAAAAAAAATGGCAGGCATTTAAGTGTCTAAATGTCAGTAGTCCCTGGGGACTGGGAGAGAAATTAAAGGACTCAAGAAAGGGAAAGTCTCTATTTATTAAAACTGGGCCAGTGAGCTTGACTTCAGTTCCATTACTGTGCCACAGTGTAGCACAATGAATAGAGAGCTGGGCCTGGAGTTAGGAAGACATGAATTCAAATCTAGCCTCACAAGACGTGAATTCAAATCTAGCCTCAGACACTTACCAGCTTTGTGACCCCTGGCAATTCATTTAATCTGTCTGCCTCAGTTTCTTCAACTGTAAAATGGGGCTAATAATAGCACCTACCTTCCGGGGTTGTTTGTAAAGATTAAAGGGGATAATATTTTTATAAAGTTCCTGACATTTAGAAGCCACTTAATAAATGCTAGTTTCCTTCCCCCTGTTCTCAAGTAAAATCCTACAATGGATTATTAAAGAGATAATTAGAAAACATTTAAAAATAGGAAGCAGTGATCACAAAGAGCCAGTATGGCTTTAACAAGAAGATATCATGTAAGACTAAATTCATTTTTTTTCCAAAAATTGAAGACCAGGGAAAATTGGTAGATAGTATTTACCATGATTTTAGCTAAGTATTTGAAAAAGACATTCATGTTAATCTTGAGGACAAGACATACAGATGTGGATTAGATGATAGACAGGTGCATTCAGATGCAGAGTAGTCATTAATGATTCAGTGTCAGTTTGAAAGCAGATGTCTAATGGGGTTATTTCCAAGAATTTGTGCTTGGCCCTCTTCCATTTAATATTTTAATCAATGATTTGGCTGAATCTAAAGAGGAGGCTTTCACGAAATTTGCAGATGACAGGAAGGTGGGAAAGATAGCTAACATACTGAATGCCAAAGTCAAGATCCAAAAACAATCTTCACAGAACTGAATATTAGGCCAAATTTAAAAAAGATTTCATAGGAACAAATATAAAGTCTTACATCTATCTGGTTTTCAAGTCTATGACTAGCAGGGCTTGGATGAAGGTCAATTCATCCAAAGATATTAGAAGATT
Organism: Pseudocheirus occidentalis; assembly: GCA_028646575.1. Lineage (NCBI taxonomy): Eukaryota > Metazoa > Chordata > Mammalia > Diprotodontia > Pseudocheiridae > Pseudocheirus > Pseudocheirus occidentalis. Next base: position 108,593,034 of record CM053601.1, on the reverse strand, counting down.
TAGGGGTCCGCAAACACAATGTGTATATAATTTCATATGACAGTAAAAAAATAAGTTAGGCATATTATACTAGCCAAGGAGAGTATGGAGTCCACTGAATTCAATAAACATTATGTGCCTTCTAGGAGCAAGGCACAATGCTAATCCTGCCACACAGTACCCTCTTCAGACAAAGTTGGAGTATTAAGTTCAGTTCTGGGTATATTTTAGGAAGGTCACTGACAAGGACTGGTTGTACACACTAGAAATATTTAACCCAAAGAAGGGAAGGTTTAGGGTAGGTATACACGAAAGATAATCCTGTATAAGAGCTAGACTTGATCTGTTTGGCTCTAGGAAGCAGAAGTAAAAACAATGGATAGAAATTGTAAAGAAGTAAATAAATGTCAGGCTTTGTGTTGGGAAAAGCCAAAATAAGGGAAATTGTCCTCAAAGTCAGAGCCATCCCAAAGTGGGCTGAAGTGGATCACCCCACGTGAGAGGCCATGATGCAAAGGATACTTTTTACTACTTGTTAGATATGTTGAAACAGAGATTCTTGTTTCTTCTGGGTTGGAGTACATGGTTCCTGGGGTCACTTCTAACTCAAATTCTGCAGGCAGCTTCCCCCTTCAATTTCTCTCCCTTTGAATAATACTATACTAGTCTGGATCTCATTTAAATTCTCTAAATATTAGTTATTTCTCCACCTCCTTTGCCAAGGTTTCTTCTTCCTTCTGTCCCTGAGGTCGAGTCTTCTTTAAGATTTCCAGCTGCTCTTTCCCCTCTATATTATCTCTTTACAACATTATATATTCTTCTGGTTTCAACTACCCTCTTTCAATTACGTCACTTTGATCTTACTCTCCAACTCTCCATCTACAACTGCTATTAAAAATTTCCATTTAGATATCCTCCTGTCACTTCAAATTCAACATGTCTAAAATAAAATTTATCATCTGCTCCCCACTTCCCTGTCATTGGTAAGGGTACCACCATTCTCCCAGTCTTAGTTCTTAGGCAAAAGATCTCAGTCATTTTTAAATTCCTCCTCCTTCCCTTAGTGCTCATATTCAGTCTACAAATTCTGCTGATCTTCCTTCTCTTTCCTATTACCACTCCCCTAATTCATCTACTTACCACCTCATACCTGAGATGCTATAAGGATCTTTAAATAGATTCCTTGCCTCAAATTTCCTTTCCTCCTCAAAGCTAAAATATACACAACCGACAAATTAATTTCCCTAAATCGTTGATTTAATCATTTTATTTACTTGCTCAAAAATCTTTGCTGGTAGCCCATTTGAATGAAATTCTAATACCTAACCTGGCTTTTATGGTCCAGTCCATCCCCAGTCCATCCTTATCATGAGATCTTCCTCTGTGAGACTACCTATTAGGACGACATTACATGGCTTCTTCTTTCTCACCTCTAGATCTCTGTTTATATTATTCTTCTCCCCCTTCATCATCCATCTAAAGTTTCTTCCTCCTTCCTCTCTATCTAAACGTCAAAGTACACCTCAAAGTCCACCTCCTTCAGGAAGATTTCTCCAATGAATCCAGTCTCACCTTATCACCAAATGAGAACTTAATTTCATCATTCCTTTGGCAATCCCAATCCTGTATTACTGTCTTCTGAGATCTTTTATTTTTGTCTTAGTATTGATTTTTACATGCATTTGTCTTATCTTCTTAACCAGACTAAATTCTTTGAAGGCAGGCACCTGGCTTTTTTGTATTCCATAAAGCGTCTAGCCCAGAATACATAGCAGGCACTTGATAAGTATTCTTGGTGGCTTTACTTTAGGTAGTTGCAAAAGATTAGCAGGATCCAGATTCTTTCAGTGTTCAAGACTGTCCTCTAAAAGCCCAAAGCTGCAGCCTGTGATGATAGAAATTAAATGCAGCCTGTTCTAGGCAGATTAGCCAAAGCCAGAAAGGTTGAGAGCTAACATAATGTTAACATGCTCCTCCTGTTAAGCAGGTAACTATCACAGATGGAAAATGGCCAGGAGTTATGGAAAAATCTTAGGGAAGTTTTCAAATTGAGAAAAATTCAATATTTCCATAAGCATGTTTGATAATATTTGAGTTTGGAGACAAAATATGTATGTACTAATGTGACTATTATTTTAAGCTTATTTTAACTTGCATATCATGGTTATAAGAAAAAATATTATAAAACAACCAAATATATACTGTTAGTAATTTCATTTTTTGTGGAAAATGCATTAACAAGTAGGTCCTTTGCAAAATACATCTCAATTATTCTGACTTGAAGAAGAATGGGTCCACATACTCAGAAATAAGACCTCAATTTACTTGGTGGTAATTACCCAAAGAGTGAGGCTAAAACCAAAAAAGAACTAATCACTGTATAGAGGGCTTGCCTTGAAATCTTAAACCATTTAAGTACTAAGAAGCACCACAATTTTTAATTGTTCCTCATAATCACAAGATGTTATTGAAATGAGGAAAAATAAAATTGGTGCACACTGAGATATTTTTACTTTACTAAAAAAATCTTTTTAAAATCAACTGACTTACAGTATTTACTTATCAGTAGTTTTTATAACAGCACATTACTGATCTCCCCGTTATGACCTCATTTATTACTATTCGAAGATATAAGAAAAAAATTATCTCACTGCCTCTTGCTTTTTTTTAATTGTATTGGGCCTCTTGTTTGGGTTCCCCTCTCCAGTTCCATTGGTCTGAGCACTCCTCTGCTCAAAAACCCTAATGCTTTCAGAAAAAAGATACCAAATGATAAGACAAAAATAAAGTAAAGGCCTTCGCTTGAACCCATCTTTGTAACCCTATTTCAATTACATTCAGTATAGCATTGAGGATACACAAGTTTTAAAAATTTATAATTCCTACTTTCAACAAATTAGTAGTCCATTGTGGAATGCAGTATCTGTAATGTTGGGTACATACAGGGTACAGTGTGACAGTGGATAAAGGGCTCTGGGCAAATTTGGAAAAGGGAAAAATAGTTTCAGTAGGCAATCAGTCCTCATGATGGAACTGGCTTCAGAGTAGTAGAATTCCATTATGTGGAAATGAGTATGAAGCACATTCTAGGCAGTAGGGACACTTTGAAAAGCAGAGAGAGACAAGATGGAAATACTGAGTTGAGGAATATCTGGCAGTCCTACATGGCTGGAACTAAGATTTTTTAACAGGAAGTAACGTGAAATAAGGCTAGAAAGATCTGCTTGAGCAAGCCTGTGAATAGTAAGTTAATAAACTGGTAAAGTACCCACACTCCAACTTGCCAAAACGATAGCATTATCTGTCAGCCAATTCTGTCTCTGAAGATTTCAAAAATTGCCTACATCCATTTGAAACAATCACACACACACACACACACACACACACACACACACGCACACACACAAATATTTTTACTTTATAAAAAATGCTCCTATTCAAGCCTGATGTGTCAATATTAGAAAGTCATACTTAGCTATTAAATATTAATAGCAAACTAAAATAAATTAATGATTCTCAATGATAGATACCTTTTTATTTAACAAGCTTAAGATTTTTCTGATTGTGATTAAATTATTTCAATAATCTTTCAAGCATGAAGTGAAAAAATCACAACCATCACCATGAGAAAAAAATGAAATACTCTTTAATTAATTTTGAAGGTTATGTGGATAGATCTGATGTCTCTAAAATGATCGTTTTGGTGGGCCATTTAAGCTACATCACACATTAATACTTAAAGAAGCAATTCTTTACTTATGATATACTCTTTCACCATTGTATGTCACCACATTAAAGATGACAAAATTTAAGAATATATCAAACTATTCCATTCACGTCTCAGCAATTTAATGTCTGAAGAAGTCTATCTGAATTGTTAGAAAATTTTAATTACTGAATAATCCAAAGAAATTTAACAATATTTTTAAAATGTTATAAATATACTAAAATTATGAAAATAATTTTCTTGATAAAGTCAAATGACAACACTACATTTACCATTAAGTTTACAATCCTTTTACTCCTAGCCAAATTTGATTCTTGCTTAGGTAAAAGCACCTCTCCTACTTGTTAAAGATATTGGGAATGTTGGCATAAACGTAAAACCCCAAAAGGAAATCAATAAAAGGTAGTTGATTTTATACGTATATATTTGGCGTAGAGAGAATAATATCAATGGCATTTTTCTATCTCCCGGAGATAAGCTCCTTATTTGCTCAGCCCTCTCATATAGGGCCTGAAGGAGCATATTTGCACTGGGGCAAAAGTATTAGCAGAACTAAGCTATTTTCAGGTATAACTATCTGCATACCAAGATAAGGGTCCTGATATAACTTCCACAGAAATGTATTTGACAATAAGCACATTTTACTATGAAGTTAAAGGTACACCTTATTCTCAGCAGTGTTCAAGTGCTAACTGAATCTTTAGGGAATGGAGCAAAGATTAGCATTTTAAATGGCAACTTTGCCTATAATTCCAAAATCAGTCCTCAGGTGTATACAGTATGAAAATCAACATTATTGAGAGGCTTAATGTTCAAATACAAAGGAAAGATATGTATATTTCCACCTAATTTTTAAAATGAATACTTTTCAAGACATGAAACTCCTTTAAACATGGAGCTCTAAGCATATAAATTTAAATACTGATTGCCTGCTATCTATGCATACATGTGTACACATGCCTATGAGGGAAAAGATTAAATGAGTGTGATCATGTGTGAAAATGAGAGTGCTTTAATGCATAGTACGTTTTTTTTAATGGTAAAAAATAATGGCATCATAAAAATTGCATAATATTAGTCTAGTTTCAAGCTGGACCATAATCAGAAAACACAATATGTGATTATCTTTCTTGAAAATGAAGGCTCTGTATAATTCATTCTTTGGCATTACTCTACATTTATCAAAAAAGCAGCAGCTCTAACAATTTAGACATATTTAAAAAAAAGAGGAATAGACTCGCTCATGCTAGGACTGGTGGTTATTATAAACCTGATCAAGATTTAACCTTGGGTGAGAAAAGACAACAAATTAGGAAGGGATTCCTCTCAACGGGACAACAAAATAATTTTTATTTGAAAACTGCCTGAATTCAAACTGCAGTTTATAATATATGTAAGATATCCTCTACTCTTATGCCAATTTACTTATGATCCTATTACTACTTCAGAAGATTAGTTGTGGTCTTCAGAAAATCCTAATAGAGAGCACTGGAGAAGACTTGGGAGCACTCTTAGGAAGGTCCTGAGAGACAAAATTCTAGGATTGGAAAGGGAGTGGAGCTGTGTGGAAAAAGAAAATTGACAATCAAGTTAAAGTGACTTTCAATTGAAAAGAAAATACTGGGTGAGCTTATTATTAAGAATAATATCAGTTAAAGAAAGATTCACTTTCAATTTACGTTAAGGAAGGAAATAAACAAGCTAAGTTAAGCTGAGAACTTAAATTGAACCTATATGGGACATTCTTGAACTGGGAAAAATAACAAAAGAAAAAGAACTTACCCATAAGCAATTCCGGCAATTGTACATTTCTTAAACTGCATTACGTTGCAAGTCAGGGTACCAGTTTTGTCAGAAAATATATATTTAACCTAAGCAAATGTTTAAAAATTCACATTAAAATTGCAAAGGTCATTTTCATCCTTGTCCATTAAATGATAAGCACAAAGAGAGAAACCTAATCTATTTCCTGTTTTGCTTTTCACTGGCAACTCAATTGTAACTGATTTGTTTCTCCTTGTCTCAGAGTAGTTCAATTACTTTTCAATATACTTTCCAGTAAGTTTCACATATGATTGCTGAATAAAAATAAATGTACAGTGGAAGCCGTTCAGATACCATTTGTGGTAATGAATGGCATAAATATATCAAAAATTTGTATTGCTTATTGTCTGCAAAGAATTAAAGCACTTATCAGGGTCTCCCAAGGCAGCAAATAATGAACTAGGAATGTACAGTATTTAGGGAAGTGGTGTCAAACAATAATAGATTTCATCAGGCAAGCACGACTGTCATTAAACACAAAGTTGGTAAATGACAATAGTATACAGGAAAAGTTCTTCCTTGTACACTACCATGAACAAAAAGTGTTTTTAGAGTATTAAGTCTAAGTAGGAAGCAACTATTGATTCAAGAAAGCCCTTTCTATTGGTCATCTTAATGAGATCTCAAATAACACTCAATGAGCATTTATTAGGTGCCTACTATATTCTAGGCACTGTACTGAGCACTAGAAATGAAAAAAGAAACAAAGACAAATCCTGCCCTCAAGGAGCTCATTATCTAATGGGGGAGAAAATACCATATACTAACTTCTCCACTTAAAGTAAAAAATCTGATAGCAGTCATAAGATCATTGGATCTTATTCAAAGATTCACAGATTTAGAGCTAGAAGGAACCTGAGAAGTTGTCTAGTACAACTCCCACATCTTACAAGATGCTGAGGCTCAGAAAATTTATATGACCTGCCCAAGGTCATATATTAAGAGCTAGGTATTATCTATAGATAATACATCTTCTCTATATAAATATTAGTAATAAAATAGGGATTCCTGCTTAATAAATAATTTTATTTTTAGAGCATAAATTTCTTCAGAGAACTCTCCTCCTACAATGACACCCCTCCCCCAGTCATTTCATAAAACACATCCATGAACCAAATGCCTGTTAAATAGAGTAAGTGATCTGTCTAGGATCTCTCAGGTTGGCTGAGTCTGACTCCCATTCTCATATTCTGAGGACTTTAATTTACCTGGCCAAGTTCTTCATTAAGATTAGAAGTCCGAGCCATGGCAGAAGTGTCTGTAGGTTCGTAGTGCATATCTAGATCCTACAAGTCAAACCGAAAGTGAATGTACACCCATAAATCTGGTCAACTAACATTTATTAAGCTCCTGTAATAAGGCTCACAGCTCCTGTGACACAGGTGAAAACTGGGAATACAAAGAAAGGAATACAAAACAGTCCTTGCTCCTAAGGAGCCTAATGGGGATATTGTCTGTTCTTTAAAAAGAGAGAGGCAGATATAGACAAACATTACTTAGAGGATGGGGGCAGGGAGGGGACCAGTAATTTTATTGGTATGGAGCAGTGGTTCTCAACCTGTGGGTCGCGACCCCTTTGGGGGTTGTACGACCCTTTCACAGGGGTCGCCGAAGACCATTGGAAAATGCATCTTTCTGATTGTCTTAGGAACCGAGATACTGTTCCTCTGTCTCCAGGAGGGTCTGCCCACATACAGATGCACCCACATATGAGTATTAAAGGGTCGCAGCAATAGGATGGTTGAGAACCACTGGTACAGAGACTTCTTAGGTAAGGAAACAGGCAGCCATGTGATTTAGTGGACAGAGTGCCACGCCTGAAGGCAGGAAGACTCACCTTCTTGAACTCAAGTTCAAGTCCAGCCTCAGACACTTACTAGCTGCGTGACCCTAGGAAAGTCACTGCACTCCTGTTTGTCTCAATTTCCTCATCTGTAACATGAGCTGGAGAAGGAAATGGTAAACTTCTCCAGTATCTCTGCCAAGGAAACCCCAAATGGGGTCACAGTGAGTTGGACATGACTGAAATGACTGAACAACAAGGTGTGGAAACTCCCTCTACAAATGTAGATGGGCATCTTTTTTTATAGCTTAGAATGGACCAGAGTACAAGAGAAATTAAATGATTTGCTAAATGTCCAACAGCAGTGTATGTCAGAGGCAGAATTTGACCTGTAGTCCTCTAGATTTTGAGATTCTCTACCCACTATGTCAGTAGGTGGATCAATTTCTTAATCTTTAATGATATCTGATTAAAACATTACCAATCCAAGTGGTTGCTTAAATGACAGCAATACATTTAAGTGCCCACATACAGAAGACAAACTTGATTTCATCCAATTTTTCTGAAAACATTTAATGATAACATCACTACCTTTATCATAGTTTTAAAAACAACTTAGTCTTAATATATTTTAGGATTCTGAAATAAAAGAGAAAAAACAGGGGAAAATTGCTCACCTGAGGCTTTTCTACTTGGTAATAATATATCAGAATCGAGTTTTAGGGCTTACAAAATCAATGATCATTTTATCCAAAACATTTATTTGCTTGATGAAAGTTAAGGATTTGGTTGAACTTATTCAAGGGCAATTTGTTCTTCTATAGCTTGAGATTAAGCAATTTCAACTCAGGTAGTACAACTAATTATGAATAAAGTTAGGAGCAGCATTTAAGTATTCTGACATAGATACATCTATCGATCTATCTATCGATCTATCTATCTATCTATCTATCTATCTATCTATCTATCTATCTATCTATCTATGCATACATAGAGTAATACTCTTTCCAATGCACCATGGTTCACTTAGCCTAGTTTGAGCTATTAATATTAAAAACTTTCACTACTATAGCTCATGTAACTACTTTAATTATTTAGAAATACTCAATATAAATTTTTAAAATAGTGTATAAATCACGAGTCATGTTAATTCAGACAGTACTGTATCATGAATTAGTAAAATTGTACTGTCATATTTTGACAAAATATATGTACTTTACATATTTACTTTTACAGCCCTTTAAAGTTAGTATACTTATTTTGACTTTAAAGGCTCACCTTTTTATAAACTAATGTAGTCTATAACAAGTAATTTATAATATATTCATTTCCAGTATCAAATAAAAAAAGTACACATCAAGTTTGATCTCTTAATTTGTACAAGTTTAGTCAGCCCATTTCAAGTAATCTAGATTTATGAAGCTGTGATACAAAAAAATTATTTGCTTCCTGATATAAATTTATATTTTTCCAAGTTTTCCCATTATTGCTTCTTTAAGTAGTGAAACCTAAGTCCACTTTGAATATAATTTTATTTACAAATGTGAGTTATGTTTGAAAGCAGAATTGATAGTGTTTCAAAAGCAGATCTTTGCCCCCCAAATCACTTTTCCTCCATATTTTCCTAATTCTCTTTAGACCACTACAGTTTTTTCATTCATCTGTATTTGTAACCTCAGAACAATCCTTAGTTCTTCCCTCTCTAACATTATTTCCTTTTTTTTTATGTTTTGAAAGCCATTATTTATTAACCATCCTGGAACTAGTTTAAATGGGTAGAAAGAGGGATATAAGATAATGGATTTGCATATTCCTAGGGCACTAGACGGCACAATGGAAAAGAGTGCAGGGCTGGGAATCAGCAAGATTTATCTTTCTGAGTTCAAATCAGGCCTCAGACATTTACTAGCTGTATGACCCTGGGCAAGTCACTTAACCCTGTTTGCCTCAGTTTCCTTATCTGTAAAATGAACCGAAGAAGTAAATGTCAAATCACTTTATTATACTTGTCAAGAAACCCCCATATGGGGTCACAAAGAGTTGGACACAGTCTAACATCATTTTAAATCCTAAGGCAAAACCTAAAGAGTTTACTTCCCTGTGTTTCACATTTATCCCTTCCTTACATTATACAAATTATTATAATTAACTTATTAATGCCAGCTTCTCTTCTCTATAATACATTTCTATAAAGCTACCAAATTAGTATTTCTATGACACAGTTCTGACCATGTCACTCCTTAACTTATTAAAAAAAAATCTTCAGTGGCTTCTCAGGGGCAGCTAGATGGTACAGTGAATAGAGATCTGGACCTGGAGTCAGGAAGACCCAACTTCAAATAACCCTAGACATTTACAAGATCAACTAAGATAATATATGTAAACTGCTTAGCACTATTCCTGGTACATAGTACCAGTACATACATGTTATGATATTATCATTAGCATTATTAATTATTATCTCTAGAACAAACTTGGCTTGGAGCTTAAAGCCCTTTGTAATATGTCTTCAATATATCTTCTTATTTTATTTCATGTTTCTTGCCTTCAAAGTACTCTATACTCTAGCCAAACTCGACTACTAGGAGACTTAACTCTTAATAGAGTGCATATATGTCAGTTATTAGCAACAATACTAGGATTACATGAATATGTGAAGTATTTATGATTTTATTAGCATGGTTTAATTATCAGTACTATTCAAAAAAGTCCAAGTAATACTCTCATTTAGTGAATATGGCATAAGAAAAAAAAATACTTTGACCTTGTATCCAGAATTTTACTTAGGAAAAATGTTTGTTATATGGTAAGCATCTAAAAATGGCTTTATTTTATCAAGAAAGGCATAATTTATCTTCAATGGATTCAATTAAGGTACCTAACACTGAAGATTTTAGCCCTGAAGGGTAAGAAGTGTTGTCGATTTTGCATATTCCTTGGGGTAAATGTTAATTAAAAAGCCAAAGAGAGAAGAAACAAGAAAAGGAAAGAGACATTACCAGGTAAGCAATGAGACTCTCAGGAGCCTTAAGGGAAATGAGAGAATGGATACAACATACCCATAGTTATTAGTCTTTCAATTTAGAAGAACAATAGTGCTATTGGAACAACAAATTTACCAACATACATTCTGGCAATAAATGAATGTCCATCATTTTATTAGCTAGTTTTACAAAAATTTAGACTATGCCAAACCCCAAATGAGAGAATTTATTTAAACTGCTAAAATTTACCTTACCATGGAAGAATGAACTACTCTGGTGCATACAGTATGCTAAGTATGCCTAAATACTAAAAAGTGTGAGGTAAAATGCCAAAGTGGGCTTTTCACAGGTCAAATAATTCATGAATAATTGCTCTAATGTTTTTTCTAATAAGGAACTATTTAGTAGCACATGGATAAGGGCGGGGGCAATAATGTTTTTCATCTACACAATATGTCCCCAGCAACAGGGGCCATATATTAAATCTATCAATCAAACAATCAGCAATCATTTACTGAGTGTCACATTTGTGCCTTGAACATAGAAAGATAGCTTGATGTAGTGGATAAAGAGTGGCTTTGGAGCCAGGAAGACCTTGGTTCATGTCCCAGACACAGGAATTATGGGGCCCTGGCAATGTCACTAAAGCTCTCAGTGCACTAGACAAATTTCTAAAACTAAAAATTGCAGAAAAGGTACCAACCTAAATTGGTAGAGGGAGCTTCCTTACCGGGGAGTGAATATCCTATACCAGCGAAATAGCCGATCCATGCCCTGTCCCTATCTAAAGGTCAATTAATGAGTCAGATGTTATTTTAACCACATTTTCTCCAGTAATCATCTTACAGGCAGAAGAATGTCTCTATAAGGTGGCAGATAAAAGGTTCACAGTCTGCAGTCTGCTGTACTGCAGCCCACAGTACAAAGCCAACTAACCAAAATTGGGCTCAAATCTCATCATCACTGGTATCTTAAGTTGGAAAGAAATTTAAAGGCCTCAACTGCAGATGGGAAAACTGAGGTCCAGGGAAATAAAGTTCAATGTTTTACTCATGGTTATAGAGCTAGTTATTGGTAGAAATGCATTTAGAATTTGAGTTTCAGTTTCCCAAACATTGTCTTTAGTTCTATAATTTTTAGCCAATTATACTTTAATTCAGATTTTAATATATATTTTGAAAGTCCAGATTTTAAAATGGAAGAGAATCACACATTATTTAGCTAGAAAAGTAAAGAGAGCAAAAAGATACATTTTAAATAAAATAATTTAAAAATGTAACCATATGATTCTAGAGTGTTGAATTTTAAATACATTACACTTTTGACTCTGAATAAATGTTCAGTATAGCAGATGACTGCATACAACAAATTATTTTTGTTTGTTTTGTGCTTTTTGGAGGGCAGTTGAGGTTAAGTGACTTGCCCAAGGTCACATGGCCAGTTGTGTGTCTGAGGTCATATTTGAATTCAGGTCCTCCTGATGCCAGGGCCGGTGCTTTATTCACTGTGCCACCTAGCCACCCCACAAGAAATATTTTTAATGTTATAATAGGTTAAAAATTTTCTAATTAATTACACATGAAATTGTTTCCCATGTACAATGTATTTTTCAAAATTTCCCTTAAGTCCCCCCAAAATCGAATGTATATTTTGTAATAAAAATTTCCTAATATAAGGAACAATTTAAGCAACAGATGTCTTTTGACAAATAACACAACATATAAGATTGATATAAACAAGAATAATTAATCCTAATTACCCAATTTATGAAGTAAGCCTGTGTAAATTTAACAACTTCTAATGTAACCAACAAGCTGATTGGAATGAGGTTGTTGAAGAGGATGATAAAAGTCAAGAAATTCAGTCCAAAATTGTTAGCTCCACCATCTGTCAGGAAGGGGAAAAAAAAGTTATTTCTGGTGACAAAAAAAAAAGTAAAATAACTTAGAACTTTGATAGGAAAACATTTTGTCTTCTAAAATATGAGATGAATAATGATCAGTTTTTAATGTATGTTGGACTGATAACTGTCCCTTTTTCTTCAATATGTAAGCAGTGTTCTAGCATCAATGCTCTCACTGTTGGCAGTCCTTTTAAGAATCTGATGACACGGCAAGCACTAATAAGGACTTCAAAGTTCTTTACTAATCAAGAAGTCTTTGGACAACAAGGGAAAAAGTGGGTTTGAATGTGCAAATGTCATAGAAGTGAGCATTATTTTACATAAGGTCTTATCAGGAGCTTAAAAAAAATCTCTTTATGGTATGTTTCCCTCCGATTTAAATAATGCTCTGCTTCATCAACAATCAAAATGAAAGATATTCCATCCCTATCATCTCCACATCTTTATAATGAATATTTGTGCTTTTCCTGCCCTTCTGACTTCTCCAGCTTTATTTCTCTTGTTACGTCCTTATCTTCCTTTCTCCCTTTAAACCTGGGTATTTCTCATCGGTATGTGCTAGGCTCTCTCTTTGTCCAACTTGTGGTGAACACTGGCTCTGGAGTCAGAGGAGCTGGGTTCCAATCCCATCTCTGATGATGACTATAGCATAACCTTAGCCAAGTCCTTTTCATCTCCAAGAGCCTCCTTTTCCTATCTGTAAAATACAACATTGAATTACATGGCTTCTGAGGTCCCTTCTATCTCCAAATGGTATGAACCTGTAAGTTCTTCCACTCCAAAAGACCTTAGAGCCTCACTTACCCTGCCATGCAGGTGTTTTCCAAATATATATTTGCATACCCCCGTCTCCAGACTCTTCCTAAAACTTTGGTTACATATTTCCTACTGCTTTCTGGGTATGTTCAAGTAAATATTGCTCCATCGTTTCAAACTCAACATATCTGAACTGGAACTCAGCATCTTCCTCCCTGAACCATCTCTATATCTAATGTTTTTATTTCTGTTAATGGCACTATCATCTTCCCAGTATCTCAGGCTCATAGCTGGCATTCAGAAGCTCTCCCACAATCTGGTTTCCACCTTTATCTGATCCTACTCCCCTCTGTATGCCAGTCATCATGGACTTTGCATCCTGATCTCACCTGGCCTTAGCTTTCGTTTCTGCTCATTAATCATCATCATAATATGCTATTCCTAGAATGAACTTTTGTCCTCATCTTTATCTGCTGAAATCCCTGACTTCCTTCAAGACATAATTTAGACGCTACCTCTTCTGAAAAGCCTTCCATGAAGGAGTCAGGGAACGTTCTCTCTCTTCAACTTTATTCTAAGACTTTGCTCATATCTCTGCTTTATAGTCACTCATTCCAACCTTTCCCCTGTGTCATAGTTACTTCTGTACATAGTACTTACTGCTATCTCACATCAATTATAAACAATATAAATACAAAATGATAAAAGCACCAGGGCTATTATAGACTATAGGAATAACAAATGACATAAGGTTAGCAAATCAATTACTTTAAGACTAGCTTTGGAAGGCATGAATCCCTGAATAAATGTCATAAAACAGAGAAAGCAAATTAGTCTTTTTCTAAAAGATTTCATGGCATGTTTTTTTACATTTCTAGAGTGAGAATTATTTATTAGCTAAATACACATCAAAAGGAATTACAAAGCATTTACTAGAAATGTTCATTAGTGTTTCATTAAGTCCATAATAGCAAAGAATGTAACTTTTTAAAGGAAACTTTTTTAATGACACTTCTCAGCAGGAAACCTTGACTAATAGTAGAGAATTCATTTGCTTCATGAATTGAAAGTCAAAGAACCTTCACTTTTAACATGTTTTAAAGCTTGTAAAACACTTTAAGGCTCCAAAATGATTATTGTAATTGCCCTAAAAATAAACTTACTTGAGCTTTGCTTTCATTATGAAATGTAACTGGGCAATTTCCTACTTTAAAATTCTTTTAAAAAGAAATTTTCATTAGCTGAATATCCCTGTGTATCTTTATTAAACCATCTTGTATTTTTATAAAATTTTCATTTAAAAATGAAGATTATAAAAATAAACTGATTAAAAATTTCTTTTCAGTTATTTTATCATTATAGCAAATATAAAAATCAGCTTCTCTTTGCCTTTTATATCAGACTTATTTTCCAGGAACAGTGGGAATATTTTCCAAATGCCTCAAGAATTTTTTGTTTCTGGTTTCTTCTCAGTGTGGAGATTTCTCTCCATGTAGAAACGTTCTCCACATCTGGGGGGGGGGGGGAGGCTCAGGAGGAACTTAAAGAATCCTAAACTACTGCCTGGGGCACTAAGAAGCTAAAGGTCACGCCCAAGGTCACAAAGTCAGTTTGTTCCCAAGGTAGGACTTGAGGTCTAGATCTTACTAATGCAAAGACAGAGACGAAGAGACAGTGAATGCCTTCTCAGATCATTTTCAAGGCTCCACAGCACTTTGATGTTTTACCCACAGTCATTCATTGAGAAATTTCTGAATAAAGTTTAAGAAAAAAATGCAACATGTGTGGAACAAGTGAAAATATTCTGGTAAAGGAAACAGTCACCAAACTTGAGCTGGGCTTTAGTCCTGATAGGCCCCAATTTTTTCCTATAGAATACCCTGTCTTGAGGAAAACAAGAAAAGCAAGAAATAATCTGTCTGCCACGTGTTTCTGTAATAACCTACTTTTGGTAAATAAGAAAAGCAACAAGTAACCCCTAATTGCCTACTTTTGGTAACAAATAATATGTCTGCAAGGTGTTTCTGTAATTGCCTACTTTGGATAAACAAGAAAAGCAACATGTAATAGCTTACTTCTGATAAATAAGTAAAATAATTGAAACATACATTTGTATTGGGTTAAAAGGATTGTAAGGACGCACCTTCCCACCAATGGGAATGAAGGTCTGGGTACTAGGGAGGGGATCTGGGGTTTTTGGGTTGTCCTAGAATTGTTCCTGCAAGGGTATATAACTGCTTGTCTGATTTCTATATTCTATCTCCCTACAGCAGTGCATGTTCTGGGTAGGTGATACCCTGCTCTCCTGAGACTTGCTGAGCCATAAATAGCTTCAGTTTCTACATGGAGAAACCTCTGAGTTTTATTTGGGTAAGGGTCTTTATCCCACACAAACACAATACAATGAGTATATCATTATTTGGATCTATGAAGGTGTATGATTTAACACGGCTCCTGGCCTGTAATTCCATTTAGATAGTCTAGAATTAGTATTATAAACTGAGTCTTCTGTTCCAAAAGGTTTCATGTAAAAGCAACAAGCAGTTCTTTTTATTGTGATCAAAAATGATTGTTTGGAACTGTTTAAACATGAATACCCAAATTATCCTTATCAAATAAGAAACACCTTTTGACATAATTATTTTAAGACTTACAGTTGAGATTGAGATACCAGTCCCTTCCAGAATGTCTTCGATTCCAAATAGCTGAACCAATGGAACAGATTAGAGACATGGCAATCAAGATGCAAAATAGAATCAGAATTTGTATGTTTGTAATCCGCTCCACATTGGAGAGCTTCAGGGGTGGGCTTGTTGAATTCTACAGGGAAAAAGGATACGAAGAATCAAAATGAATTCTGAAAATGGGTGTGCTTTTGTGTGCCTGTGTCTAATAGTTTAGGAACCATGTAAGTCATGTTTCTCTGTACTTTGAGATTTAAACTATTGACTAGATGAATAAAGTGTGTTGGGGTGGGGGCAATATTTATTTACAAAAGATACAGTTTATCTCATGAACTCAAATTCAAAATTAAAATTATTCAACACCTTTTAAAGTAAAATAAATAAAATCTTTACAAATAAAATATCTCCAAGTATAATTTATATAAAATGCTTCCATTTGAATTTGTGTGTGGCTATATCCTACCCCAAAGGAATCGGTGCAACCCCAACTGTTCCATGAGCCAGAGTGGGTTCTCAATCAGAGTGGGTGAAAAGAACTTCTGGTTCTGCAGATGTGGAGTTGAATGGCCAGAGCTATCATCTTCTTCCCTAGTTATCTCTATAACATTGATGAGTATGGGCCTAATCAATCAATCAGTCACTCAACTAACAAGTATTTATGAAGCACCAACTATGTATCAAGCACTGTTCTAGGGGCTGGGGATACCAGTGTGTAACAGTAATGAGATTTGAAGTTCCTTTTGTATTGCAAAGCTAAGAGGTACTTAGCACCTAGTTCAGATTAGGCCTCTGTTAAAGAAACAGAAGGTATGAACTCCTGTCTCCTGTTGCTGACGTAACAGGAAGGGGTTGGCTGAAACAGGAAGCTAATGCTGTGTGTATATAAGACCCTGGCTAGAAGAGTCAGATCTTCTTGGAGTAAACTCCGTGGGTGCAAAAGCTGCTGCAGCTGAGGAAGCAGCTGAGGAAGCTGAAGAGGAACCAAGGAGGCTGAAGAGGAAAGCACACACAACTCTTCCCCCTCACCCCATGAAGAGAATGACTTTGAAAACCTGGATGGAGTGATTTTGATTCTGGGAACCAGATGAAACTTCTGCTGAGTCTGAGGGTCAGCTGGAGCTGCCAAAAGACTGAAGAAGCATGGCTGTGTGGGATTTAAGACTTTTGTCTGTTTGTGATTTTGTTAAGCCTTGTCTTCCCAGGAACAGAGACTGTGAAAGATTTGAGATGGACTGGACACTGTGAGCTCCAATGTGGAGCAGGAACTCCACAGAGAGCTGGACAAGGACCTTGGAGCTGTCTGCCTTTGAACCCAGGTGACAGTTTGGTGAATCCAGGTAGTTTCTGGGACCAAAGAAGGGGATCCAGGGAATCTGAGAAACCACTCCAAGTCAAATTGAAAGAAGACTTTACTTGGATACTGTGTGCTGACTGAGAAACAGTAAATTTACTAGTGACCTAGGGGTGGAGGGTCTGTGTATTTTCTGATTATTGGATAGTGAATGATGATCGCGTTGATATAATGACTGATTGACTAAATGATTGTACTTAGTAACTGACGACTGAATAAGTGACTGAGTTAATTTAGTGTGCCCCATGAGTGGAGAATTTTGACTATTGTACTTTGTGTTCCTTGGAGGAGGCAAAGCTCCTTAAAGATGATTGAATGATTGAGTTATTAAATGATTATTCTTTGTTGAAAACTTTACGACCACTGTGGTGGAAACTATATGGCCATTTTCTGTGATAAGTTGTTGTAAATGCTATATTTTGATTTTCTGTGATAAGTTGTAACATTGTGAATGCCGTACTTTGATTTACAGTGAACATTCCACTTGGATTTGTTATGAAATAAACAGTGTTCATTATATTGTGTCATCAGAACCTTAAAAGCTGTTCACAGTAGCATTCTTCTGAAAAGCTGTTCATTCTTGGCTTTACATAGTGCAAAGAATGAAACAATCCCTCCTTGAAAACAACTCCGATGGAAGAGACATGCATATGTGAGTATAAACAGAAGATAAAGACAATGAACACAAATAAACGCAAAGTAGTTCATTAGGAGGAGTTGGGGAGAGAGGATAGTAGAAGATGGTCTTTGACCTGCCTCATGAAAGGAGAAATTCTACAAGGTGAGGATGGAGCGCATTCAACACAAAGAGGATGGCAAGTACAAAGCCACGGAGAAAGGAGGTGGAGGGACAAATGTGAAGAAAAGAAAGTCCAGTTTGACTGGAATGCAGAATGCAGGAGGGAAGTAATGTCCAATAATGCTGGAAAGATAGGTTGAAGTCATAAGGTAAGAGTTTTCAAAAGAAAAAATAAGTTTATATTTTATCCTAGAGGCAGTGAGAACTTTTGTAGTTGGCTGAGTAGAAGAGTCATGTGGTCAGATCTGCACAGGAGGAAAATTACTTTGGCAGCAGTGTGTCAGACTGATCTCAGTGGTGACAGATGAGGCATGGAGATCAATAAGAAGTCAGTTGCAAAAATCAAGATGAAAGGTCAAAAGAACCTGAATTAGAGCGGGTAGCTGTGTGTGTCGAAAGAAAGAAAAAGACTGGATATGAGCAATGATGTAACAGTAGAAATGATAAGATCTGGCAACTGACTGGATGTGGGGTGGGGGGAAGGAATGAGGACTTTAGGACAACACTTAAGTCATGAAGTTGGGAGACTGAAAGCACTCAAGTGCCTTTGAGAGAAATAAGGAAGCCTGGAAGAGGGGAGGGTTGATTTGGAGAAGAAAGATTATAAGGTCACTTTAGGACTTTTTGCCCTCTCTCTTTTCAATATCTTAAATTTAATATAATCTCCCATTTTTCCTCCTTTCCCTCAATCTCTGACAAACTAGTAGCTTTTCTCGCCAAGGTCAACATCTCTACATGTGTGCTTGATTCCATACTCTCTCTCCTTCTCTAGCAGACTCAATCTGCTCAATCATCCTCTCAAATCTTCAACCTTTTACAGTTCCTTTCTAATCTCATTTAAATAAACCCTAGCTTTCCTCATCCTTATAAAACTCTTGCTAGATCATACATTGACTATAGACATAGGCAAGAGCCTCTCATGCTATTGTCTTACATATCTCATTTTACCAGTCAAATTGCTAGAAAAAGCTGTCTATACTTATCTTCACTCCTTTTTCTCTCACTCTTCACTCCTTCACAATCTGACTTCTATTCTTATCACTCAAATGAAACAGCTCTCTCTAATTACTAATGATCTCTTCATTGCTAAATTTTATGGTCATTTCTTGGTCTTCATCTCTCTTGATCTAGTGCCAGAGGCAGCATTTGGGAGTCTTCTTGACTATATAACACTTAGGCTAATTTAAAAAGTGATATCCAGAAAATAATTAGGATGTTCATATACATAATAATGTTTTGAGATGGGGAAAGTTCATCCTGGTAGTTAAAATAATAGAATAATACAGTCTGCTTAAGGATAAACATAAACAAAAGTGCTAGAAAGTGAATGCAAAATAAAATTTAAAAACTAGTGGACCAAAAATTTTTACAACTCAAAAGAAACCTACCTGCATAAGCTTGGTATCATGTCCAGTATAGACCACTATTCCATGAACCCACTGTGTATTTCTCAATTGAGCTCCACGTAAAAGAATCTGATCAGCTCCCAGAGGAACAGTTCTATAATGAAGGGCATATTAAAATCAACAATAAAGCCTATTCCTTCTAAAACTCTTAAAAAGCATTTTGTGTAGTCTGTAAAAATATTGAATGCCCTCTTAAAACAGTTAATGGCTTCTGTGCTCCTGATGTCATAACTCTTTTCCAAAATGAACTTTATTTGAATTGCCCAGGGAATTTTAGAAATTATTATCATTCTTACATGAAAATAAAGGAAGAACATGGAAGGAAGACTTCAGCCTGCCTTTTCCCCTTATTAAATTATTTCCCCCTCATTCTACAAACTGATACTTAACTGACATGGAATATTTTGAACTCTTGCATATTTATGCTTTCTGTTGAATGAATCTGATCTATTTTGACTTTTATAATAATTGGATTTTGATATTATCATCTTCTTTCCCTTGAAATGAAAAAAATGTTTAAAAAAACCCTTTAACCTTGAGAAATACTAGATTTTAAAACAACTTCATTGATCTATAAAATACGTATTGGTTGCCCCATGTTAGTCAATGCTACTTCTTCCTCCCTTTCTTTTCTCTTTCTGATTCTACCTATTGATAAAATTTGTCCATCTTTGGGCACCCTGAAGTAACTAATTAGTGATCTACAAGTATATGCACCTTCTATTTATTTAATTAATAACAGGTATTCTTTGGGGAGTTGATTAATTCAGTCTGATCTTACAGCAGTGATTTGCAAGAATGTTCTAAGTTATGAGTTCCCTTGAAGAGACAAGTGAAAGCTGTCAACACAATATATTACCCAGCAGACCAGTTTTCCAATAATGAGGCAAATGATCAATTGTGTCTTTCATATCTATTCTGTGGGATTACGAGTAGAACTGGGAAGCACACAACCTCAAAAATTTACAAAATTCTTCTGAGAGGGTAACAAAAAAGGGAGAGAGGATTTACTTGAAGAAAGCAAATGGCTAAAGATCCTTGAGACTGGATAACTGGCTTTTAAAAATATTATGAGCCCCAAAAAAAAGTCAAACAGAAATTCAATAAGGAGAATAATGGGTTTGGGAGGGGAAGAAGGATAGAAAACATATCTTTGAACCAACAAGGGTTAATTCTCTTCAGAATGTAGAACTTGTTAGTCAAGTAAAGTCAACAAGCATTTATTAAGTACCTATTATGCAGCTACTGTGAAGGGCACTGTGCTAAGTGCTAGCCAGCAGCACACAAGGAATTGATGCCCCAGACATTATAAGCTAATAGATAATTTAGAGAAATTTATGTTCTATCAAATGGATAAACAATGAGAATTTATTTTCTTGTAAGTCATATTTTGGTCACATGAAGAAATAGATCCTCTAGCATGGACCTCTGATGTCACCTTTTTGGATTCAGTGAATTATATTCACAACTAACTGGAAGGGCAGAGCACTGATACATAAAGTTACTCCAATAAAATAAAGCTAACTAACATCATAAAAAAGTAAGATCTTAGAGAATTATCCTACATCATTTTGGAATAGGAAAACGTAATGATAGAACCAACTAGATTCTTTGTGCAAAAGAACACACTTTTTGGGGAAGCCAGGAAAGGGAAAATATGATTTCCCCTGTGTTTCTCCCTAATCTGATGCTCAAACAAGGGTGATACTTGGCTAACATAGTCCCCCTCCCCCACTCCAAAAGGTTCTGAAGATTTTTGAAGTTGCTAGTCTTAAAGCACAAAAGTGTTAACCTCAGATGCATGTGCTTCCATTTTTATTCCCAAACAGAATTTTATATCCAAACTGTAACAGACACGAATTCAATGCCAACGTATTAGAGATTAAAAATTGGAAAAAAAGAGGAAATAAGACCATGGAGAGTTATCGCCATCAATTTATACCATAGCTCTTTATATATGAGATAGCATGGACTACTGGTAGAGCAAAAGCCATCCTGATTTGAAGTCAAGAAAGAGTAGGTTGACACCCAAAGATGAGAGAGAAAATGTACTTCCCTCCCCCTTCTTTGCAGAGGTAGAAGACTATGACTGTGGAATACTGCACATATTTTCAGATTTGACTGATGTGTTGGTTAATTTTGCTCAATTATTTTTTCTTTTCTTTTAAACATTTCTTATTTAAAAAATGGAAAGGAATACTTGGGAACTAAGATGATGTAAAATGAGGTAACATTTGTAAAGCATTTAGCACAGTGTCTGGTATATAATAATTGATTTAAAATGCTTGTTCTCTTTTTCCCTTTTTTTTAATAGTGAAAGTACCTTGAAAAATTAAAAATGTCATAGAAACTCATGGGAAAAAATTTTGATTCAGTTTTTTTCATGTGGAATAAGGTCCTTAAATACATTCTATGTATAGACATTTTATGCTGAGCAATACATCAGAGTGGGGTGGTTTGGCATCAGTGGCATAAAAACATAGAGAAACTAGTAGGAGGATATGGGTGCCAGCCAGGCAAGAATAGCAATGGGTTGACATTGCACAGTTGACATTCCTTGTATGGGGAACACTGTCATATATTAGTGAATAATCATTGCATGTAATTTTGGAAATTATCTTTAAATTATTTCAAAACCACAGAGAATCAGTTTTATGCTTCAATGAAGATTAAATTTATGGCAAATCAAAGACACCTCATGTTTAACTATAAACACGAGTCAAGAATGGCAAGTATTGGCAGATATTCCTTAGAGTACTGTGTGCTAAACTTATGTGTTCCAATACTAGCTATTAGGTGGCTCTAAGTAAAATTTGATGACACTGGAAAAAAAAATGAAGGCTACAGATGTTGACTTAGAAAAGGAAATACAGAGTCTGGAGTTCATATTCTGATCTGATATTGTATAACCTTGGGAATGGGCCAACCACTAAGCACTTTTTAAAGTCCATTACTGTTTCTTACAAGTAGAAGAAAGGCTCAGCACAAGGGGATGTTGCCGAGTATCCCCCAGAGTACATGACAAATATCCAGAATGCCATATTATACTTTCCCCTCAGTCATTATCCCCATAGTCATCTTGTGGAGAAAGGGTCCAACATCCTCACCACCATCAAAACCAACTGCCATCCAACTACCGTTGACAAACATATAAACTCAAGGAAATATCTGAACAGTAGTTGCTCCAGACCCTGTTCCCAGTGCTATTCATCATCCAGAAGAGCAATCCTTGTGGAGATGCAACCTGGAAATTACTTTTACGGGTGCTGCTGCCCCACTTCTCAAGATTGGGGAAAAGTGCCCTTGCCACCAGAAATTTTGGCACTGTCAAATAGTTTAACATCAGAAATGTATATAGTCAAAGCCATGTAAATGACATGAAAGAGACTGCATTATCATTTGCTACATAAGGTCTTTCCAGTGGTTATTTTCTTCCCTGTTACAATGTGAGCTGTTTAAGAACAGAGATTGTCTTACAATTTCTATTTTTATCCCCAGAGCTTAACACAGTTAGATGATCAGTGTTAGGGAGCCTCTATTCATGAGTTTACCTACACAACAGAACTATTAAAAAACCAAACAAACCATAGATAATGTATTTTCATAACAAACATGTCGATATTAATAACTAACCAAATTTCTCAGTGGAGCTTCACATATATAACACAACCTGGTAGGAACATACTTAAGTTTTATTTTAAATTGTAATTTATTTTTTACAGTAAATAGTTTTGAATACAGATCATACGTACCCATGTCCATCAAGCCTAATATTGCCAACAAAATCATAAAGATGTCGATTTGGACTCTCACACTCAATTCTGCCCGAAATTCTCATTAAACTGTCAATATCCTTAATCTCTGATGTTGCTGGCAAACCCTATTTTTACAAAGAAAGAAAAGTTAGTCATATTCTGACCATATGAACTGATTCACACACATAAACTTCAGAATTTATTCCAATCTTTTTAGAGCACAAAAAGTCAACCCTTTTTCTCTAACTTCATTTTGAACCAAGTCAAAGTACTGATTGAGAAGAATACTCATACCCCCTTCAACTATGACATAATTTTTATAAGAGAAAATATAAGGTATGATTTGTGGGAAAATGCAAATTTTCAGTGTTGAGGATGACACAGTGGTGAGAAGTTAGGGAATAACTATAATTCTCCAAGGTTAAGTTTTAGATGAAAGTGGGTGTGTTCTCTCAGACTGATTAGGAATGAATTTTGCTCCCAAAATGCCACTGCACTTGCTACTTCTGGAAACAACTTGGGCTTACTTCTGTCTTTATTCTTCCCTCTTTCTACTGATTTGAATGCATGTATTTAATACTGTTCTGGTTTCATTAAATCACTAACATCCAAGTTACAAATTTCATAGCTCACCCAGACCCTAGGGAACTAATTATCTGAAAGAGTATTTCAATAGGGCATCTCAAAACCTGCACCATTACAATTTGCAGATGTTTTATATGCAGGGGGCCAATGGATGTGGTGACTTGAAGAAGAGGAATATTATAGGTTAGAAAATGAAGAAAATGAAAATTTCTTCCTGAACTTAGTGAATTATTTTATAATGTCTTTGGAAATAATCATCCATCTATTTGTTCATCTTAACTTCTTGTGGTCAGTTAACACAAAGGAACTGACTTTTGTCATTTCAATACCAGTGTGTTTTCATGGACTACAAGGCATTTATTAAATGCATACTATGTGCCAGACATGTAATAACACAATAACATCCAATACAATGATGTGTAATTGAGATATCATATGTAAAGCACTTTTTAAACCTTATACAACTATAAAATGATGATTGGCTATTCTAAATATATTTTGATATTTTAATAACAGAATTCTTGAGGAGATGCAGTCATTTGTATAAGAAAAAGATGACTAATTTATATTATAAGATATGAATACTGTCACATGCCAAAATTTTACTTTATATCTAAAACTTTGGAGGTAAATTAATTCTATTAGCTCTTCAATTAACTAGCTCATATACAACTAAACAAAAAACCCTAGGGAATGAATTTCCTGAAGTTGTATGTCCTTTATTTTCCTACCCCCCCCACTCACACACTCACTCACACACACACAATCTGTCCTTTACTTCTTTGTGTTTTCAGTCTCCAACCTTGGAGTTATCTATCACTACTATAAACTTCTACTCTCCTAGATACAAGCTCCACAAATGTCCCACTCCTTAGCAAGGCAATATGTCTCCTTGATTTCCTCCCCTTTTACCTCCTCTAGCACCATTCTTCATTCTCAAACATCTTCAATCTGTCTATCTTTACTGGCTCCTTCCTATTTGAATTTTCTAAAATTTGAATTTCTAAAACTTTCATCAGACTTTGCTCACTTCCCTACTGTTTCATTCTGAAGCATGCTCTACTGCATATCAATCACAGATATCCTCTCTACTTTCCTTTTATGTGTTAGCCTTCTCCATTGTAATGTAAACTTCTTGAGAGCAGAGACCATCTTGTTTTTGTAGCCTCAAAACTTAGCAAAATACCTGATATAGCAAGTACTTAATGAATTATCTCTTCCTTCTTCTGACCCTCTACATCAAACTACCATTTGGTGCCTTTCTTTAACTGCCAAACTTCTTGGAAAAATAAACACAACAGTTCTTAATGCCTGTTTTCTCATTCCCTATTTACTAAGCAACCCCCTCACTATCTGATTTTTAGACTTACTATTCTATTGATATTTTTCCTTAAAGGTCATCAATAATATTATTGTCAAATTCAATAGCCTTTCCTCCATTTTCAATCTTCCCATAGATTTGGATGTCACCCTATGCTCATGGTCCTCCTTACTTCTCCAGCTGTGCTTTAATTGCCTTTAGCACCTCTTCATTATCCCTCAATATTATGTCCTTGGTCCTCTTTTTGTCTCTTTTGCAGTCATAAACTGCTACAAATCAAGCTTATTTTCTTTTACTTAAGGTCCTTCTTACTGGCTTTTCTATTTTTATGGGTGACACCACCATTCATCCAGTTACCCTTTTATGAAAAAATGATATTATCTTCCCCCCTCCCCTTCATCATTCCAGCAATGTTTTCCCTCACTATTAAGTCATTAAGTCTTGTCCATTGTACCTCCAAAACCTTTGTCAAATTTGGCCCTTTGTCTCTTCTCTCGCTGTAACCTTTCTAGCATAAAAATTCATTATCACTTGTTTGTATTATTTTAATAGCCATCCCTCTTAGATTCTTCCCTATCTAATTAAATTTTCATATCATTTGGAGAGTAAACTTATTTATTCAAAGATATGATCATATCATTCTTCTATTCAAAATCCTTCAATGGCTGCCTATTACCTACCAAATAAAATTTTTAACTGCTTAGCCAACTATCATGGAGGCTTGATTACAGTTAGATAGTCATCCTATTTTTCCACTTTCACTGCATGCCACTTAACCATTTACCTGTCAAACTAATTCTTAGGTTCAACCTCATCTTACATTTTACCATGGTGCCTTTGTTTACGTTATTTCCTACGCCAAGAAAACTTTACGTTGCCCTTCCTGGATTCACTTGTTAAGATTCTACCCAACTATTAAGATCCAGTTCAAACATCTGATCATCTGTGGAAGCACTGCCTAATTTAGGGAATCACAGAATATCATGCTGGAAAACACTTTAGAAACCATTTAGTCCATTCTTTAACCAAAATGAATCACCTTTACTAACAAAGTAGTCATCCAGTCTATGAAGAATTTCAATGGGAGGAAACCCACAATTTCTCAAAGCTACCCATTCTTCTTTTGGTTATGACTGTCATGAAGTTTTTTTTCTCTCTAATACCATGTTATATTTGCCTCTTCAACTTCTATTCACTACTCCTGGTGATACTTTTTAGGGTCAAATGGAGAAAATCTAATTCATCTTCCCTGAGAAAACTTTTGAAATATTTGAAGATGAGTATAAGGTCCTCTCCCTTCCTTAGTCATCTTGCCTTCTTTAAACATTCCCAATCCATCCCTTCAACTGATACTTATAAGACAAGTACTCAAGGTCATTCACCAGGTTGCCTTCTTTTGGTTACTCTCCAGTTTAGTAATCAATAAGAATTTTATTACATGCCTATTATGTGGTCCACCATGAATATCCTTTCTAAACCAAAGTACTCAAAACTGAACCCAACAATCAATATGTGGTCTGAGTAGGGCAGAGCACAGAGAGATGACTATCTCCTTATTCCAGAAGATAATGACTCTCTTCATGCAATCCAAGACTACATTAGCCTTTGTATTTTGGCTGCCTCATCACACTGATGACTGACATTGAGGCGATACCCCATTTAAATCCCCAGACGTTGTTCAGATGAACAGATGTCTTATCATATCCACACCCTATTTTATACTTTGGAAGTTGAATTTTTGAACTCAAAGTATAAAACTTTGCGTTTATCCCCATTGAATTTCATTGCATTAGATTCACTGCAGTACTCTAGATCTCTAGGTTTAATAAACTTTGGCACTTAAGCCAATCCTATGGAGCATATTTCAGAATATTAACATTATATATTTAAATACAATTTAAATACATTATATATTTAAATACAATCAAATATAGAGGATTAAAAATGAATGATATTAAAAGATGTAATTTTTTTCCTATCCAAATTTTCATATTCTGCAGGTCAAGAACTCATTCTGGCCTCACAAGAATGTTTTTTGATGCTGACTGTCTTATTCGGTATGTTAATTTCTCTGCTCATTAATCATTTCCCCCATTCTCACAGTAAAATATAGCAAGTGCTTAGTTTCATTTGTCATCTTTCATTGTGTATTGTAAATATGTGTGTATATATCTCACATATACCAATATAGGTATCTGTTATCTTCTCCATTGAATTGAGCTCCTGGACGGGCTTATAAGATCCTGGGACCTTTCTTTAGATCACCTGATGTTCAACAAATGCCAGTAGAACATAAGAACTGTGCTATCTGTGATCTCTTGATCTTGTCACATGACCAGCTCAACTGCTTTTTCATTCATATAGTTCAGATGACATTCTTTGGACCAATTCTTTTATGCAATTCTTCACTGGCTACAACCTACTCATGCCCAGGGTGGCTTTAACCTTTAATCCTTTAAAGACTTTGGCAATTCCATAATGGCAACCATATGATATCACTAAAACAATATTTCTGGTTAGCCAGTTGGCTAAGATATGAAATTGTAATTTCAAAGATATTTTAGGGTTTTTTTAGGAGTAAACTAACGTTCAAGCCAAGAAAACTAGCTCTGATGAACGACCAACATTCTCTCAAAAGTTTGTCAAAATCTCTGTGCATAGGGGCGGCTAGGTGGCGCTGTGAATAGAGCACCGGCCCTGGAGTCAGGAATACCTGAGTTCAAATCTGGCCTTAGACATTTAACACAAAAAACTAGCCATGTTACCTTGGGAAAGTCACTTAACCCCAACTGCCCTACAAAAAGCAAAAAAAAAAAAAAAAATCTCTGTGCATAGTGTATTTGTCTCCATATAGAGAGTACAGGAATTCTTCGTGGCTTTTTCTTCTTATCCTCAGTGCCTAATAAATTCTTGTTTATTGATTGATGTGTCTTCTCTCTCTCCTAGGCCTTACCAACACACATGTGTGTACACACACACACACACACCCAGACCATAAGCTTCATGACAGCAGAGACCCATCCTAATTTAATCTTAGCATCTCCTCCATCAATTAATATAGTACTTGGCACATACATAGCAGGTGCTTTAATGAATATTTCAGTTGAAGAAAAACGGTAAACAATAAATTTTTAATATTGCTTGATAGAACCACAACTGCTATTAAAAAAAAATAAATGAAATTTTACCTGTCGTATTTTCAGGTTAGTTTCACCATCTAGGTTGGATGTTTCAATATAACACATGGCCTGGGGCTCACTGTTATTTAAAATTAAAAATCATAAAGACTTAGCCAAAAAAAAATCACAGAAGCAATACTCAATTATACAATGTTCAAATTCATGAAGTCTCAAATCTTATCTTCTCTCTAAGATACAGCAGTAAAAATCCCTCTTATCTAAACCAGCTCAATTCAAACAGCAAGCCTCAGATTCAGTGTCTGTCTATACAGGAGAAACTAATGGACTACAATTTTTTTCTATCTCATAAGCAATTTGGCTTCAGCAATCAGTATTTATCTTAAAGATATCCTAACTGTATGGATTTGTGTATCATACTTTAGTCCAGTTTGCTTACCATGCATAGGCTCAGCAGAGATATTCATATATGTGGAGGGACTCTAACTGTCAAGGTTTATGTTCAGAATATCATGTCTGAGTCATGTTCACAGCTTGAATTCTCATCGATGACAGAAATTGATTAGAATATTCTAGATTATTTCTCTTATACTTTTAAAACACTTTTAATCCTAAAATAACTGTCTCCAAAAGAGTCAACATAAGTCAAATGAATGAACACTGTTTTCAGTAAAAGTGGGCATACTTCTGTCATTACTTCTGCCATTCTGTAAGGTTTATTATCTTTTTTATCCTGGAAAAAAGTCCCATTTTCAGAGATTGGGCATGGGAAGAGGGACAGGGAGCTAAAATTAGTTTTGTAGTTGAATTTTTTTTGTATCTAATTAGTTTCTCTGTAATATACACAAACCTGGATATTCTACTTATTCATGCCCACAACTGAAAAAAGGAAGCATTCAAAAATCACATTGATCTATTTAACACTTGGTTGAGGAAATGAACTTGATTTTCTAATTATTTTCAATAAACAAGTTTTAGTTAGCAAATATACTAAAATTTTATCAAAATTAGATGAACTACTGCTTCACCATGTTAACTTCTGGAAAGAAGTTAACATATAGCTAACTAGATACTCTGGTAAGTTAGGCATATCTGGAATGTCCTAGTCAATTTCCAATTTCATAAATAACTTACACTAAGAATCAATAATGGAAATTTAGCTTTTTTATGTCTTCAAGATAAAACAAGAGAATGTGTTAATCAGATGTTGCAAAGATCTACGTAGTAATTTTGGAAGGTAACTAAATAATTTCACATTCTTTTAAATTCATAAATATGCCTATTTATCTTCCATAGGAAAGAGCTTTAGTTATATATTACTTTCATGTTATCAATTTATTTTTCATCACCATCACAATGGTAATTTAGTTTTTTAGTAATCATCGGTCAATTTGTTACTTTATTATGTGAAAATGTTAAATATATAATTCATTAAAGAATCACAAACACAGATTAAAAATATGGAGGAATGGAAAGATACCAAATGTTAAATTGAGCAACATGGATGCCATATTGTCGCAGGAAAGCATGAACATCTTCCTGACTGTCCAAAGTCACTTGACATTCAAATGAGAAATTTCTCCTAATACTGTTATGATCTTTCTCCTCCCCTATATATTCTCTTTCCCTCCCTTTCCCCTCCCTCCTTCTCTCTTTGTCTCTCTCCAATAACCATTTTTTTTTTAAGGAAATTAAAACGGACTTTTGTTTGAACTAGATCAAATGAAATTCACACTCAAAATGGAAGACATTTTCATTAATTCCTGAAGACAGCCCATTACTGAAGCAGTTTTCAAAAGATAGCACTCAGAAGAGGCAGCAGAGACATTTCAGATAAAGAATCATGCTAGATAATAAATATTTTAGCAAATTATGAGGACATCCAGAACACAAACTACAGTCAGAGAGGCAAAGCAGGCTTTGTGATTAGTAAGTGGAGAAATGAAACAAGATGCAGTCACAGGACAGACACTAGTACATAGCTGAAGTATATCACAGGAACGTGCACTTTGTCACTAGGAACATGTTGATAATAATTCCAATGCATGCAGTACAAAGTGTACAACATTTAGTTTTGTGCAGGGGGTCCTCTACAAATCTCACAAAACCCTAAATCTCAGAGTAATTACTTTAGGAATGATTTGTCAAAAATTTCAAGCAGTAAAAAATAAAGAAGCTTTTTTTTTCTAAAATAAAGTTGAAAAGCAAAAAGCAAACTTTTCTTGTAATTTCCCAATAACAGTTTCTTTCACTAAAATTTCTTTAGCTAAATATCATTTGAGTCAATAATCCTAAAGAGGCAAGAATTAAACTTTAGTATGTATTCTCAAATATAGACGTATACTAATATTTTATATAAAATTAAACAAATCTGAAGTCTGCTTTTAATTTTGTGCTCGAGACTCCTATTGAATTCAATAGGAGTTTGATATGCACAACCAAGGGTCAAAAAGTGACCAGATATCTTCAATTATGTTCATTAAGTGCCTTTAGAACATTTGCAAAGTGCCCATTTCTAAGAAAAGCAAATACGTTTTTGTGCTTCAAAGGGACACATTACCCAATGACATTGGGTCAGACTCTTCTAATTTGGTGTGAGGACCCACATACACATTTCCTTTGCAACTTGTTCATTCTAACCTTGAAGAAAGACTGATGAGATCTGCTGGGAGGTGTTCCCCATTGGTCACTCTCACTATTTCCCCTACTGCCACCTACACATCCCAGTTTGAAATTATTAGAACAGAAAAAAAATGAGTAACAGGAAAAAAAATATAAATGGACAAAAGAGACAGAAAATTTGAAATTATTATAGAAAACAATACATGTTAATAAAAATGTCTAAAGGCAAATTTTTCAAAATCTATTTTAATCAGGTCTAAAAAAGCTAGGATAACATTCAAATACCACTCAGTTGTATAGTTTATTTGCAAATCTAGTTTTCAGTCTTAATAAATAACCATGTTTATAAATATTTAGTCTTTCTTGTTAATATCTTCCAGCAAACCAAAGCTGTGGCTTCCAACAGTTATTTTATTCGAAAGTCTCTTTTTTTTAAAGCCTGAAAACATTTTTTAAAAAGAAAGCTTGCGTTTTTATGCTATCTATTCAACAAATACTCATTCAAAACATTTTCCTAGAAATAATACTTTAATATCTTTTTAAACACAGTTTAACATTAGAAATTAATTACCTAACTAACATGTTAACATCAAAGTTGTATACATAGACTTTGAGAAAGTAGAAAATCAGAAATGCAAAGGCCTTCCCCTCGCCCCACCTTCTATAGTCACTTTCAGCTAAGAACATTGGGCAAAATGATTTGGGAAATAACCCGATGGGCCAATGAATCAATTTTCAAATAAATACAATAAAAACACTAAGTCAAGAGTCTACTCCAACTAGTAATACAGTTAGCTGTCCATTGTTGCTGGAGCTTCCTTCACATGGTTTGAGCAACTAAAAAGTGGCTTTGTAACTAAAAAAAGCACTTAATCAGCTAATTTACGAAGTATCTCTGCTTATTAATATATGTGAAAACCAACATAAGTATATTTTTCTGTTTTAAAATGAAGATTGCTGTGGCATGATTTCCAACTCTATTAAAAACCTAGCAAAACTCTCACCCAAATCTCATAAAAGCATTATATAAAATAATTCCTAGCTAAAAATTCTGGAATATAAAATACCTTAAATACTAAAAATGTATCATCATTATCATCACCATTATTACTTAAAAAGGTGTTGGTTAACATTTATTTTTTTTAAATAGTATGCTACAATGAACCTAAGCATCCCTGGCCAAGTCCATTAAATTTTTCATGCTTCAAGGCTCTTTCTTTTTGAAATAGGGGTGATAATGCCTGCTCTATACAGCTTGCAGGTTGTTACAAAAGACAAAACAAAACAAATAAGACAACATATGAGAAAACTTTTTGAAAAAGAATAAAGGATTCTACAACTACCGGAAGACTTTGTTATCAGTATCACCCTGATAAATTTGTGTCTTGTTCATGAAGAACAATGTTCATTACTTGAGCTAATTACATAAAAATAATTAATAACAAGAGGAAATCACCTATTTCTAATTCTCCAATGAAGCTCTTTTGATTATAGTAAAAGAAAAAGAAACTCATAGCAACAGAAACAATGAATCCTAGAATTATCAGGAGAGAAAAATATTTTTAAGTTTTTAAAAACGAATCTTGAACATGACTTGCAATTTAATAATTGTATTTTGTTTTTCATAAGATAGGTGGAGTCTCAGGAAACCTGAAGACAAGCGTACACTATTTTTGCTTTGCCTTTTTGGAGGGGTGAAGCCGGGACAACTGGGTTAAGTGACTTGCCCAAGGTCACAGAGTGTTAAGTGTTTGAGGTCGGATTTGAACTCAGGTCCTCACTGTACTACCTAGCCACCTTGCAAATCATTTTTTAAAAAACCCTCAAAACAATATTGAAATTATTCATGAACAGTTCATCCGGTTAGAGGACAGATGAACTGTTCGTAGATTTGCTCCTGTAAATGTCTTGAAAAAATTTTATCAGCACAATTATTTTTCATTAACTCATCACACATCCAATCACTCTTAAGAATGACCTGATTAAATAAATTTTGAAAAAAGTGCACTTTCCACATTACAAATGTGGATTTTATAAATAAAACTGTCCAAGGAAATGATGATAAACAACCTCTAAAATATTAAATTATTTAAAAATTAATTATTATGTTTAGTTTTATGGCTTTTGTATACAAACTCATTTACTTTGTATAAAGAATAAAATCATCTGATATTTGGAATTCCAATTGTAATACATGGACATCTTAAACAAATGAAAAAGTAATACAAAATTATTTTGATTGATTTTTCTGATATGAAGAGTACAGAAAAAATGCATTTTTCAGTGTGTATGTGGGAATAAACCATTTCAAATGGTTTTATTTTTTCCTGTACTATCCCACTATCAAGAAAATATGAAAGAATATGAATGTACCATTAAGGAACTGACTAAGAATAAATAAGAACTTAGGGTATGATTAAAATAGCACAATCCATGTATTACCTAAAATAAATGATAGGAAAATTGAGTGAGGCTAAAAATACATGCAGAAGTCCTGGGAGCACCACTGCTCCTATATGTAATGATGGCTTCTATATGTAATTCTAACCTTGACATTTAAATTTTAGAACCTATCATTCATTCTATATGATAAGCAGTAAAATGTTTCGACTTTCCAAACATTTTTGAATACTTAAAGTCATTAAAGAGGTTTAAAACTTCTTCTGTTTATTTCTTATTTCCTTGGAGCAATCACAGATTCATTGCAGGGTAGAGAAACCAGCCTCTACACTGTTTGAGCATCAGGAGGTATCTCTACCTTGATGACAGGAGTACAGTGTCAGCAGGTATATACTCTTTCCCTTTTATTATAACTATATCTCCAACATTTACCTGAAAGAAAACTGGGAATTGGTTAATAATCTATAATTGAATATAGTTATGAATATATATTCCATTGAGTTTAAGTATATGAAGGCGTAAAATTCCTAATAATCACTGAATTTCACAAGATGATATACAACCAGGAACATAAAATAGAAATGATTGAATACTATGCATAGGCTGTCACCAAGACAGTCCATTCTTAGCACCTCTAGTATATTTCATCGAATTTTTCTTGAATAGAATGAATTTGGTGAAATCCACATATTCCCATCATTCATCACCTTGTTACGTCTATCTCAAATTATGAGAAGATTCTAAAACAGAATCTCAAGAATATTCCTTAGGAAACTCCCAACAAAACTGAAAAGAAATAGCACCAGAAGCAGCGCTTTACAAGTGCCTCTTTCTAATATAATCAATTTCTGTTTATATTGGTAGAATAAAGATATAACGAAGGAAATCCAACTTTGCCTCTTTCCCCTATTCCCTTGTGTAGAATAAGTTCCTTAATAGAAGGGAATGTGCCATTTTTCATTGTACAGCCCCAGTGTCTTCCATGCAGCAGACAAATATTTTATGATAATGGGTGCTAACAGTTTAAACAATTTCCCCCAAGTAATATGATATTACTTATAATGGATATACATACATATAAATATTACGTATCTTTGCTCATTTCAAGAGATAAAACTTGACACCCGAAAGAACAGCTATACTGATGGACACTTGTCCTTAGAGCAGCCCACAGAAGAGGTACTGTTCCTGGAGTCTTACTGCCTCCCACGGACGGGGAGGGAGACACGACATGTCAAAAGTCATCATCACTCCTCACCTCCATTCCCCACTTGCAGCTCTCCACTTCAAATTAACTTAATTTTAGCAATGATTGTGAGAGCACTAACTGTATCCAGACCCAACCAACAGGTTAACTACAATAGTGTCAAAGTTACTACTAAATGCCCTGTATCCAGGAAGGCATTTTACTTTTTGTCTTTGGCCAGGACACTGCTCTGTATACTTGCTTTAGTGAAAGTCAAAGATAATTAGTATTTATAGTTATCTGTCCTTAAAGTATTTTCTAAATTCGGTCAGACAGCATTGGTCTATTTACAGCTTATTACAAACTGGTAGAACATCATTTTCCTCAGGAATTGCCCTCTGTGACTCTTCCTTTAATGAATGGAAGCTCAAGAGTGATCCAAAGGCCTTTCCAGCCCCAGAAAGAGGAACTGATGAGGAACTTCCCCTACACCACCTCCTCATTAGCACTGAAAAGAAAGCCCAGGCAACCTCAGGCAATTATAACACCTGCAGCTCTTCGTGCACTGGGAAGAAGACTGAGTATAGTTAATGATGAGTAATAGTGATGCGGGAAATCACAGCAAGAAGCACTTGTCCTGAAAAAAAGAACATTTCTCAATAGGAAGTAACGACTCAAAATGCCAAAGTCATCTGGTTTGTCTTTAATTTAATACATACAGCAAAGTAGGTGATTCTGTGGCAATGGTATCTATTTGGATGACAGTAAAATTAAAACCTTTATTTATAAAATGGGAAAAAATCTGGGACATAAGATGGGAAAATAATATTAGAGGATTGTTATGTCTTAAAACACTAAATATTTTTTAAATTAGTATATTATTATTGATGTGGTGATTATCCTAAATTTTAAAGAAAGTATTTTTCACTTCTAACTTTCTTTCCTGCAGATTTAACCAAATCAAAACATCAAACTCCTTAATCTGCCCTAGATCCTGTTCTCTTTCTCTGGTTTTAGAATATGTTGTCTTTACAGAAGTTTCCCTACTTTCAGTCATATTTTCAGACAGAACTGGGCTAGCCATCTAAGAAGAGACAGTGAATTACTATGTTTGATTCATATTTTGCTCCTAAAAAAAATTCCTAAAGCAAAGGCAAGCTTAAGTCTTCATACAAAGCAATTGTCAATTATGCGTAGATATGTTTAAAACTGCCTTAATTAATTAATTCTTAAATTAAAATAATATTTTAGCTTTATTTTTTGTTTTAATTTCTTTGGGAAATAGCTGAATATATTTTTTTAATTGGTATTGCAACTATTTAACACATCTGATTCAAAATCCTGAGAGTCTTATAATAATATCATCAATGGAAGAATTTGATGATATGGGAAAAAGAACACAACTTTTGGAAAACTCTCCTAGTACTTTTATAAGGAAGACAAGTTATATTTTTTTTTCCGGAATTTTATTAATCTATCAAGTAGGTGAAGGATGAGATTCACACTATGATTGATACTAAAATTAAAGATGAATAGAAAATGCTCCTCCTGTGACTTTATTGCTATTCATTTTTTTCTGAGTAGGTAGAATGGCACAAAAATGTAACTTGGAGATACATTTTTGAATATGTCTATATAGCAAGACACTGGTAGAATATAAAGCTCTGGTATTATTTATGTTGTATTAAATAACAAGTAAATTCAACAGTTCAAAGAAAATCTGTACTTGGCCTTCTTGAAATAATTACCACCATAATTACTACTTATTACTACATAATAAGAATTATTTTTCTTAATTTTTAAGAAAAAATGTGAAAGTTTGACATTTTTCAAGATCTTTCGCAATGTAATAATTATCTCACACTAACAGAAAAGAACCACCACCAGGAGTCTCCAGTGACATAAATAAAAGGTTCTAAGCATTAAATCAAAGCTACATATTTCCCCCTGTTTTATGAGAACTTAAGTTATTAGAATTCATGCTTTTCCAGGAACTTCACATTTTTTTCTCTGGGGTGACAAAGAATGCAAATTCTAGTAAAATGCACTCAATTTCCAACTATTCGGCATCTATTTAGCTCTTCAAGTATACTTATTCATTTATGAACTTCTCTAAAACTATACAGAAAATTCTGAAGAAAATACTCGAGTGGGAAACCCACTTGTATTTACCTGTAACTAATATTTTTTTTCTAAAATATTTAAAGGTTGAAGTTCCAGAAAAAAAAAACATTCAAAGCAACTGCCTTTGCATATATGTTCTTTTGTCTCCCTCCTTTGTTCTTGTGAAAACAAAGTAAGTTTTACAGCAGTAAGTAATTCAGGGATTTTTTTTTTAACTTTTTTGACATGCTTAAATCAAAGAACAAGGACAGGGGAATTTACATTTTTAAGAGATGTACAGTAGGATGCATAAAGCTCTATTTCTAATTACATAATTAAATTTACTGCTCATACAGTCAATGCTCAATAATTTGCAAGCAGTGAGATATGCATTAATTTTAAGAACTGGAAACAATTCATTCAGAGACATGGTTCCAAATTAGATGGGGGACACTGGGTTGCAAAAGACTCTGGCCAAAAACAAAAACAAAAACTTCATCTATTCTTCTGGAAATATTCTTTTCCAGGTCAGGAATCAGAGTCCACTGCCTAGGATTCCTTATCAATTGGGTTCACTGGTAAGGTGATCCATTACTGGATGCTGAAATTTGAACACGTACCCAAAAGAGAAGAAGGATTTTTGCATTTTAAATGAGAAAACATGACAGGCCGAATGCTTGGGTACTGTTTGGTAAATTGCGTTTCTGATTCATTAATGGCTGATGATATACCTTAAGAGTAAATTACCTGACTGAAGGGAAGTAATTTATTCCCTAGCAAAGTAGTAGTTATATTTAAAGGGTAGGATATTTTATAAGACTGGGGATTTTCTAACTTATGGACCTTAAAATTACAAATCTGAAATGTTTATTAAATTTTTTGTTTTATTTACATTTGTCTTTAAAATGGCTTCTTTTACTTGGGCAACAAATGGTTAAAATTTTAAAAATTAAATAAAATAATTCATGGTTAAATAAAACCTATGAAAATAGTACTAAAGTACATAGCAGAATAAACAGAAACTTTTAAACATTATTTTAAGAATATATATTCTAGCATACTATGGAAGCATTAAACATACATTACTATTTGAGTATATGTAACACTATGTTGAATACATGCATCATTATAATGATACATATGCTACAGTATTTACATAAGGTCACTATTAAGCTCCTTTTCATATCAGCAGAATGCTACATAATTTCTTACATTAGCTAGCTAATGGTATTATGACTAGGACAATACAATAGCACCACCTCAAAGTAGTTATCTAATGGAGCAAAATAAAAACGAACACTTACCTTTTCCCAGTGAACAATTTCCCAAGCACCATTTCTCAAAACTGAAAAGATAAATCACAACAACATATCTTGATAAGATTTCCTACCATCAAAAGCAAATTTCTCATAGAACGGTAATTTTAGATGATTACTTTCTTTAAAAAATTACATAATATGGATTTTAAAAGGTTAAAAAATTTTATTTGAAGGACAAATGTATTTAAAAGTAACAAAATGAACAAGAAATAATAGCATATGTTGATTTTGGATCCTATTTACAGCCACGCTTCCATAAGAGCCTTACCCCACTGTTTTACCATGGTGTGGAAAGTATGCTAAGTTCTTGAAGCTTATGCCAGAGGGATGCAAGCTTTGAAAGATGCTACCAAACTGCCAAGCTGGCTGATGGGTTGTACATCTGTTGTCCATATAAGCTAACTGAAGAGACTCCTCACCCAGTTTGCTGTAAGATAATTAATTTGGTAGGGGGTATAGGGTCCAGCTAAGTGGTTCTGTGGATAGAGTACCAGGCCTGGAATCAGGAAGATGCAGCTTCCTGAGTTCAAATCTGGCCTTAGACACTTATTAGCTGTGTGACCCCAAACATGTCATTTAATCCTATTTGCCTCAGTTTCTATGTCTATAGAATGAGCTGCAGAAGAAAATGGCAAACCACTGTAGTATCCTTTGCAAAGGAAACCCCAAAAGGGGTCACAAAGAGTCAGGCACAGGTGAACACCATGATGGTGAATTTTTTGAGCACAGCAACTCTCAAAAACTATCTACCAGAGCATAGAAATGTGACAGGAACTATCCAACCAGGTAAAAATCACAGATCCATGAATTTTTTAATTATTAAAGGCCACTAGTAAACAAAAACTAAGAACTAAAGAAGGGGAAATAGAACAATTGTATGACTACAATTTATGTCACCTCATTTAGAAAATTTCAAGAAAAAAAATAAGGTAAGTCTAGCCAATTGACATAATAATATAAGTAAATGGGAGAAAAATACAAAAAAATGCCATCTTAAAAGTTTAATATATGATTTTGTAGTAGATTTAGAATTGAAAGGGACTTTAAAATCCATCGAGTACAATATCTTCATTTTAATGGATAAAGAAGTGAAGCCTAGAGAGTGGCTAGGTCTCACAGTGAATACAGCACCAGCCCTGTAGTCAGGAGGAACTGAGTTCAAATCCAACCTCAGATACTTAACACAAAAAACTAGCTGTGTGACCTTGGCCAAGTCACTTAACCCCAATTGCCCTACCTTCCCTTCTCCAAAAGAAAAAAAAAACAAAAAAAAGTGAAGCCTAGAGAAATTAAGTAATCTGGGTGAGACCATTCAAATAGTAAATCTTAAGTCCTTTTAAATAAATTGTCCCAAATTTTACCACCCCCATATAACTACAGGTGGTTGAACCTGTGAGTATGTTACTAATTTGTGGATAATTAATCATCCAAACATCAATGGAGAGTGGCTTCATTGATGAGCATGATAGGCATCATACTGCATATTTTGTTCTATGACCTTACATTATTTAAAATTATAACATGGCTATCCTTTGTAAACAAATTTCCAATTTAAAGAAAATATTAACAAGTATTTCCTGGAGCCAAGATGGCAGCATAGAAGCAACAAGGTTCTGCAGCTCCCATGTAGACACCTCAAATACCCATAAAATATGACTGTAAACAAATTTTAGGGCTCCAAAATTCATAAAAATACAGAAAAACACATCTCTCACTGAAGGCAGCTCAGCAGATAGGGATCATTGCAGTATGCTGGGAGCTGAAACCAGCCCAGCCTGAAACTGTGGCTTGGCCCTGGGGCGGCCAGGAGGAGCTGCAGCTGGAGCCTTCAGGAAAGTGGATCAGCAGCAGCTGTGGCAGTTTCCAGAATTATCAAGCCATAAGAAACAAGGATTAAGTGAAAGGTCAGTGCAACTCAGCTAAATTTGGGGGAGAAAAGCAGTCTGGCTGAACTGCCTCCAGGGCAAGAAAACAGCAGAAGTGGTTGCAGCCACCTCCACGTGGCTGCTTCAGAGCTCCGGGCCAGTAGACTGCAAGGGGGCCAAGCCATTGTTCAGAGGCTAAGTGCTCTTGAGATGAACGGCCTGGATCCAGATTGTGGTCCTGGGGTGCGTTTTCAGTGAGCCAAAGCTGGTGGGGGCTGCAGCAGGCTCCGAACAGCTCCCACTGCTGTGAAATCCCCAGCAATTTGAGACAGAGCTTTCCCCTCTGAAAGGAGAGTTCCACTGGCAACATGAGCAGGCAAAGGAAGGAAAGTAAGAACAGCAACCTTACTCTAGAATCCTTTTTTGGAGACAAAAAGGATCAAAGCATGGAATGGGAGGAAGACAACACAGTCAGAACTCCCACACCAAAAGCTTCCAAGAAACATGAAGACTGCCTAGAA
This sequence comes from Pseudocheirus occidentalis, assembly GCA_028646575.1. Classification (NCBI taxonomy): domain Eukaryota; kingdom Metazoa; phylum Chordata; class Mammalia; order Diprotodontia; family Pseudocheiridae; genus Pseudocheirus; species Pseudocheirus occidentalis. Next base: position 108,553,024 of record CM053601.1, on the reverse strand, counting down.
GCCATAGAGCAGCTTAAGAAGGATTTTGAAAACCAAATAAGAGAAGTAGAGGAAAAAATTGGGAAGAGAAATGAGAATGATGCAAGAAAATCATGAAAAGAGTCAACAACCTGACTCAAGAAAATAACACCTTAAAAAATAGATTAACTCAAATGGCAAAAGAGGCTCAAAAAGCCAATGAGGAAAAGAATGCCTAAAAAAGTCAAATTTTCCAGATGGAAAAAAGAATCTCAAGAACTCTCTGAAGAGAATAATTCCTTCAGAATTAGAGTGGAACAAATGGAAGCAAATGACTTTATGAGAAATCAAGATACTATTAAACAGATACAAACAAATGAAAAAATAGAAGGCAATGGGAAATATCTCCTTAAAAAACCACTGACCTGGAAAATAGATCCAGGAGAGACAATTTAAAAATGATTAGAGTACCTGAAAGCCATGATCAAAAAAAAGAACTTAGAAAGCATCCTTCAAGAAGTTCTCAAGGAAAATTGCCCTGATATTTTAGAACCAGAGGGCAAAATGGAACTTGAAAGAATTCCCTGATCACCTCTTGAAAAAGATCCCCAAAAGAAAACTCCTAGGAATGTCATAGCCAGGTTCTGGAGTCCCTAGATCAAGGAGAAAATATTACAACCTGCTAAGAAGAAACAATTTGAATACTGTGGAAACACAATTAGGATAACCCAGGATCTACCAGCTTCTATATTAAGGAACTGAAGGACCTAGAATATGATACTCCGGAGATCAAGGGCGCAACAATTAAAACAAAGAATCACCTACCCAGCAAAATTGAGTATAATGTTCCAGGGGAAAATATGGTTATACAGTGAGGTGGAAGACTTTCAAACATTCTTCCTGAAAAAAACCAGAACTGAAAAGAAAATCTGACATTCAAATACAAGAAGCATGAGAAGGTAAGCATGGAAAAGAAATCATAAGGAACTTATCAAAGTTGAGCTATAGTATGAGGATAGGTGAAGAGAATACAAATATATATATACATATATA
>CM053601.1:108517432-108551513 GCA_028646575.1 Pseudocheirus occidentalis | reverse complement strand
ATATGAATGCATAGAGGGCACAGGATCAATTGAATAGGAAGGGATAATACTCTAAAAGGTGAAATTCTGAGGTGGAAGAGGATTAGAATGAGAGGAGACAGGGAGATACAGAATGGGGTTAATCATCTCATATAGAAGAGGCAAGGGATAATTATTACAATGGAGGGAAAGAAAAGGAAAGCAAAAGGGAAAGGGTCAACCTTACTCCCATTGAGTTTGGCTTAGGGAAGAAATGACAAACTCTAAACTGGGTATTGTGCCACACTGTAGAGTAGGGGGGATGGGGATGAGAGGTGGGATAACATAAGGGAGGCAGGGTTGGGGGGAGGGTTGCTGGAAGTACACACTTCTGTAAAGGGATGGACAAGGTAGAGAACAAGGCAGGGGGTGGAATAGGAAGGGGGGACATATAATCAGTCTCTCACAATATGCCCACTGTGGAGATGCTCTGCATAATTACACATGTACAGCCTGTATTTAATTGCTTGTCCCTCCAGTGGGGCTGGGTGACAAGGGAGGAAGCGAAAGAATCTAGAATTTAAAGTTCTATAATCAAATGGTAAAAATATGTACGTATACATATTATTATTATTATTATTAACTGCATCCAACTGAGAATTAATATATAGGCACTGTGGTAGGGAGATCCATCTTGCCCTACCAGGAAGTCAGAGGGGCAAGGGAGAGGACATAGGAGAGAGCAGATTGGGGGAGGGGTTATACAGTGGGATTGCTGTTTTGAGTCTTGGCTAGGCGAAAGATGGGGAGAAAATTTGTAACTCAAAACCTCATGGAAATGAATGATGTAAACAAGAAAATAAATAAATTTATTTATTAAAAAAACACAAATATTTTAAAAATGGGAACATGTACTTAACAGATAACTTTTGCCAAGTTCATTTTGGAAACACAAGTCTAAATAGCTTTAATTTTTCATGGCAGCAGCATTGGTGGAAGGCAAGCATCCAAACTACAGTTGAATTATTGATGGATACCCTCTAGCCTACAAATATACATGGTCTGGAACTCTATGAGATAGCTTATAAAGTGCTTCTCCATTTCTTTTAACTTTGTCTCTGCCAAAAATGAGTCGTAGTTACCCCCAACACAAATATGTGAATTGTACTAGAGCTGTCCCTTCATATTAACTGCATTTGAGGTTAGGCTGTTGCTAAATAACAGGTTTTTTTCTATGTATAGATGAATTGAAAATAGAAGGAAAAAATGATCCACAGTGCATTGCATTACATATTTCATATTATGAATTCTTAGCCTCCGCATGACTCTGAATGGTGTTTCTTCTCTCTACATTGACCTGCCTTTGGGTCAGGGTTTTAGGTTTCATTTTCAATTGATCCATTTCTTTCATTTTAAACCCTCTTATTATTAAATAATTAAATAAATTATTAAATAATTAAAGTCTGGCAGGTTTTGTTATTTTTACTGTATAATTTTTACTATATAAAAGTTTTTTTCTGATTTTTTTTTTGTTACTATATAATCATCAATGAACATTTCTATGTGCTAATAGACATGTCCTCCACTCAGGTCTTATCTGTGATGTTTCAACATGGCAGAAAGGTGATGCTGGATTCTAGAATATCATTCCAGTGTAGTGAAAGTTCTGGAAAGTATAATCAAACTGGAAAGGCTTAGATTATGGGTCTAGTGAAATACTGTTTCTGTAACTGAAAGACTAGTCTAGCTAGGTTTGGAGAGGTTGTGAGTTATTTGGCTCCAATAACTATTAGAGATCCTGTAGGTGTAGGTGAGTAGTAAGCTGCATAGGGAGAGCCCAGTCTTTTAAATACTGAAATTAAAATTAAGGAAGACAGGGTGGCACAGCTCTGGAATCAGAGAACCTGGGTTCAAATCTTAGCTCTGACATTTGTTACCTGTGTAATCATAGGTAAATCACAACCTCCCAAGGCCTCTCTATTTCCTGATCAGTAAAAAAGGGGATGAGGTGGGGATGAGAATAGATGGGTGGGGCTATTGGACTGGTTTCTGGGGTCCCTTTCATGCCTGGGTCTAGGATTGTAAGTATATCCCATGCACATAAGTGCCACGCACTACTCCGCCTCCCTGTAGTTTTTATACTAACAACAACAGATGCACACATAATATTAAATAGTTTATGTAAAAGATAGATAAACATGATAGTGTAACTAGAACTATCTCGCAGATTTGGGTTGCACTTCTTTGCTAAGGCCAGTTTCAGCATGGAAGTATGATGACGAGGTGACATGCCAGGTGGAAAAACTGGTGTGTGATACCATCTTGCAGTGTCATTATAGGAAGCCCTTATAATACAAGGATACAAAATGGGGCAGCGAAAAGAATGAAGTATCTAGAGTCACAGGCCCAACAGGTTCTGAAAACTAGCTCTGCCATTTATCATCTCTGTGACTTTGGGCAAGTCATTTAACCTCTCTAGGACTCAATTTCCTTCCTCATCTTTAAAATGAAACTTCTAGATTAAATGATCACTAAGGTCCCTTCCAGTTCTAGGAGTATGAAGCATGAGACAGACAACTCTCTTGGCTATCTTTTGTGGCTTTGGAACTTAAACTATACTTGCTTGAGGTACAGTCACCTTGATGTTTATCAGCACTCACACAAATGGGGGAATGATGTGTTATAGTAAACTTCTCAGATGTAACTGCAAGAACTGATAATTCACAGCTCCTTTGGTAATTCTTTGATTCATAGATGGAAATTTCTTTCTATACTTGCTCCTCCTCTCTCTTTTCTTCCCTCAAATCTGGTAGTCACTTCCCTCATTCTCTTAGCTCAATTGTTTTCTATGATTTGACCTCATTTTCCCATAACCCTCTTTGTTATCATCTTGTTCTATCACTCTGTCCATATGGTTCTTGGACTGTCCACACAATACGTTCTGCACTTCTCTCATTAATTCCCTTCCATGGAAACGTTTCTTTCAATTAAGCAATGAAAAGAAAGACGAAAGTTCTCCCCACTACAAAAATCTTAGTGTATTTTCAAGTTAACACTTAAATATTAAGATTTAAATTAAATTAAAACTGCACTGGCTTACGGGACATCCTGTATATTGTTACACACATCTATAACATTTTTATTATTGACAGTCTTAGATTAAGAATGCCTTAAGAGCAATGACTAAGTCTTCTTAATTCTAATTTGTTTCTTCAGGTCCAGTAAAGAGAATCACATAGAAACAATGATAGCTGCCATTCACATAGTGCTTTAAGTTTATCAAGCATTTTTACATATATTTTACAGACTTTTTAAAAATTTTATCTGATATGTACACAGTAAGAATGACAAAGAGGTCATTTCATTCAAAACTCCACACCCATAATTCCATCCTTATCTCCTCATGCCACAATGTGTGATATCTGTTAAAAGAATTTGGAGGTAAGCTCGGAGAAATGATAGGTTTGGTCCCAGGACCAGAAACTAATAAAATAGAAGATAACCTCAGAGAAATGAGGGCTCTCAGATACAAAACTGACCACAGAATGATCCTGAAGATGAAGAAAAAGATGGGGTTCTAAAACATTTGTGCCTGGTATAGTCCATCTACACCCCCTTCTCAGAATAATCTTTTTAAGTACTTACAAAATACACTGGATTACAAAGTAATATAGTTATTTGTTTATAAAAATATATATATTTATTTGTTTAAAAATAACAACAGAAACAACTTTAGTGACCTTGTGTTTAAAACTCTTACCTTGGTAAGAGTGATAGAAATACAAGATCTCTAAAATGAGCTCAGATTTTAAAAGTAAATTATAAAAAAATGAGAGGAGGAATAAATAACTAAGTATGACTATGAATGAATGGCAAGTAACAAGTAAGTATAGTGTCAACTGTAAAGCCTTGAAGTTTTTTGGGGGGAAGAAAGCCACTATCTATAGATAACTTTTTTTATGTATAGCTGGTATACTAGACAGAGGCTTGGAGTCAGGAAGACTCCTCTTTCTGAGTTCAAATTTCGCCTCAGACACTTACTAGCGGTGTGATCCTGGGCAAGTCACTGAACTCTGCCTCAGTTTCCACATCTGTAAAATGAGCTGGAGAAGAAAATAGCAACCCACTCCAGTATCTCTGCTGAGAAGACTCCCAGTAGAGTTACAATGAGTCAGACATGACTGAAATGACTGAACAACAAAGAAGAACAAGGTCAGAGCTTGAGGAAGATGCTTTAATGTTAGTAGATAACAGAGACAAGGCAGAACTTCCCATCTCTCCTACCTTTTCTATGATTTGAATCAAAGCATATCTTCTTCAAAATGGAAAGGGTTCAATGAGCAAGAAGGAAATAAACACGAGAATTGTTAGAAGAAAACTATGAGCATATCTATCCTATAGGACTTACTGTTCTAGCCAAGCTTATTCTTCACTTTTCATACCTAAAGGTGTCAGGAAATGGGCATTAGGCTAACAAGTCAACAAGCATTTATTAAGCAAAGCATTGTGATAAGTACTGGGAAGAAAAAGAAAGGTAAAAATGATCCCCACCCTCAATGATCTCACTAATTATAAACATGAACTATGCAGAATAAATCAGAGATCATCTCAGAAGGAAAGGACTATTTCTCATTGCTGACTTGGACTTTAGTATACCATTATATCTGCAGGGACAGAGGTAGGGATTTAGAGATTCCATGAGCCACGTGCATCCATGATAAGAGCAGAGAAGTGGTTGTAGCCAGCAGACAAAGAAAGGACAATTGTGAAATAAATATCCATTGGCCCTAAGATCATCTTTGCAAAACAGGCAATGAGAAAAGATTTAGAAGCACCACACCAGGGGGAACAGGGTCAGAACTGCATGAATTCATGAGGATCAAGGAAACCTTTTGCTGGGAATAGCATAGGGGAAGCCAGCTCAATTCAATTTAACAAGTGACAAGTGTTATAACCTACCTGCTATATGCAAACCACTATGCTTAGGTACTGCGGATACAACGCCAAAAAAGGAATAAAAAAAAAAGTTTTTACCCTCAAGGAATTTATATTTTACAGACTCATTACTTCAGGTCACAGGATTATAATGTTAACCCAATGCAGCAGGTGAACAAACAACCTCCAAGAATGAGAATTCTTTCTTAGAATAGAGAAATATTACACAAAATATACAAATTCAATTTAATAATCAAAGACTAGAGAGGACTGTTCCTGGGAAAAGATCTTCCAGGGCTTAAAAAAATCATCATCTACATAATCCCCCAAATCTCAGAGTTGGAAAGGACCTCAGACCATTCAGTCCAATCCATACATATTCAAAAGCCTATCACAAGAAAACCCACTGCTGTTTAGAACAATTCTAATTGTTTGGAAGTATTTGCTTACTTAAGCTTAAATTAGCATCTTTATCATTTGCATCCATTGCTACTAATTCTATAAATTGAGACCAAGAACAAATCTAATTGCTGTCATTCAAGTGACAGTTGTTCTAGTACCTAAGGACAATTCTTAGGTCTTCATTTGCCAAGCTCCATGTCTCCAGACCTTTCAACCAATCTTCATATACATACAGGCTGTACTCAAGGTCTTCAACATCCTGGGTTCTCTCCCCTGGACATTGGTCAGTTTAATCAATGTCCATCTATAAGTGTGGTTCCTAGAACTAAACGCAATACTCCAAAAGTGGTCTGACCAAGGCTAAGTATGGGAGGGTTACTACCTCCCTAGTCCTTGCCTTTCACATTACTGCTTCTGATTACATTTGTTTTCTTTGCTGTCACATTACATTGCCAACCCATAATGAGCTAGTGGTATAAAATGTGTATAAAATACAGATTTTTTTTCAGATGAATCCCTTTTTAACAGGACATCCTCCATTTCATTTGTCCAGTTGATTGTTTGAGCCAATTATATAACTGTAATTCCTACTGTTCTGTCTTATTAGATTTCATACAATGTCCTAGCTTGTCAAAATCTTTTTGAAACTTTACTCTGTATGATATGTTAGATAGCATTGTTAACTTTTTCCACTTACAAATAAGCATGCCATCTTTGCTTTTCTCAAAACTCATAAAACTATTCAATAGCACCAACCCAAACAGAGAGGCGCTCCACTGGAGACCTCCTTCCAGTTGACATCAAACCATAAGGGACTACTCTTTGATGAGGTTATGCTCACTGATTCTTTTTCTAGATGTTCACTAACCATCTTTTTAAATAATCTAAAGCAGTGTAATGCTATGAAGCCAATGACTTCATTTAAGAGAGCAAATAATCTCATATGGGAGCTAAGTTAGAAAAATGGGAGAGGAGACAGAGATAGAAATATTGCTAAGGTCCATGAGAGTGACAGGAGAAAAATACCTGCCCCATACTCCAAGACTAGACTCCAGGCAGCTCAAGCTGGGGAAAGTTGATGGTTGAAATCTGAGTCAGAAATTAGTCTTTCCAGTTGAATTTATCAGTTATACAAGCTATAATCTCTAATCAAGTAGAAGATCAAGAAAAATAATGAGGAAGCCAAGAAGAGCACTGAATTTATAGGACCAATATTCATTTTAAAATCCATTGTAAGCTCATAAGATTCCCCACAAATCTGTTATTATCTCCCCAGGATGGGGTTCACCAAATTGAGCAAACCCTCAAAATAAATAAATAAATAAATAAATAAAGATAGGGTTAGCTTTAAGGAGAAGAGAAAATGGCTGCATAATCTCTTACAATCTAAGCTGGTTAACAGGAACAACTTAGCAAAAAGAGGAGACAAGTTGGATACCAGAATGACCAGTGGGTGATTCCAATAACTAGAATCCTGGGATGAACTGGTAGAAGAAAAGTTATACCATATCAGGTGATATGTCCCATGACCTCATTTCTCTTGTCCCAACCAAACACCCTTCTTCCTCCCACACACACTGCTATCCACTAAAATCTTACCAATCTTTAAAAGTCAAGTTCAAATAACAACTGGTCAAAGAAGCCTTCTTGCATCCCCAGAGTTTGGTGTAATCTCTCCTTCCTCTTAGCTCTTAGCTCATACCTTTCTTATGAAGTTTAACCACAATTCACTATACACTATACATATATGGCTGTCTTATCTTTCAGAAGTCTGGACCTGCATCTCATTTATCTCTGTATTCCCCAACATGCCTAATAGTGTCATTGACATAAATGGCACTCTATAAATGTGCTGAATTGAGCATTCATGGTTAGAAAAATGTGGTAATTAGGAAAAGAAGTGCAATTAGTGCCAAGTATTTTAATTTAGAACCTAAAACTGACTTTGTGATATCTAGGAAACATGGTGATGCTATTTGAATTTCTCTGAAGTAGAGAGAAGAAAAGGATGGTTTATGGATTTCTACCAGGCTACTAGGTTTGATCTCAGCATTAAAGGTGAGAAGAACAAGGGTTATTTCGTTTGGAAAAGAAACAAAGAGCAAGGTGGTTAATAAAATAATCACTATAATATAATCTATTTCAACACATACTGAATGGGCATTGTGGTTCTGTACACAGAATACTGGACTTGGACTCACATAGACTTGGATTCAGATTCCATTGACCATGGGCAAGTAACCTAATCTCTGAGTTTCAGTTTCTTTATCTGTAAAAAGGGTGTAAGAATAGCTTCTAGTTTAAAGGACTATTGTAAATATAAAACAAAACTTTGTATGGAAAGTGTTTTGAAAATCTGAAAGTGCTCTATACTGGCAAGTTATAGATCTCTAAATTTCCTTAGTGACTTTACTTGATATTTCCATGACCACAGTGTGCAGATTTCACTTATAGCACAGAAATGAAAACCTAGAGAATATCTCTCCACAAATAAACACCTCTCCCTCTGAGAACTGTGTACCCAGTTAATAAATCCAATGTTCTGTACTTCTCCCTTTATTTTTTCAATTTTCTAGCCTTCCACTTAATACTCAGAGATATGAAATTCACACAGCAAAATAAAATCAATCATCATGGGACGAGTGTTATTTTTTGAAATGTGTTATATTAATGTGTTCTATTAGTTGAATTATCTTATTTTGCCCCACTTTTTAAAACTGTCTTTTGGCTCATTCTCAACAATGAAGGCATAACAATATTGATGAGGGAAAAGAAAGTACTAAGACTTTTCAATCATGAAAAGGGTCTTCTTCATTCTTTATAGATATAACTAGAGGTAATGAAGCAATTCAGAAACTATTCATTCCCATTCTAATTCATGTAAATCTTTGGGTTCTTTAACACAATAATCTAGTATGTGTCTGAAAGTACACCTTATCTTCCCTCAACTTTTGACTCCCTGAGTCATGGAAATACCAACTTTAAATAGCTCTTAGGCAAGTTGGTGATTGGGTATCTGGGCAGATAGAGAAACCACAGCCAAACAGGGGGATGGGATAGATAGGTGAGAAGGGAAGTAGCAGGCTAAGAACTTCTAGATCTCTAAAGAGAGCAAGATCTAGGATTTTTTTTTACAGGTGGTAATATCCTAAAAGAAAAAGAAATGAAAACAGCAAGAAAGGAATCTCTCTCTTAGATTAATGAAAAAAAGTTTACTTTAAAAAAATATTAAGGACCACTTAATGGAACAGTTTCATACAATAAAATAGTTCTATTTACTTATTTTGCTAGTATAAAAACTTTTATTTTTATCTTAAGATTCGACATCTACCAGAAATGTGTCATGATAGACAGGAAAATGGAATGTCTACTATTTTTTCCTCCTAATCCTTTGTCTTATATGCCTGAGGGAGAATCTTTGCCCTCTTTTAATTTCACTCCATGGTCCTGGAGTAGTCAACAATCCTTCTACCCAAGTTCCAGTAAGTAGATCCTATCCCCAGGGTTAAGCAGAGAGAAGCAACTGCCACTTGTGCAAGTTTAGGCTTCTAAGAGCTCCCAGTTTATAAAAAAGAATATTTTTAAGGACCTCTAGAAGTTAATCACTTCATTTCTGATAAATGTGGGTGCATAATGAGGCACATATTTTCAAATATGGCCAATATGTTGATGTATTTTCCTTTAAACATTGTTACAAAGGCAGGCTACTTTTTGCAGGATGGGGTAACAATAGCATTGCCAAAAGAAGGGGGGAGGGAATCGAGAAAACATTAGAAATATTAGAAATAGAAATTCATAGAGAAAACAAAAAAAAGTTTAGGAGGGCACATAAGCTGGGCAATTTTATTGTAATTGTGTTATACCTAATAAAAACAGAAAAAAAAACCCAAAAAGAACAGTTTGTTCATGTCCTCTTTTCTTGTCTTTGTATATTGAAATGTTTCTGTTTAAAATTGTTAAAAAGTGTGGTCCTCTATAAGCATGCAGGGGTCAGAAGGCACTCATCTAGTATCACACTAAAGAAGGGACTTTCCTTTGGAATGTTATGAACTTCTGTATTAAGCATCTTTATGTACCAAGGATAGCTTCCTAAGCACCACATAGTAAGTGAGGTAGTGGGTATGTGCAGATCCTCATATAATAGGGAGAGGAATATTGGAAAGGTAGCTGAGGTTGTAGACTTCTAAGGTTGCTATTAACCACCAAAGAAGTAGGAGGAAAACACTTCAATTTCCCTAATGCAAATTAGCCAATAAGAGTGTTTCTTCTCTAATCTCGAAGAGAGTTGATGGTTAATAAAGTATCTTAGAGAAAGATATCCCTTGGAGGGTAAAGTGATCTTACTGGTGTTTTGAAAATGACAATTTACTGCTTGATTGCCTATTAAAAAATAATAATACAGTCTCCCCCTTCCTCTTCTTGTACACATACTACAATCTCCAATTCAACAAAGCAAATTTGGACTTCATTCTGCTCTAATGACAACAGATTGCTTTCAAATTAAGCATATTGAGTTACTTAACAGCAAACAATGTCTTTCTCAAACATTTTTCTTATCTTCCATCAGTTGCCAAATTGCTGAACCCAAAAAAGTGACTAATAAACTTAAATAAGGCCAAGAAAAAGATTCTGTTCTCTCACAATATAATTATAAAATCTTACCCTGAAAGCAGTAATTCCTCAGATGTGAAATTCATAGAAAAAATAACCTGTAGCTCCAAGCCTCACATTTAGCTCCTGACAAAAGTTTTGTCCACACCACCTATATGCCCTAGTTTATGCTCAACTAAGCTTCTTTTGAAAACATTAGTTTCTGGAGTTAGAAATGATACTGTAGGGGTGGCTAGGTGGCACAGTGAATAGAGCACTGGCCCTGGAGTCAGGAGGACGCGAGTTCAAATGTGACCTCAGACATTTAACACAAAACTAGCCATGTGACCTTGTGCAAAGAAAGAAAGAAAGAAAGAAAGAAAGAAAGAAAGAAAGAAAGAAAGAGAACTGATACTGTTAGAATCATGCTAAATCTACTGCAGATTTTTTTCCCCCTGGAAAACAGTGACCCTGTCAGCTCAATGAAGCATGGCCCAAGGAAGACAAATGTAATAAGGCCAAGTAATAGCCAAGGAGAATAATTTTATCTGCAACTGGTAGACAAAAGAAATGCTTTGAGAAACTGGGAAATAAGATATATAGGTACTGGTGTAGGTACTGGAAAGTCAGAGGGGCGATGAGGGAAGATACAGTAGAGAACAAACTGGGGGAGGGAGTATACAGTGGGATTGCTGTTTTGGGGTGGTGGGTAGGGGAAAGATGGGGAGAAAAATTTTCATTTAAAATCTCATGGAAATGAATAATGTAAACTAAAAATAAACAAAAGTTTAAAAAAAGAAACACTTTGAGAATGAGAAGCAATGCATATACTTAAGTACTAGCAGCTATAAGTGCTAGACTATGGTGGCATAGTCTACTATGGCAGTGGCAGTGGCAGGCAACTGTCAGAGAAAGGGGGCTATTTTTTAGCCATAATAGTAGGTTGACTCTCTGACAACAGTTAGGGTTTTAAAAGCAACTGGACACTTTTCTGTACACGATGGCCACCTATAGGAGACACCACCATCGTCATTATTATTTACATTGTTCGTCAAGGTTTTCTTTTTTTTAAGTGAAAATTTTTTATAGATTTTTCCTGTCACATGCAAATACAATTTTTTACATTAATTTTTAAAAATTTTGAGTTCCAAATTCTCTTCCTCCCTCCTTATAATCTCCTTCTCCCCCCTACTGATATGAACAGTTTTATATAGGCTATATATAGTCATGCAAAAACTATTTTCATATTAACCATGCTGCAAAAGAAAACACAGACAAAAAAAATCCAAGAGAAATAAAGTTAAAAAAGAGGTATGTTTCAATCTGTATCAGATTCCATCAGTTTTTTGTCTGGAGGTAGATAGCATTTTTCATCATGCATCCTTTGGTATACTGTCTTGGATCATCATATTGAGAACGGCTAAGCCATTCATGGCAGATGATCATTCAACAACATGCTTTAGGGATTTCAAAGTACTTTATAATTATTATCTCAGTTGTTCCTCACAAAACAACAACAACAAAAACTGGGTACTATCATAGCAGGCAGCAGTTAAGTGACTTCCTAGAATCATACAATTAGTAAGTGCCTGGAGCAGAATTTGAACTTAGGTCTTCCTGACTCCAGACCTAGCACTTTTATTTCATGGAGAAAAATCTGCACAATCTTCTTTTTTTAAATTACATACAATACTTCATCTTCTGTCTCTGTGTCTTTATGCTCACTTTCACCACTGCCTGGAATACACCCTCTCTTCACCTTCTTTGTCACCTTCTTAGGATCCCTAGTTTCCTTTAAAATTCAAGTGCCACATTCTACATGAGGCTTTTCTGATCTGTCCTCCTCAGCTGCTAGGGTTTCCCCCCAAAATTATTTTGCATTACATACAAATATATCTATCTATCTCTATATATACATAAATCTATCTATATGTACATATAGATCCATGTGTATATGTGTCTACATATCTGTATTTATACATATAGATACATAGGTATGTATATTTTATAACTGCATGAACCTATAGATACATGTTTGTATGTGTACATATGCATATTATATACACCTACATGTACATATATTTGTATATGTGGATACTGTATCCCTGATCATGCCCTTGAACATGTTTTTCTTTTATCTCAGTATCTCCAACACCCAGAATGTGGTACACAGGAGTTACCTAATAATTCATATTGATTGATTCATGCCCTATTAGTAAGTATCAAATTCTAAGGAAGCATCCTTCATAGTTTCCTTCCCATTCATCCTTTTCCCATTCACACTGTCAATTTCAGGCCCTAAGCACTCAACACCCTGACTACCGGAAAAGGCATTCTTCTTCTTCCACTCTTGCTCATTCCAATCCATCTGTGTACACATCATCATTAACCTTCCTTAAACTCCACTTTTTATCATAACGTCAAAAACTTTCAAAGCCTCAACATCACCTATGAGATCAAGGTCACAATTCATAAGCCTGATATTCAGCAAAATCAGCATTTGGTGAATGTTGGCTGATATGACAACAAAGGGCTTTGTTACCCAATTTATTTTCCTAGTTGAGTTTTATTTAAGGAAACACTAAAAATTAATGGATAATGTCAGAGAATCCAATAGCTTCTCCATGGGAGAAGGTTTCCAAGGTTATTCTGAGATATAATAAAATCTGGTTTGGATTTTTTTTAATTTCTGAAGAAAATTTTGATAATTGATAGATCATGTGAATAGCTCAAAATTGCCTTTAATAATCTCCTAGCATCTTCCACCTGGCACAACTAAACTTTAGACTACTACCTAGGAACCTTTTTGAAAGAAGCCCTGGGGACCACAGATAAAGCACACACACATATTTTATGGCATTCAATACTGTCCAAATAGCTACAGAATTTATGGATGGTACTTAGGATAACACTGCTTTGAGGCATTTAACTATATTAAAAACATTACCTTCCAAATATATTACCATTGTAAATCATTCTAATGTGAATTTAAATGTCATGCTGACAAATACTGAGACTCAGATTCTGGAGTCAGAACACAAAGGCCTAAGAGATACATAATCCTTGAAATCAAATTATATTTAATTGGAATCATTTCTTCCCCAAATATGTTAGAAACCTATAAAATGAGAAGTAATCCTTCTTGCCTTGTGTCTGCTTCTTATTCACTGCATTATCAGCCTTGTGCCGTTTCTGAAACATAAAAAAAACACACATTCCATTATTAAAAGTGATAATTGTAGCACACAACCAAAAAAAGTATTCAAGCCCAAAATGGCTTAATATTTTTTTCTCATTCTAATGAATATTTCTTAACTCTAGTATCTAGGTAAATTAGCATGTACAGAGACAAGCCACGAAAAGGTGAGTGTATGTGGGCAGCAGCAGGGAAAAGCAAGAATGGGCATGCAGGCAAGAATTTCAAAACTGAAAACAATAAACAAGCCACTTTAGTATACTTCTCTAAGTCGAAACACATTCCTACAAAGGTAGTCAGGAAGGTGAGAATAATGAAAAACATGCCATAGAGGATCAGTTGAGGGAATTGGGACTGTTTAGCCTTGAGAATAGAAGATTTTGAAGATGGAAGGGAAAGAAGGCAATGTAGGGGCAAGACAGCTGCTTCAAATATTTACAAGATGTCATGTGGAAAAAGCAGATGATCCACTTGACTCCAGAAAATAGAGACTGCATAAACAGGTAGAAGTTAAAGAGAGCTTAATTTTAACTCAACAGAAAAAAGAATTTTTCTAACAATTCAAATAGACTGAAAATGAAATAGGCAGATTTGTTTGAATAAATTCCCCCTTAGAAAAAGATATTAAAATAATTTCATATATTGGACCCTTATAGCAACCACACTGACATTCACAGGACGGCTGCTAGTACAGGTTCTTAGATCTGCTTTACTAGGAAAGACGTCTATTCAAGGGGTCAACAATATTTTTTTAATTGCATTCACTAGTTTAGGGAAAAAGTTAGCACCCTGAACTTCAGAGAAAATACAAGCAGAGAAATAAAGACCAACAGGCTGTGACTGCCTGAATCAAAGCAATAATGCTCTACATTTTACATACATCCCTGGATGGAGAGAATCTTTACATCTGAGAAGTCAGAGAGCTCTGAACATACAGGTGCTCAGAATGTCGATCAGAGAGAGAATCACAAAATCCTTCGCATAAGCAAGCCCCCAAAGCAAAATACCAACTCAGAGTATATACACATTTCTCAGAACCAGAAGGCATTGCAACCCTCAGGACTTAGCGCCTAATTAGAAATTAGCAAAAAGTGTGAAAGTCTTTTTAAAGGCAAACCTCTTCTAAGCAAGCTTCCCTTAACGGGCTCCACTTGAGGCCTATTAATGAGCAGGGAAGATCTTATATCCTATTAACATTACAACCCATTATGGAGGATGTTCATGATTAAAGGAGGGGACTCCTTGACTTCTAAGTCTGTCTCTTCCAACATTAAGTTCATAAGATATTTTTTCAGTTAAAACAAATATTTGGCCACCAGAAGCATATTTATAAGTACACTTTAACATGTTAACATTTTGAAACTTAGTGACCTAGGAAAATTTTGAATGAAAACTTATTTTATGCTACATGTATCATAATAATTTTTTGATGTTTTTCAATAGGAAAGTATTGTTAAGCTATGCTGGTCACATACTTATTATCTCTTTCGAGAAATTAGCAAAGTGCTACAATTAATTATTATTAATATTCAGAAGGACTTTCTAATTTTACATAGTTCATAACACCTGCCTTTCCTACCTTGTTCCATATTCCCTTAGTTACAAACCATTGACAGAAGACAGACTCTCAACTACTTATATTAAAACTACCTGATCAAGAGTGATTTATTACTGGGAGGGAGAGTTTGACATGACATTTAAATGGAAGACAAAGAGTATGTAGACTTGATTGTGAAAGTATAGAGGAAATTATGTGGGTTAGAAAAAAGGTAATTAGGCACCAAAGGGGCCAATGAAGATTTGACTTTCTATAATTCCACTGGAACAGGTCTTCTTAACTTGCAATCCATGAAGTTGGAGGAGAAAAAAAATACATCTTTATTTTCACTCAGATCTAGCTGAAATTTTTAAAGAATACATAATTCAACTAAGGGGACCCATAAGCTTCACCAGATGGCCAAAGTGGTCCATGACACACAAAAAATAGCTTAGGAACCACTGTCTTACTAAAATATTGGTTAGGAATACTAAGATCACTATACAGAATCATATAACTTAGCATAGTGCAATTAAATGTTTTGTAATCTAAAGCCCAAAGTTAGATATAGCTTACCCTAACAAGAGAATGAAAGCAGATTGGGGTAATGTGATAGGGGCCAAAAGCCACTTTCAGTCTTTCTAATTATCAGAGAGTCATGCACCTGTGCAGATATCGTCCTATTGGGAAATGGGAGGGTTTCTCAATGAAAGGATTTTGTAAAGTTCTGCCTGTTGTAATGTTAACACAAAAAGTATTCAACCTGAAAATGGTTTCATTTGTGTGACGTGGGCTTAGGAGACTTTAACATGCCTAGAGAACAAGAGCACCCACTAGGAGGAGCCTGATTAGATAGTCTATAGTAATCCTATTTTCAGAGAACCAACAGTTGACATACTAACAAAGAGTTTCAAATGTCTCAGTGGCAAATAATGGTGACTATAATTCTTATCATTTCTAGAAAAAAATGATGAATGTTTCAAGATGAAACGTGTTTGTTAAACACACTACAACTATGAACTCCTTTCACATTCAAAACCTTTTTGCTTCCAATATTATTTATACTGCAAAATTTTTCAAAAGGTAAGTTTCCCCACTTAAAAAGAGACTAAAAAATATTAGCACAAATAGGATTTTATTTGCACACAACATATGAATTTTTTTCAGAATTTCACTACCTACATTTTAAATTTAATTCAACGTTTTAAATGAACAAAAATCTATTTTTTCTCACTGTCACCTTCCTCCATTGAAAAGACAAGAAAAACATAACCTTTGCAGCAAATATTCTTACTAAGAATATCAAAACAAATTCCTTCATTGGCCATATACAAACTTGCACATGTCATTTGGCCCCACCTGGGTCTATCATCTGTTTGTAAGATGGTGAGCAGCATGTTTCATCATTGGTCCTCCAGGATCATGATTGTCTGCTCATGATTTTTTAATGAAGCATGGAAGGAGCAAAGGGAATGAGAAAAGAGATCTGGATTTGAGGCTTTTGGAAGGTACAAACATTTTAGGCTGTAAAATGACTGTGTGTGTTTTTGTTCATTTTTAATTGTATCCTATTCTTTGTGACCCTATTTGGGGTTTTCTTGGCAAAGATCCTGAAGTGGTTTGCCACGTCCTTCTCCAGATGGGAAAAAGAGGCAAATAGGCTTAAGTGACTTGCCCAGGGTCACGCAGCTAGTAAGTATCTGAGATCAAATTTGAACTCAGGAAGATGAATCTTCCTGACTCCAGGCACAACAGTCTATCCACTGCACCATCTAGTTGCCCTACCATGTGTACTAGAACGTTCAGCACTTAATTTGAAAAAGGAAATGAGTAAAAGCTAATTAAATTTTCTGGGTATGGTAAAAAGTAGATTCTTGAAGAAGATCTATTTCCACCTCATTCATAGCATGTTTTGTGAATTTAACTGAACCTTACAATAACAGAAAGAATAAAAAGGTTACTTTTTTCACCAAAGTGGGATAAAAAAACTGAAATTTTAAGGGATGTTAGGATTTAAGACTTTAATTTATCCTACAACTTCATCTATTATCCCTAAATCATGTTTATGACTTTATTCGTGTCATGAACACACAGTGTAATACATTTGCAGGAAAACTGAAAAAAACAAAATAAAACCCAAAAAACCAAGGATAGCATGTCTTCCTAAAAGACACCTATCTTCTTGAGTAAATAAACAAACACTGCTCTGATGCCAGAGGAAAAAAAATGCACTTCGTATTTCTACTGTAGAATAAACTAAGTTTAAGGTTTTTTTTTTCTTAAGCCAATTGTTTTGGTGCAATTGCCCTAAAATTCCTTGCTATCTAGCCAATCACCAACATTTCAGATTTAATAATGCACTGCTTTATGTTAATCTTTGGTTAAAATGTTTTTATATGTGAGATATATGTGTGTGTATCTATATCTGTATACAGATATAGATAAATAATTAATTGAGTATGGGTGGTGAAACTTCCTTGTCCATTTGGCACTTATGTTCATCTGTTTCTATTTTCAACAAACAAATGTATTGCCAAAAAGAAGACAAGCCTTCATTGATGAAAATTAACCAATATCTCAACATGTATCATGATAGGTACTGATCAACACAATGAAGTTTCTGTTGCCTGATATTTTGAAATAAGTAACTGTTACTCAAACATAGAAATACAGGATTATATCACCTTATTTGTTCAAGGCATCAAGACTTACAAGTATCTGTGGAATGAAAATATCCATTAAACAGTCAAACTATTCTGCTTCAAAAATTTTTGGTGTACAATTGTATTCTTATCATTGTTAATTTTACTATTATTGTTATTCCTAACAGTAGCACTATTAGTCATCCTTCTATATTTCCAGAACATTTTCTTCTGGCATTAGATAAGATTTTGTAATGTCAAGCACTAATCAAACTCATTTCTTTACTTTTTATAACTAATTTACATATGCATAATGTTCTTTGAGTAACCGCATAGATTCCACACTAATATTGACTATGTATCTACTACTTTTAAGGCAATATTCCTCCTTCTAGAGTATATAATTTGATATTTTTTCATGGCCTACACCTAAGTGTAGGTCAAAGGGCATGGAAAATCATAACAACAGAAAGATCAGGAACCTGACTAGGTGGTAGAAATGGATTCTTTAAAAGTAAAAGACTATAAACCAAAAAAGCTGAGTCATGAGCAGGACCAGACTCTGTAGATATGAATAAATAAAATGACAAGAGGTTTGCACAGAAGAGCTAATTAATAAATTGTACTTGAATTGAATTTACATGCAGTGTGGAGATAAAGTGACATCAGTCTCTTTAGGTAATCAGTACCACTCATGTCATTTTCAAACAAGAAGGCCATGTATCTTTGAGTGTGCGTGCATGCACATATATACATTTCCAGACTTTCTAGATGTCTGAGACCAATACTGATGATTTAAAACTTCAGTTGACCTATTAAAATTCATGAGAACAAACTGAATTGAGATTCCATGGTTCATCTCAGTCCTCTGAGTGATATCCCAGTTTGGTCTCAGAGAGAAATAATATGAATTCTCTCCTAGAAAAATAACACCAATAGTACAACAACTCAAGGAATGACTTTACTGAATAGACAATGTCTCAGTTTTTTCTTTTCTGCACCTGATCTTGTTTTCTCAGAACTTGATGAAAGTCAAATGTCTGAGAATCAATTTAGTCGGGCAAAAGAAAAAAATAACCAAGAAAACATGACAAATGGAATATTGGTTGCTTCAAGTAATATGGCTAAAATAAGGCTTAAAAAGAAGAAAAAAAATACCTCTAACCTTGACTTTCCCTCCTTTCCACTGCCTCATAGCAGCTGCAAAAATAGCAAATTGAGTTTTCAAAAAGGAAGAAAAAGAAAACTTAGAACTACTGAAATGAAAGAAAAGGGATCAAAGAAACTTAAGGAAGAAAAGGACACTTTGAAAGTAATGAGAAGAAAAAAAATGTAGCAGAGATATTTAATAAGAAGGTTAACTTAAAGGTTATTAGCTCCATTCATGGAAGAAAACGCCTGGATATAGAATTCCCCCAAGGTCAATTACTGCTTTTTATTTATTGGGCTATTTTCTCTGCCAGATTATCAAAACCATAGTTGAATACTGCAACATTCTATAATATTAATTCTATAATGATACTTTTATGCCAAGGGAGTATAGTCTACATATTTTTAACCAAGCCAGGCATTTCAAACATCCTGAGGCAAAGTGTTATATAAAATACAACTTTCCCTCAAGATTAGAATATAAAATTACAATTAGGTTGTACATTTGTTTAGAAAAACATTGACTTACGATATCTTCAATGATCTCCTTGATAGCTGCCACTGCTAAGATGAATAAAAGAGGAACCAGTGTTGTGTAGCGACCTGTTGGTGACACATCAGGTATTTGCTATTTAAAAAGAAGAGCGGGAAAAAAAAAGTAATGAGAACCAGCCTTAGTTTTGTAATATTTTCATAACAGAACTTCATAGTGTCTCTTATGTTAGGGAACAACAATGGACCCCATTTTCAAATACTTGGGCCAGTTGTCTCAATTTGTTCAAACCAACAAATAGATGGGGAAGCTTATTAGCTGATTTTGTGGGGAAGCACAGTGCCTGGCATTTAGAGGGCACTTAATAAATTCTTGCTCATGGACTACCTAATTAGTTGTCTGTGTGATAACAGATAACTAACAAACTAGTTATCTGTATAACAATTGCCACTCCAAAATACTACTAATCTCTTCTCTAGAAATCTTACTAGCGCTCAGCAGGAAATAATCTAACTCAAGAATTTTTACTAAAATTTCCTATGCAACTCAGTTGAAAGGGTATCTATTCACACAACACCAATATAATAAATTAGTAAGCAAGGTTACAAATGAAATGGCATCACATATGGCAGAACTCTGAAACAAAAATTTTGAAAATTTCTCTCTCTAATTCCAAACCTGAGAGTGAAATGTAATCCTATTTCTTTACCAACATTTTCATTTCTTTCGTGAGGAAGATAGGCTAAAAAGGCTGAAAGTTTTTTTTCCAAAATGAAGAGAAATCAATTGGTATTAGAGATCATAAAAGTCACTTTTAAATGAAAACAACCAGTATATATCAAAAAAGTATAATCTCTCTCGGGTTCTATTGAATGTGAAACAATTTAATGAGAATGACCTAAATTATTCTGTGAACACCACTGCCATGAAAAAATTCTTGCATCTTTTCCCCTCCTTGATCATTTATCACCAATTTCACAAATGACTAGGTACATGATTCTAGTTTTAACCTGTAATAATTTTAGCTGTTAAGCTCTATATATCCAATTTTATATTTAAAATATTTGGCACCTGCTCCATACACTTTAACATTTAATATTCTCAGATTTCCACCCAAGTGAATTTCAGACATTTCAAACATATCCTAGAATTCAGGGGTGGGGAACCTGTGACTTTGAGGCCATCTGGGGCCTACTAGGTCCTCGGGTGCAGCCTTTCGCCTGAGTCCAAGTTTCACAGTACAAATCCTTGTATTAAGGGGATTTGTTATATGAAATTTGCATTCATCAAATGGCCACACTTGAGGACCTAGAGAGTCAAATGTGGCCTCAAGGCCAAAGGTTCCCGACCCCTGTAGATCAATTCCTTAAGTAACCATTAATGTTGAGAGTAAGAGATGTAATTTGGCACAGTAGATAGAGAAGCAATCAATCTGGTGGGTCAGGAAGTTCTGCCTCTGACACATAACTAACTATGTGTCCCAAGGCAAATCCTTTAACTTTTCTCTGTATCCAGTGAATTCTCTACCACTATAAATTGCAGAAGATTCACAGATCTGAATTAGTAAACAAATTTTTTCAATAGAAGAAATTTTATACTATTGACATCACAAGTTCAGTTAAAATATGCTTACGCATACATACATACACACATAATCAGTAATGCTCCCTAATAAATGCCATTATTTTATTCAGTCAAAATAGCACTCACCTACTATGTGTACATACATATATATGTATATATCTGTAATCACAGAATGGGCTCAAGAAAACCTAAGCAGCAATTACACTTATAACATCCTAAATACATTTAAATCTATGAGCACAAGCCCTGAATTGTTAAGAAATCTATACAAGTTTCAGTTACTACCATAAAACTATTAACATAAAACTAGAGTCCTGAGAGAATGAACATGTGAGAAGAAAACACCTCATCAGGAGCTATAAAAGCCCTTGGGCTCAGGGAGCTGATAATTACACCAGTGAAAATCAAGCATTAACCAGGACTCTCTAGAGTATTTCAGAAAAGTACATCATCTCACAATCCTCCATAAACAAAACCTAAGGGAGCAGAAGAGGAAGATTTGGGCCTCCTGTTTCAATTTGGTAACAGGACAAAAACACCTGGATTCATACTCTGAGACATTCTTCTAAGCAAAGACTTATCCAAGCTTCACAGTAAATGGTAGTTAGGAGCTATTACCTATGGCAAGAGAGTAGGAGAGCAAGATATCTTGGAATAACATTTAAGAATATGTTCCCACAATGTTCTCACAAAGATAACAGTTGGAGACTGCAAACACATTTTAAATGGGTGCAGAAAGTCAAATTAGTGGCCTTATGTGAATCCCCTACGGAGATTCTCATCTCTAGCTAATTAGCCAGCACAGGAATGTCCTTGGCTAAGAGTACATAAAAATGACCTTGAAGTTGTACATGTTTTTAAAAAACAAAACAAAATACCCCTAATAGCCATGATTTAATGGTAAGACAACTGAATTTGCTATCTGAGGAACCGAGTCAAAAATCTTGATTTTGCTACCTGTGTGGCTCTGGGTAAATACCCCTAATAGCCATGATTTAGTGGTAAGACAACTGAATTTGGTATCTGAGGAACTGAGTCAAAAATCTTGATTTTGCTACCTGTGTGACTCTGGGTAAATCACACCTAACTCTCTTGGCCTCCATTTCCTTATCTTTAAAATGAAAAGTTTGGACTAGATTATGACAATCATCCCTTCCAACTCTAAGTTCTGTGATCCTATGGCCCTAACTATATATTTTCTCAAATGGACTGTCTAACAGTTCCTTCTCATTCTTTGATGGATATTCATTCAGGACACTAAGTCTGGGTATCCCTAAAAGCTCTTCTCTTCTTCCCTCCATCTTATCTCACTTGGTGACCTCATCACCTCAAATGGATTTAATTATAGTCCCTATGTATATGATTCTAAGATCTACTTACTTATCTAGCTATAACATCTCTCTTGGCCTCTGGTCTTGCATCACCAGCTACCTGTTAGACAGTTTGAACTGGATGTCCCACAGATATCTTAAACTCAACATGTCCAAAATTGTAATCATCTTTCCCCCAAAAAACTCTTCCCTCTTTCTAATTTCCCAATGCTGTCCGGGGTATCACCATCTTCCGGGTCACCCAGGCTGACAACCTATGTGTCTCCCTTGACTCTTTACTCTCTCTCGTCCCCCTTTCATCCAGTCTGTTGCCAAGTCCTATTTATTCTACTTTGGCAATGTCCCTCATACATGCTTCATCTTCTTCTCTGACAGTGGCACCAACCATGTGTAGGTCTTCATCATCACATACCTGGACTGTTCCAATAGTCTTCTGGTTGGACACCCTGTCATAAGTCTTTGGGGCCCTATGACCTTTAGGATCAAGTACAAAATCTCCTGTTTGATTTTAAATTCCTTCATGATCCAGGCCCCATCTACCTTTGCATTGTCCTCAAACTTTGCTCCTCACTACCTATTCTTTATGACACTGGCCTTGTCATTGCTCACATAGAACATCCTATCTCCCAACTTCAGACATTTTCACCGGCTGCCTTCTATGCTTTAAATGCTTTCCCTTCTCATCATCACCTCCTTTCTTCCGTGAAGTTTCAGCTAATCTCATCTCCTGCAAGAAGACTTTCTTGGTGTTTAATTCTGGTACCTTCCTTCTGAGATTACCTTCAATTTATGATGTACACACCTTATATGTATATAATTGTTGTATTTTTCCTCCCCATTATACTGTGAGCTCCTCTTGGTTGTGGGAGAGGATAATTTTGCCTTTTTTTGCATCCACAGTACTCAGCACCATGCTTGGCACGTATTAACGACTTAATAAATGCTGGCTCACAATACTTGATTATGAAAAAAAGTCAATACAAGCATACACATATACACACTAAATATAACATTCCTGGTGGTAGGTCTAACTGGACCAAAGGTAGGGTCCACTGTTATATTAACTTTTTAGAGTTAAAATTTGAAAAAATATAAAATGACATGAGAAAACTCAATTATACAGCCTCAGAGAGGAGGGACCAGCAGAGGTGAGTAACCTATGGTTTGAAGGCCATATATGGCTCTCTATGTCCTCAAGTGCTGCCCTTTGACTGAATCCAAACTTCACAAAACTAATCCCTTTAATAAAAGGATTTGTTCTGTAAAACTTGTACTCAGTTAAAAGGCCACACCTAAGAACCTAGAAGGCCATGTGTGACCTGGAGGTCCCAGATTCCCCACCCCAGGCCCAGTGAAAGAGGTAGGGAGTGTCAGTTAACCTTAGACAGAAGCCTGATCTGCAAACTTGTTATCTTCACCTTTGAGAATTTCACAAGGTTTAGTACAAGGCTTTTCAAAGAGATTTGTCACATGTTAATACCTCAATACATGACCTTAAATACTAGGCTGTTGTTTTTTTTTAACAGATGCACTTACCTGAAGCAATGCAATAAAGAGAAAAAATGAATTTGCAGCTCTTCTGAACTGGGAGTACAGAAATCTTGGCAGGAATGTGATGATATTGTACTTGGCTGTGCTATAAAACACAAACCGGGAGAAAGAAGTCTCATAAACACATGTTAATTCATGACTTCCACATGACTTATAAAGTTCTCTTATTACTCTCCAAAAACCATGTTATCAAGAAAATTTATATTGTCTTCAACAGGGGGAGAACATTCCAGAGGACCATAAATGTAAATCAAATATAGAACTTTCTCATCTCAGAGGTAGGTCCACCTTTATGAGAAGTGAAGAGCCTCAAGAGTCTCAAAGGTAAGGTGAATTTTGTTGTCTGGGTAAAACCTTTTTGCATGTGTCTTTGACCATTTTCTGCTTTATATGAGTTACTAACTTACTGTGGCCTCTGTTTTTAATCAATCAGAAGGCATTTATTGATAGCTTACTATGTGTTAGGATACAAAGACAAAAGCTAAAGAGTTCCTCCCCTCAAGGAGCTTACATTCTATCAGAGGGGAGTTATGGATATACAAATATACACAAGGTAACTTTTCAGTGGAGAAGGCACTAGTAGCTGTGAGGAATAAGAAATGCTTCATGTAGAAGGTGGTTTTTGGAGAAAACTTGGCATTCCAAGAGTCAAGATGGGCGTATATTTTAGACACGGAGGATGGCCAGTGCAAAAATACAGATAAGGGACGTGGAATTCTGTACATGAGGAAAGTTAAAAAGTACAGAGGGACTGGGCTATATAATGCATGTATGGGAAATTACATAAATGAGGGTAAAGGGGGATAGAAGCCCAACTGTGCAGGGGTTGGGAAAACTGCCTTATTATTTTTTTAATTTTATTCTGAACTTAAGAAATAAAACAAGTATTTCCATAATGTAGTAGAATAGAAAAAAAGATGATTGTACAAGAAACTGAAAAATCTACTATGTACAACTTGCTATTCTTTTAAAATGTGTAATGAAGTTATCATGGAACCTTTTTCCCTTTTTTTTTCTCCCCCCACCCCAGAGATAGCTACCATTAGGCACAAATACATATAAACATGCAAAACCATTCTATATATACTTCTAGTTATCTTTCTCTGGATGCAGAAAGTATTTTCTTCCCTCTGTCCTTTGTGGTTAATTTAGGTATTTATAATAATCAAAATGACTTACTCAAAGTCATTCTTAACACAATATTATTGCTGCTGTATACAATGTTTCCCTTGGTTCTGGCTCATTTTGTTCTTCATTCTTTTGTGCAAGTCTACCCATGTTTTCCTAAGATCGTCAAGTTCATAATTTCATATAGCATAATAGTATTCCATCACAATCATCTACCACAACACATTCGGCCATTAAACAATGGACATGCATACCCACAATTTCTAGTTCTTTGCCACCACAAAGAGAGTTGCTATCAATATTTTAGGACATATAGGTTCTTTTCTTTTTTCCCTAATCATCTTGGGAAATGGACCTGGTAGTGGTATTGCTGGGTCAAAGAGTAAAAGCAGTTTAATAACTCTTTGGATATAATTCCAGATTGCTCTCCAAAATGGTTGGATCAATTCACAGTTCCATCAATACCGAATTATTGTCTTTCACATTCCCTACAATATTTGTTGCTTTCCCCTTCAATCATTTTAGCCAATCTAAAGGGTAGTTCAGGATTCACTGATGGGAAATAACATCTTTACTAAGATAATACTGCAATTTGGGTAGGAGATAAATTATTTTTGCCATTTCTAGAGTTTGAATACATGCTTAGAAAATGAACCTATTTAAAAGAAGATGGCATTTATAAGATGGTGCCAAGAGTAACAGCATTTGTACTTGATCTCTAATAGGCCTTTTACTACTACAATTTCAGCCACAAGCCTAGCTCTCTAGTCTATCTAGATATATCCTTATGATTCTCTTGCTAAACAGCTGAAAGAATAAATACTGTA
The DNA here is from genome assembly GCA_028646575.1 of Pseudocheirus occidentalis. Lineage (NCBI taxonomy): Eukaryota > Metazoa > Chordata > Mammalia > Diprotodontia > Pseudocheiridae > Pseudocheirus > Pseudocheirus occidentalis. The sequence continues at coordinate 108,526,190 of CM053601.1, read as the reverse complement.
GTTAGAGGGTGATACCTGGCAAACTCACTGAGCCAAAACCATTAGTATAAGCTTGTTGCAGAGAGTAAAGCACAAACTATTAATAGTTCACATTTGAAGATCATCTATCATAATGAGAACTTTTATAACTTATCACTTCAAGAGTTCACTGATCTCTCATTTGTTATATTCTACTAACTTTTTATATACCGAGAAGTGATACTCAGTGGTTCAACTCTCGAACTTGCTCTCTTTTTTTATAACCAACTTTCAATTATTAAGGGGCCAAATACAGTTAGTGGATTATTCATCCTCTTGGTTTGTATTACTTCCTATCTTGGGTATATCACTTTCTCTCAAACACCTTGATCACTATAGAAAAGAAAAAGAAATAAAAACTGAACCAGACTATCATTTTGTTATTTGATGGTACTTCTAGTGGAAAAGTTTGGAAATGGTACGTATTGCTAAAATTCACCTTTTAGATCACCAGAAGATTCTATTTAATTATGCCCTCTTGCTACTTCCTCCTTACCTCTCCTCTACACACACACACACACACACACACACACACACACACACAAGTTGGCCAAACATTTTCTAAGCAAATAATATTAAAGTAGTATTTCAGGGTGGATATATGTATGTGTGTATATACATGTATATATTAATATGTATGTGTATGAAAGTATACATTAAGAAAGCTTAATATACCATCCATCTTATCAATGTGCTAATCAGAGTCCCAGTAAGAAGAAAAGTCAATATTTTGATAGACTTTCATGTCTTAATTTCACTTGAATTATCTGGAATGATTGAGGAATAGCTTTTGGTTACTAGGTGGCAGAAGGTAATAATAATTTCACAACTGTATGTACTTTTGTTTTTTAAAAAATATAAGCTTTATAGAAGAAAATTGCTATATAAATACAAGAAAGAATAACAATTATTATGAGCACTCAAGATGTCCTACAGATTTCAGGTTAGAATTTACAAGGATCATTAAAACTTTCACAAAAAGTATCCCCCAAAATACATGCAAAAAGCAGTTGATAAACCCAATGTAAAAGACCCCCAAAATCTCAACAGAAATAATATGATATAGTGAAGGGGAGAAAATGAGCTTTTTGATAGTATCTAGGATGTACAAGGAACAATGCTAGACATTTTAAAAATATTATCTCCTTAGTCATAAATCTTTGACATTTACCTTCCAGTATATAGCTTTTCCAGAAAATCTTCACCCCCACCCATCAATGTATTTTCTCTCTATATACCCTGAAAGAATCAGTAATCTAAGCCATGTCTACACTCTTGCACATATTGGAAACTCAAATATTGATTTTCATAGCTAAAATCCTCTGAGTGGAGATTTTCTTTCTTTACACATTTGATAGTACTATTATTGTTGTTAGGATTAATAAAAAAAGTATGGAATAAATGTCAGCTAAGTTTATGAAGTACTTTACTTTCATTATTTCATTTGATCCTCTGAAGTAGATAATAAAATTATTATTATCTCCATAGAGGCAAAGGGATTTGACAAAGGTCACCATGTCCAGCAAGTACTGGACTACAAACCCAAGTCTTCTGAACTCAAATCCTTCTTTTCACCATCTAGGGCAGAAGTGTCAAACACACAGTCCATAGGGCTGCATGAGGCCCACAGCACTCCCAAGTGTGGCCTAAGTCAGATTAAAGCATAATTGGGAAATATTTAACATTTAATAATAAATAAAAACACCACAAAACATACATAATCTTAATATGTGGTTTTTTTAAGTCAATGTCTCCTGCAGGGATCTGATGTATGATTTAGTGGCTCTTGTTTCTCTGAATATGTTACCACTGATCTTGACCTGTTTCTATTCTATGAAAATGAAAGATTTGCAGTGCAGTAATTCTGAAGTAAGTTTATACCTCACGTGGTTATTGCAGAACTTTGTCAGTTGAGGTTGGTTGAGAAATATAGTTCTTATTTCTTCCTGATCAGCCAGCGAAGTTTTCTCTGAAACGTCATCTGTCTTCTCATAGCCTTCAAAAAAACCAGGAAAGTTTCTAATAACTAAGAAACATTTCATTATGCATTATGTATCAAAAAATGTCATGCTTTTTAGAGTCTCAAAACTGATCAAAGATTTGTTTCAGTTTTCTTTAAAATTCAAGTTAAGAATGTGACTTTTCTTTCTATGTAGTTCTTCTAATAGTAGACACATTGTTTCTGTTTAATTGATTTAATTGAATATTCTCTTGTTTCTCTCTTCTCATAAGCCAGTGATTCAGATTTAGATAAAAAAAATTATGAAGGGGATAAACAAATGAATGAATAAAAAAGCATTTATTAAGTAAGATGTCCCAAGCACTATACTAAGCAATGGTGACAGTTCCTTCCCTCAAGGTATTAAAATCTAATGGGAAAGACGATATACAAAGGGGAACAGTGGCCAGGAAAGGGCACTTTGGTCCACAAAGTTACAGGGATGGAGGATTGTGGGACAATAGGAGCAAAAATTGAAACACTGCATTCCGGTACTCCATGACCAAAGGTGGTTGGTGAGTAGGGAAGGAGGTGGACAGAGAGGATACAAAATATAAGTTTTCCAGAAATTGGTCTGGAAGAAAACCAGTCAGGACAATAGGTCTCTTTTGCCAAGACAACAAGTTGAGGGAGGGAAAGAAGTGACAAAGGTAGAAACAATCTTAGATTTTAACAAACTTTTTTTGGATGAATGTATTTTTAAGTCATCATCATCATCATTCTGTTCTTTCTTGCCATCTCTTTTGTAATTAAAATCCCAAAGAATTAAGAGCTTAGTTTCATAGGATAATTTTTTTGTACTTCTTAAGACACCTGACCACAGTTTACCTAAACAAAACAAACAGATTCAAAAGATTCCACTCAGGCTACACCTTAATGCATTGCTAAAGATAGATTTTAAATATAGATATACTCTCAAGAGTATCTATAGAAGAAATGAGTTCCAGGAACACACAAAAACATAACCAGAAGTTAAAAACAACAGCAGCTTTTCTTAACCTTTCTGATAAGAATATAAAATTCAAAAGATTAGGATTCTTCCATTCTAGAAGTAGTAGTAAAAACACTCATTTTTTTTTTTGTCATGAATGGGTAGCATGTGAATGGTTAAATGGTCATTTTGGAAAACAAATTTTAAAATGTCCACCCACTCATAAACATTTGGGCTAAAAACTTACTGAAAAGGAAGCCCATAAACAATAAATATGTCCATAGAATCATTGAACAATATGCCAAGAAGGCAAATATATGTGTGTGTGTGTGTGTATATATATATATATATACATATATATATATATATGTATGACACATTAAAAAATCTGCTAATGCGTAACACAGGAACTGCTCATTGAAAGAATCTCAAAAAATGTGCTTACAAAGTAAAACTTCTATCCTATTCCCCTACCAAGTTAGTTTTAAAATGACTGATTCCCTTGGCCATATTCCCTTGAAAAACTATCTTTAAGTACCATAAAGAGGGGGAAACCAGTAATTCAAACAACAGGTTGGCAACACTGGAGATACTATGGGATAGTCATAACAGTGAGAAAGAAACTAAATCTTCAGAAACTAATTCTACTCCAGGGGGGTTCTGGGCTCACCCAGTTTGTACCATGCCCACCACATTAAAGAGGCAAAAGTACATTGGAAAGATTTCTGAACTTAGGGATGCTAAACTTGGACTCAAGTTAATAATTACAGCAACAATAACGTGCCAGGTACTGCCCTAAGCTCTGAGAATACAAAGAAAACTAAAAGACAAGTCATTGATCAAGGAGCTCACAATTGAATGTGTGAAACAACATGTAAACAGCAAGGTACAAAAAAGAAATAAGCTAAGTGAGAGTGATCTCAAAGAGAAGCCACTAGCATCAGGAGGTGGGAGCTGAGAAAGGCTTCTGATTGCTTTTGTTTTCAGAAATTCAGATTTGAGCTGAGTCTTGAAGAAAGCCAGGGAAAAGAGCAGGTAGAGATGGGGGGCAGGCGGGGGGAGTAAAAAGGCACAGACCGAGAGAACAAATGCTATATTGGAGAAATAGCAAGGCCAGTGGTAGAGTAGCATGGAGGTATGAAGAGATTGGAAAGGTACAAAGGGTTCATTTTCAAAGTCAGAGGATTTTATATTTGATCCTGGAGGTAATGGGGAGCCACAACAGTTGAATGAAAAGGGGAATAAGATGATTGAACCTCCCTTTAGGAAGAACAATTTGGCTGCCGAGTGAAGGATAAACTTGAGTAAGAAGCAACTTGAGGCAAGAAGAGAAACCAGAAGGTAGGAGTGGTCAAGAAAATAGCCCCAAAAGGAAGCATATTCCAAAGAGTGCAAAGGTCTATTTTGCTTACTTTCTCCAGTAGCTGCTGGGGCTTTGACCTCCTGGGCTTTCATTTATTACAGATGAAAATGCTTTGTACAAGATCACAGTCTTTTCTGAACTAACTCCTGAAGTTGAGGAACTGATCACTTTGTAAGTAAGAATTCAGAATGGCCAGAATATTATTTCTTAAGAAAGTGAGCAGCACTGATTATACCAGAAGACAAAGATTCTTGGTCTTTTTTCGTGTCATTGGATCCCTTTAAGCAGATGGAAAAGCCTATGGATCTCTTCTCAGAATATTTTGAAATGCATAAGATAACTAGAACCACAAAGGAAACTATTCCTATTTAAATAAAGATGTGGTTTTTCCCATCCAAATTCACAATCCCATATCCCTTAAATTTATATATCTTGCGTCAAAAACTTCTGCCACAAGAAGTCACCTCAGAAATTAAATTCTTGTATTTACATCACTAACCACAAATATATGACCGCCATCTTCTCATTGGCAATTCCGATGGCTTATTATAATTTGAACTAGTTTTCAGGAATGGAAAAATACATGAACTGACACAGAATGAAATAAGTAGGACCAAGAGAATAATTGATGCTATAATAACAAAGTATAAAATGAAGGAAAATAACTTTGAAAGACTTTAGAATTCTGATCAAAGCAGCAAACAATAGGGACTTCAAAAGAACTCAGGATAAAACAGTGGGCTAGAAATAAAGAATGGAATATACATTGTCATTCACCACCAAAGTGTCCATTTGTTTTGCTGGGTGTATTTGTTACAAGAGAAGGTAAATTAGTGGGTAGTAACAGAAACATCAAAATAAAAAGGGAAACAATAAAGCACTTTAAAATGCACAGAAGAAAACAAAAAAAAAATCACAGAAAGGATCATTTTTGTTGCTACCTTGTTAAATTTGGTATATGTATATATAGTTCTTTAAAAAACAAACCACACATAGCACTTTAATTATACAAATCACTTGTACTTCTCTACACCCTGAAAAACAATTGTTTGCAATAAAGAATAAATATGTAAAGATGCTAACACTATTAAACACGGACAATTCAATTCAATTATCCTTTATTAATTGTTCACTATACACAAAGCACTGAGGTTACAAAAATAAAACTAAATGAAATACATATGAATAACTTGCATTTTATTAAGTGCCAATTGCATGCTAGTAACTGGTAGAGATATAAAACTAAGATAATACACAATCATTGACCTCATGAAATTTAGAGTCCAGTAGGGGAATAAGACACATCGATATAAATAGTTATATGTAATGCATAATACTTAAAATACATCTGTTAGAAAATTAAGAAACAAAACCAATGCCCTGAGGTTATACCAATTATTCTCTTCTTTAAAGATTATTTTATTTTTAAATTCTGAACGTGTAAAACACCAAACAAAATGTCTATTTCTACATACAAAATAGAAAAAAAAGAAGTGTGCAAATCTCTTTTATGTACCACTCAATTTTTCTTTTACATATATAATTCAACAAGTAAATTTCAAAGCTGGCTGCTTGTCTACGTTTTCTTCTAATCCTGTTTACGTTCTCTTCTGTACATTTAAAAATACTACTTCCCTTATATTTTATTCTTTCTTTTTTGGGGGGAGAGGCAACCCTGCTGTTATTCCTACTCTTCCTTCTACCCCAACCCTCCATTCCCTGCCCCCCATCAGGAAACAAAACAGAACAAAACCCTTGTCAGAAATATACATTGTCAAAGAAAAATTCCCATATCGACCACAGTATTTCTCATTCTACATTGAATCTATTTCTTCTATGTCACGAAGTGGGTATCATACTTCAAAATCAGTCCTCTGGAATACTAGTCATTACTAATCGTAACTTTTTAAAGCTGTTTTTCTTGCCACTTGTTGCATTCTGAAAGGACCTGGTCATTTTCCTGACTCTTTACAGGCAGGAGCAGAACATGGAGCATCAGCTACTGCAAGTCAGGAGAACTGGGTTTTTATTCCTGTTCTACCCCGAACAAGCCACGGTCATTTAACTTTCTCTGGGCTTTAGTTTTCACAAGTACAAAAAAAAAATAAACTAACATAGATCATTTTTAGGTCTTTTTTAGCACTACAGTCCTATGAAATTTTGAATTCAAGTCAATGAGCATTTATTAATCCCTTATTAGGTGCCAGGCATTGTGTCAATAATAGAAAAATTAGCTCTTTGTGGTAAAAAAAAAATAGCTCTTTGTAAGATCTAGGGATTAAAAAAAAAGGGCAAAAAACAGTCCTTTCTCTCAAAGAGGTCACAGTCTAATGGGAACGCAACATGCAAAGAATTATGTATAACAAGATGCAGATGGGAAAAGACATGGAGATAATCAATAGAGGGAAAGCACTAGCACTAAGGGAACTGGGAGAGATTTCTTGCAAAAGGTGGGATTTTAGCTGAGACTTAAGGGAAGCTAGGAGGTAGAGATAAAGGGGGACAGACAGTGAAAAGGTATGGAGTTGGAGATGGAGTGTATATCTCCAGAGCTATAACTGCAGGAAGGTTAAGGTCACCTAATCATAGAATAAAAGGTAAAGTGCAGTGAAGTACAAGAATAATGGAAAGATAGGAGAGGACCAAGTTAAAGGCCTTCACAAGACAAACAGAATTTTATTTTAATTTTTTTTGCTTTTTTTTTTTTTGGAGGTGGGAAGGCAAGGCAATTAGGGTTAAGTGACTTGCCTAAGGTCACAAGTAAGTGTTAAGTGTCTGAGTTTGGATTTGAATTCAGGTCCTCCTGACTCCAGGGCCAATGCTCTATTCACTGGGTCACCTGGCCACCCCCAAACAGGATTTTATATTTGATATGAGAAGTCACAGGGAACCATTGCAGTTTATTGAGAATGCAATGGTCAGGAAGATCCCTGTGGTAGCTAAGAGGAAGATGGACTAGAGTCAGGAGAGACTTGGGGTAGTCAACCAATCTGTAGGCTACTGCAATAGTCCAAGCATGCACTTGGTCAAAGGAGAGAAGAAGGTCAAGACAGGTCTTGGGCACAGACTGGTTATGGTTATGAGAGAGTGGGAGTGAAGGATGACACAGTTTCCAAGTCTAGGTGACTGGGAAGATGGTGGTGCCCTGGACAGTAACAGGAAAGTTAGGAAAGGGGGAGGATTTGGAGACAGACTCAATATAAGATAGGCACAGCACTGTATTGGTCAAAGAAAAGAGTATATAAATGTAGGTGAATCCACTTTTGGTAGAACACATAAGAGGGAGGGATTTTAAAGTCTTAAGCATTTCTCACATTAGTCTAAGCCTAGGCCTTGTTAACACATTTGCAATGGCTATTTTATGCAGAAAATAAATGCCATAGGAGTTTTGGATACAAAGTCAAATAGTTCTTTGTAATAATGGATGAATGTACAAGAAGGAAAAGATCAACATAGGATAAGACAGAAACCACAGTCTGTTGCCTGCTACTACTTGGCACAAAAATAAATGGCAAAATGCTAGTAGAATTTACTTTTCTTGTAAACTCAAAAGCTGCATGCTTTTGTAAAGACATTCATAGAGAGAACTAGCTTAAAAACAAGGTCCAGTTCTTACTTATGAAACCGTACCAAACTTTACAATACCCCAGAGGCCTTTGAGTTCATCAGCTTGGGAACACCTGGTTTGGAAATTCAATACTAACAGTTCATGTTATATAATATTTTAAGGCTTGTAAAGTGTTCTAAATTTGTTTTCTCATTTATTCCTCACCAACTGACCCTATGAGGTAGGAACTACAATTATTATGGCTATTTTATTTATATATGAGCAAACCAAGGCTCAGAGGTCAAGTGACTTAGCTGGGGCTATGTCTGCTAGAAAGTGTGTGACGTGGATTTAGATCTTCCTCTTTCTAAATCCAGTTAAGCTATCCACGACACCAGGAAGTATCTCAGCTTAGCTAAGTTACCTGCCAGAACTCTCCATTATTTTCTCTAACATTTAGCTTAAAGAAAGTTACTCAAGATGCACAAAGATTATGTTACTCAGTCAAAGTCCCATGGCTGTCAGCAGCAGGATTTTGGTCTAGTGGGGATGCCTGAATCTAAGTTCAGCACCATATCCACTGCACCATATTCCTTCTGTTTGTATAGAGATCTATCATTTTCCATTATAACAAATCTTTTTCCAATTGATGAGGATTTTATTGTAAAAGAATATCCTATTGCCAGATCACAGATTTAGAGCTTGAATGGAATTTGGAAGATTTGCAGGTCTAAACCCTCATCTTATGGATAAAGAAATTGAGGCTGAGAGAACCTGTGACTTGTTCAAGGTCATAACATTATTAAGTGGCAGGGGGAAAAACTGAACCTAGATCCTTTGACTACAAATTATGGGGTTTTTCTTTGACCATAGGAAAAAAAAAATTTATTTATTTATTTT
>CM053601.1:108486093-108517332 GCA_028646575.1 Pseudocheirus occidentalis | reverse complement strand
CCCAAAACGGAAAAAATTAAATGTTAACAGTAGATATTATATGTAACCTTTCTCAATAACTATACTTTGTGTACACAGTCCCTACCTTTTGTACAACGAATTGCTGAAGTATCTGGGTGTCTCAATCAAACAACCAACAAATATTTGTTAAATGTTTATGTGCCAGGTATAACCCTAAGTCTAAATAAAGAAGTGAGTGTGTGCCCTCAAGGAGCTTACTGTCTCCTTTCATTCCAGTTCACAATCTTCCACACGAGGCACACATTCTCAATAGCCTTACATCTCAGACTCAACCTTCAAAAACCCCTTTAAAAAGAACACACCATGCACACACAGGATTCACATTTTCACTCACTGGGCTGCCAGTCTATTAAAACTCTAACCCAGAAATATCAGACCTTACACACAAAGGATTTAGTAATACTTTGGTGAGCCAAGATGAAGCTTTTATATCTATATATATCCATATGTATTATATAAATATAGATATATTTACCCCAAACATGTATATTAGATTGAGATTATGCAATAAAAGGGCAGGGGATGGGAGAGGGTGAGAGAGTAGGAGGGAGAAGAGAAAAAAAAGACAGAAAGAATCACTATGTTGCCAAGGCTTACTACAGAACAGTTCAGTATTTTCACAAACAAGCTTCTAGCACTCTGGGGGTGACTTAAAAAAAAAGACATAATAGAATCTTTTCTATTCTATTCTATAGAATAGAACATTATATATTCTATTATCTATTCTATTTTATCTAAAAACAGATCTATTTTTCATTATCTATTACATTTAAGAACTTAAATCTCTATTTCAGTGGTCTCTCTTTTCACGTGAACTGCCTCTATTCTTTGAGATGGTGGCATTAAACAAACAAATGGCTCACTAATCTTGAGACCCACGCAGGTCCCAAGATTCTGTTACATCTTTTTTTTTTTTAGTCACTGTCAAAATTTTGCAGGTAGAACCTTACTTAGCAGTTAAGTTTGATTTTAGTACTGTAACACTGATTTTGAGGGCTGACTATAGATAAATGCTAAAAGTCTTAATGTTTCTGATATATTATCATTTGGGGAAAAACATTTAAGAGTACTCTGACTCAATATTTGCTCTTTTATTTAGAACAGGAAACAATTCTGATAAGCAGCTTAATTTCTAAGTGAATACTTCAAAAGTTAAGCATTCTTTTCACTTAGGTTTCAATGACATAGCAGACCATATTTAATGACTGTACAATTAACATGGAGACAGACATAGGCTACTAAAGGAATTAAGAAATGCTCTATTCTGGCATTGTTGGAACAGAGAGAGTATTTGATATGTTCAGTTGTAAACTTGACAGCAGCTGTTCAGAACAGAGGGGGTACAAAATGGGAGATGCATAGCTGCTAGAAAATACAATGAAAATGGCAGTTTAAAAGGTCAAGATTTCCATTCTGCATTTGCAAAAAAAAATTTTAGAAACTGAGCACCGTTTTTGGCTCTCTAGGCCACCCCTGCACTGACTGGAGGAAAAATGAAATTTCCCACAACGGTTAATACGTGTCCCTCAAATGGCTTGTTTTCATTGCAAGAACTAGCAAAATAAAAATAAAAATAATAATAATAATATTCGACTGGAAAGCTCTGCAATGACTAGCCTACACTTAAATAAGGTTACATGGCATAAATCACATTAAAAATTACATATTTTTATAGTGCTTCAAGTTTTACCAAGGTCTTTAACTACAGTAACACTAGGGAGTAGGTTATCTAAGTATTAGTTATTATGATTTTACAGATAAGGAATGAGACCCAGGAGTTAAGTGATTTATTTGCCCACAGAAACACAACCCTGGAAATGTCCCACCCCAACTCTAGGTTTCTCTCCCCAAGTCTATGCTACCTGTGTAGCGTGTGTGTGTGTGTGTGTGTGTGTGTGTGTGTGTGAAGAGAGGCAGAGACAAAGACACACAGACACAAAGAGACAGACACACAGATACACATTCTCGAGAGCTTAACGTGCTAATTAATAAGAGGGTGATTGTAATTATATTAACTATCAATTATATCAATTATCAAATTATAAAAGCCTATGGGTTGTTGCCTCAGGCAAATCAAGACCTGAGAAAGACCTTAATTTAAAAAGGCCAAGGTCACCCACTGCATCTCAGGCCATCAACAGACATCTTGACTTTTATATTGCTACCAGACTTTGAATAATACTCCGGAGGAAAGAGGAAGGCTGATGACTTTGCATAGCTCTGCCGCACTTAAATCCAATTCACTCATGATTCAAGACATCACCATTGTAATATCATTGGTCCTCTTTGAGAAGGAAGGACAAATAACAACAAAAGCCTAGTAATATTTCTGATATTTTATTATGTGGGGGGAAATCTAAATAAACGGAAGTCACCCAATCCAGCAGTTCTGCTCTGTTATCTAGAACAAAAAAACAACATTCTACCAACCTGAGCCTTAAATAAACAGTTCATAAGTTTGGGATTCATTTCTTTCAAAGTCTGAAAGATTCAGACAAGATTCAGAATAGTATACACAATATATACAAGATTCAGAATAGTATATATGTTTGTTTCTTTAAGCAGGCTTTGCAGTAATAGAACCCAGAAAAAAATAAACTCAAGTTAACACAAAAAAAGCAATTTTTTACTCAAAAGATTTGACTACAGGCATCCTGAAAAGGAGAGTTCTTCTTCTGTACTTAAAACGTGATTCAGATTGTGAAAATTCAATTTCACATATGACTTTTCAGGAATATTATCTACGCCATGAATCTATGTATACCTGAAGAACCAAAATGCCTAGGGGACCTCCCGAAGGTGGATGTTCAGTTATCTGACCATCCTCTACTCAAGAAGTAGCAAGGGTTTGCTTTTGGGTTGCAACAATTAGGATCAGTTAAGAAATATTAGAGTGACAATCACAGGGAGTGACCTATTTGACTTTTGGGTCTCAGGGGTTCTGAATGGTACAAAGTGAACAAAATAACTTTGATTCCAAGCAGCTCCATGGATCAGCATGCTAGACATGACCCTCGGTGCACTGTCCAGAAAAGAGAGGAGAAAGACTGAGGTTTAACAGTCAAAACTTGAGGCTCATAATAGGCAGGTGTCATGTTTGGTGGTTCTGAATGCTTTGGATGGTTGTGGGGGAGAGTAGAGCTCTGAACTAGAAGGCAAGAGAGAGGAACTAGATAACTCTCAAATCCTGTTGATGTTCCGATCTGGTTTGAGGTATACATACATCAAATACTCTCAAGTATGCCTTTTGTTTTCCAGTCAACAGTTAAGCCTAGGAAGTACACACAGGTTTCTCTAAGGTATTACTGCTGGCTTTCTTACCTGATCTGCTCCACAGGCTCAAAACCATTGTTAAACCACCGTTTAATTTGGCAGGGGGAGAGGAGTATGGTGCTAATCCTCGAGGCAAATTTGAAAAATAGAAGCAAAGTACATCTTAAGTATCAAAGTACACTCCTTCCCCCCAATGTCCCTAACCTTCTTCTATCCCTAGACACCTTATTATGACCCTCCCACACATACACCCAAGGAAGATCAGTCCTGAGACAGGGAAAGAAGAAAAAAGAGCAAAGAAGGAACGAACATCCCTTACCACAGAGGAGAAAGAATACTATTTCCCTTTAAATCAAATTCAGTCCAAAGACTCCAGTATTTGCCCTGTCAGAGAAAGTGAGGGTGGGCAGCGATGAGTTGCATGGAAAACTGGGCTCCTATTAAGAATCTTGATTCATATATCTTGAGAGGGGCCTGAGAAGCTTCAGTATCTATTCAATAATCCAGTCCCATCCTTTCCCCCACGTGGCCTCAGAGATCCTTTCCCAATCCCAAATCTTTCATCCCTGGGATTCCCACTCCAGGCTGGCTCTATTATGGTTTCTTTGTAATGTGGAGCAGACAGGCTGGGTGACTTAAATCCCATGGTTCTGTTTATCAAGGTGGCAACCCTTGGTGTGGCTTGGACTTTATCTTAGCAGACCACCATTCTAGCTCTATGAAGGATTTGATTGAAGCCCACCAAAACTAGAGCTTATCCCTTTAGATCAAAACAGACAGGTAGCAGGCCTGGACAGAGGGAAGGTCACTAATTAAGAAACCTTTTGTTTAGTCCCTTCCACTTCCCTTTGATTCAACAACAATCATTTATTAAAAACCTTGCAGGTACCAAGGCACTGTACTGGGGTCTGAGCATAAAAGACAAAAAACAAAAAACAAAAAAAGTCCTTGCCCTCAAAAAAGTTACTAAAAGTTACAGGTAGTTGTTGTTGTCTTCAAATGTTCATGTAGGATACAGGTGCACAAATAGGTGAAACAAAATAATTGAAACCAGGTGTTAAACTCCAGCCAAACTCTAGACTGCTATCCTAATCAGATAAAAATATAATTGCAAAATGTGTGACAAAAGAAAAATACAATGCAGCATACCTAATGTTCATTTATGGTTTTCTAAACCAATATGCAGTCTGCAGAGACCAGTTTCTATTTGAGTTTGACAGTACTGATTTAACAGCAAAAACAGCAGTAATGAGGAGAAGGGAGAAGAGAGAATGAGGAGGAAAGGTTCTACAAAACAGGGAGTACCTAAGCTGAGCCTGGAAGAAAAGAAAGGATTTCAAGAGGTAAAGGAGAGGCAATACATTCCAGTCCGGCAGACAGTATGCAAAGGGGGGCAGGAGAAACAGAGACAGAGACAGAGACAATGCTTTGTTAGAGAGTAAACAATGAAGAACAATGTGAATTAAGTGAGGAAACATAGGATGGAGCCAGATTTCAAAGAATTTCAAATGCCAAACTAAGACATCTGTATTTTGTCCTCAAGGAAATAAGGAACCACTAAGAGTTTTTAAACAGAGGTGTCACATAGTCAGAGAACCATCATTTCTTGTAATACAATCTTAATGGCATAATATCAAACACAAACTTGCTATTCCTTTTAAGTATATGATAAAATTATCATGTAAATTTTTCTTTTTTCTTCATTCCCCCATACCATTAAACACAAATATATATATATATAAGTTTTTATATACACACATATATAAAATCACTCTATACATACTTTTATTTATCGGTTCTTTCTCTGGATGCAGATAGCATCTTCCTTCATCTGTCCTTTGCGGTTAATGCTTCTTTTTCCATGAGTGTTCATCTTGGTTTCAACTCCAAGAATACCTTTTCCTCTCCCAGGATAAGCTTATCACCTGCAATCTTATTACCATGTAGACTGACTCAGCTTTTGTACTCAAACACCTCAGCTCCCTCAAATGTCTTTTCCCTTTGATTGAGGTTAAAGCAATACACTCCTCTCAAAGCTTTCCTTTGTAAGGGCTTGAAATTTTCCTGATAACTTCCATTTTTCATCCACTTGTTTTCCATGAACATCACACATCAGAGAAAGGAACTTGCTGCTGGTCCCTCTTTTTCAACTTCTCTTTATGTATTGTCATCCTCAATTAGAGGGTAAGCACCTTGGGGGCAGGGACTAGCTTTCTTTCTCTGATTTGTATCCTCAGGGCTTAGCACAAGTGGTAGGCACTTAATAAATGTTTAAGTTGAGTTCTTATTCATACTTTAAAAGCCACCTTCCAATCCATTCAGTACAGATGATTCCATCTTCCAAGCTAATTCAACTAATGTACCACACAGAATTTTAAGTGTCTTATTTTTGTAAACAGCCTTCAGCCAAAATCAAATTCATTTTGCGTTCTTCATTTCATCTGACTTTATGTCACCATATTTGTCAAAGAATTCTTAGATGTGTTTTTCAGTTGAGCAAAAGGAAAGAGCTCTAACATACAAAGTATAACTTTTCCTCATCAATGTCACCCCAGAAATGCTGATCTTTCATTACATAATAATTACTCTTCATGCTTAGAAAGAAACCTTCTGAATGTGGTATAGGAAGTGACCATAAGTGCAGATTTCAAGAAACATCAGTGGCTTCCCATCCAGTAAAGTTTAAATTATGTTGAGAGTCATGAGCCAGACAAATCTGAACATCTGAAGTTTTATTTTCTTCTATGCCCTTATTATACAATCTGCTATGAGCTCTAAACCCCTCCTCTGCCTTTCTGTTAAATGCCATTTCTGCCATTAAGCGCCAACTCAATAAAATATGACTTCTTTAATGATGACTGCTCTGATTCTTCTGGTCAGCAATAAACTTCTTTTCTGAGCTTATGTCAGACTTTCATTTACCACATCTTTAATGTGCCTACCAGGGATGGAGAACCTGGGGTGTCAAGACCACATGTAGCCTTCTAGGTCCTTGTGTGTGACCTTTTGACTGAGTCCAAGTTTTACAGAACAAATCCTTTTATTAAGGGGATTTGTTATGTGAAGTTTGGATTCAGTCAATGGGTTGCACTTGAGGATCTACAGCATATATGGGGAACCTGAGGCCTCCAGGCTACATGTGGCCACAGGTTCCCCATGCCTGACCTAAGCATTATTTTGTTATGGATATTCATGTCTGTGTGGATAAAGTCCTGTGAGCTCCTGGGTGGGAAGAATCTGTGATTTACGTAAGTATAATTGAGTACCTTTGCACACAGGAGTCTTATGTTTATTGAACTTTATTGCATGTCTGAGAAAAATTAGTACCTTAGATTTCACAGGGCAGCTTTTGGATCTGGCACTAAATCAACATCTAAGCAGGAAGTATCAAACTATTGTTTTTTCCTCTTAAGATGGTTTTTAAAAAATCCTGGTGTTCATTTTCACACATTTAATTTTAAAATGATTCACATGAATAGACATGTAAAAAATTACTTACCAGTTCTATTAGTGACAAGGGAAGGTTGTGAAATTGTGTGTGGGCATGAGTTCATTTGTGTGTGTTCAACTTTTATAGGTAGAAAACGAGGACAACAGATTAAAGCTAGTTTATGTTATGTGACTGAATAAAATGAAATTGTCTGCTATTTTTCAGAAGAGAGTAAGAAATGTGCTATAAGGTTTATCCTGCATAACATGCTTAGACACCACAGACAATGTGGTATCATAGAAACTCTAATGACAATGGAAATGTGAAGATCTTCCCTGCCCCATAGCAGGTTGAATGTAATCACATGGGGCCTGTGATGGGAAGAGTTTGCTGAATGGATGGAGCAAGAAGGATGTAACATGGTTGAGGAGAAGCTGGGAATCAGAGCAGTTAAGGCTGGAAGAGAGAAAGAATGCAGGTAAACAGACAGTATTGTGAGTGCTTATTTGAGGGAAGGCTTTTGGATAGTGTTGCTTTGATAAGGTGTATTAACTTCTCTATTGGTATGATGGACTTGGTTTTCTGGTGTTGGGATTTGGCTTTCTGGTGTGAATAAATGTTTTGCTTCTGTCTTCTGTATGGAGAGTCTGTTGTATTTTGCAATTTGGTCCTATGAATATCATCTTAGTGATACAGAAAAAGACTGGCTTTAGAATCAGAGGACCTGGGCTGACCCTGAAGCACTGCTACTAATTACCAATGTGACATTGGTTTGACATTTACATTTGGCACATTTACAAATGCGACATTTACAGTTTGACAGAAATTATATTTAGAATAACATCTTATTGGTATTTCACAATAAATTCAAGATGGATGAGTAACCTGAATATTAAAGGCCATGTGACAAAAAAGTTGCAGGAGAATAAGATCATGTGCCTTTCTATAGGTAGAGGGTGGTTTCTTAACACAAGAATTGATAAGGAAATTATAAAACATAGAATTTAAAATAACACAATAAAAAACAATGCAATTAAACAAAGAAGTGGTTAACTGGAAAAGAATATTTGTGTTAAATACATGTATCTGATATCCAAGTAGACCGCTAACTATATAAGACCAAAAGCCATTCCCCAACAAATAAGTGATCAAAGGACAGGAATAAATAGTTGTCACACTTCCAAACTATTAACAAGTATGTGAAAGAATGTTGCAAAGTATTAATAACAAAAGAAATGCAAATAAAACAAAGCCTGAGATTTCACCTCAGAAGCAGCCAGTTGGAAAGAACTATTCATGGAGCTGTGAAAAGCATCCATTGGGAAATGGAAGTGATACCAATACATTTGATAACCAAAACAGACCAATAAAAATTTTATCAAAGGAAGAGCCACTTTCCTCAAACTCTCATTTATATTTTCCTCATCTATAAAACAAAAAGGAGTAGATTAGATGATTTTTAAGGCCCCTCCAGCTCTATATCCTGGACTTGATACATATTTGTGATCATCTGTGTAGAGATCATTGAACTCATGGGAATAGTTAAGATCCTCAAGGAAAGAGTGTACAGAAAGCAGAAGGTCCCAGACTTAGCCACATGTAGCATATGCCCATATTTGGGTGACGACAAATGGATCATAATCCAGCGAAGAAGACTGAATATTGCTCTGAAACTTAATGGTGAAGTAGGAAAGAGCCTGAGATTCCAGGTGGAGGCAGAGGGCAATGTCCAAAATAAAAAAAAAAAAAGTCAACAGGATGAGAACTGAAAAAAAAGGTCATTGGATAGAAATTAAAAAAAAAATCAGCAGGTGACCACGGAAAGAAAAATTGCAGTCATTTGGTAGAGTTGGAAGCCAGATTGCAAGATCAGGAGAAATGGAGGCAATGAGTATAGATAAGTAATTTTTAGAAGTTTAGCTGCAAAAGGAGAAAAAAAGTATGTAGGATATTGGCAAGGCTGTTTTTTTATTTTGTTTTGTCAAGAATAATTTTAATTTCCTTTCTTTGGTTCAACATAAGCATTTTAAAAAGTCACATAACCAGTTGAAGTTTTTTTTTCTTTTTGTGGAATTTAGCTGAACCTCCAAAAATTTAGCTGAGAATTTCTGCCTCAGCCTTATTTATCCATGATGATTATTTCCTGCCTAGTTGTAAAGCTATGCTTTGAAGTAAACTATGGATTCTGTGATGAGGGAGTATATTCCAGACATGGGTGACCACTTGAGATAACCTAATGGATAAAGACAGATTAAGGGTGAGGGAGGTGACTGAATGTAGGTCAATAAAACCAGGGACGGCTGCAGGTTTTCTTCTTCTTCTCATATTCCCAGTATCAAGCATAGTGCCTTACACTAGTGAGCAGTTAATAAATAGCGGTTAAATTGAATGGGACAAGCTTCCAAGAAAGGGAAGAAGATAAGAATAAGAATTATCCTCCACTTCCCTTATCCTTCCTTCCATGCCACTTCCACACTGCACAGTAACATCATTTCATCATTTTTCTTTTGGGGGGGGAGGGGAAGGCAGTAGTCAGGGTTAAGTGACTTGCCTAGGGTCACATAGCTAGTAAGTGTGTGAATCGGAATTTGAATGTGGATCTTAGTGACTACAGGGCTGGTGCTCTATCCACTTCACCACCTAGCTGGCCCATTTCTTCTTTTTTTTTGTGGATTATTAATTCCATTTAATTAATTCCATAATTTGTGTTATTAATTCTATTAGTAACAGGAAATGACTGTAGATACTTAGATACACAGTTTCCTAACTAAAAACAAATTAGGTTTAAATTAAGTTAAAAGCATGTCACATCTCCTCCTATAGGATCTATCAATTTTAGGTGCTATGTAATACCTAGACCAGCTTAAAGGACAAAACAAAAGTATTTTACCAAACATTAATCCATACTTAAATTTGTAGAATTATGAATATTTGATCAAAAGTAGGCCTATAAGAAGAATAAATTTTGCTTTTCTTGAACATCTTGACTTTGGAGTTTAGTTACTGTGACTTGAGAGAGAGAGAGATGCATCCCTAATGTGGATCTTCCCCCATACACCTACACTCTCTGTTCCAATGAGTTATTCAGACAATCTAGGTTAAATGGAAGGAAGGTGCCCATCCAGCTGCCCCAAAACACAATTGCCTTCTGAGGGAGTTCATCCCACAAGGTTGCACTATGACTCTAGGAGGAGACAATATATAATAAACACGAATTTCCCCAGGAGGTCAGGGGATTGGTTGTTCCTTTCCCTCCTCTCACCCTCTCACTCTTACTGAGAAAAGAGACCACTCAAGATTCACATTCTTTCATGAAGCCTTTTGGTGGCATCTTTTATGTTCCCATTGGTTGTAGTTTGACAAATCAGGAAGCTTTCTCATAATATCCTGGATATGTGCCATGAGAAGACAACAGAACTCTGTTATTATAGTTATACCAACAAACAGTTGCTTTTATACCCCTCAGCAGGGAATTAATAAACTCCATTACTTGTCTTTTCTTCCTAGCCCTTCTTGGATCTCTCACCTGAGAGCACTTATGTATCCATATCATTATCCCCTGGAGTACAAACAGCTGTTTCTCTCTCAAAGAGGGCCTATTTTACCCTCTCTTGAAAGAACCTCAAATTTATTACTTAGGTTCAAGTATTCCCCAGGCTTTCTTCTCTGCTTTCTCCTCAGTGACACATTCTTCTACATTCTAACTTTCAGACCGTGTTCAGGATTCCTCTCTGCCCCACTTTCTTCTTTGTTCTTATAGTGAAGACTCTTCCATTTTACAAAGGAATATTCAGCTCTCTGATAACTTAAAGACTGGAGGGCAGCTAGGTGGTCCATAGACTGAGGTTGAAGTCAGAGAGACTTAAATCCAAATCCTGCCTCTCAGTGGGACTCTGAGCAAGTCACTTTACTTCTCTCTGCCTTAGTTTGTTCAACTCTAAAATGGGGATAACACCTACCCAGCATAGTTGTTATGAGGATCAAATGAGATCATATTTATAAAGTACTTAGCACAGTGCTGCTTGGCACATTTAGGAACTCAATAAGAGCTTGCTTCACTTGGAAGAGATGCTCTTTGAATCCCTTTGTCTTTTATAATGAGGAGGAGCAAATTTATCTGAAGATTAAGTACAGATACTAGTAATTCACTTGTGGCATAAAGACAAAAAAAAATACTCCATGTAAGTAAGTTAGTGAAAATTCTTCCTGCTAGACCTTTGTGAGGTGGGTTAGGAAAGTGCTACTACCTGCATCATACAGAGGATGCACAGGACTGAGGGAGGATAACTT
Organism: Pseudocheirus occidentalis; assembly: GCA_028646575.1. Taxonomy (NCBI): domain Eukaryota; kingdom Metazoa; phylum Chordata; class Mammalia; order Diprotodontia; family Pseudocheiridae; genus Pseudocheirus; species Pseudocheirus occidentalis. The sequence continues at coordinate 108,506,318 of CM053601.1, read as the reverse complement.
TCTCAGTCACAGAGTTAGTTACTAAGAGCCAGAACCCAGGCTCAAACTCCAGCTTGCATTCTACTCCAAATCTGCTGCTCTTTCCACAACAACACTCTCCCTCTTCTGAGCGCTGTAATTCATCATCTAGGTAGTCCTGGGCAAGTTATTCCATCTCTCCAAGTCTCAGTCACCTCATCTACAAAATGGCATTGACAATACTTGAATTCACAGGTGAGGAAGTGCGTTATTAAGTGCCACAGAAAGTCCCACATAAACTTCCATCGTCATGAACAGTAGTCACTCTTCCACAATTCCGCCCCAGTCCAAAAGCTGCCACTGCTGACATTGCCAACACTGCAACAGTCACACCTTTCTTTCCTTGAGAAAGTTACTGTTCCCATCAGTCCTTAGTCTCCCAACATTCCTAGAAGGCTTGTCTTAGGAGCTAAGAAAATCAGTCCTCACTTCCATTCCCAAATTGTGAGCAGACCCATTCCTAACCTGGAATTCCTAACCTAACCCTCACCTGGAATTTCAAACACATTTTCTCATCAAAATAAGTTTATAAAATGGTGTTTATATAATTTTGCTAAATTTTGAATTAAAAGGGACCTTGTGGGCTAGCCTGGGACTTCACCACTTTGACCAGCACCATCACCACTTTGCACTGTTTCTGTATAAACAATATATTTTGAACTTTAAATGTGAAAGCTTTTGGAACATCACCCACTGGGTAAGTAGCCAAAGGCTCATGTTGTTGGCATCAATTTTTACAAATACATAAATGTTAAAAATCTATTTAAATGTAACGGTACAAAGAAACGGACCTAAATATACATTCAGTAAGCAGTCCTGTATCATATGGAATTTAGAGAATATTGAGTCCAACTCTCATTTTATTGACAAGGAAACTCAGGCCCAGAGAAGTCAAAAAGACTTACCTAAAGTCATTCAATCTCTATTAAGAAGCAGTCAGTATTTGAACCCAGATCTTCCAAATTCAACCCTCTGACCTCAATTCAGTGTACTGGTAACATATTAACACTAACTTCTATTGTTTGAAAAAGGAAAGAGTGATAGCTAACCACCAACAAGCCAACCTGTCTCTAAATCACCACTGCTCAGATTTCATTGTAGAAAAACACTGGGTGGGGGGGGGGGGGGAGCTAGGTGGCACAGTGAATAGAACATTGGCCTTGGAGTCAGGAGGACCTGAGTTCAAATTTGGCCTCAGACACTTAACACTTACTAGCCGTGTGACCTTGGGCAAATCACTTAACCCCAACTGCCCTGCCTTACCCTCTCTAAAAGAAAAAAAGAAAAAGAAAAAACATTGAACAGATCTAATGTCTCACCAATAAAGTATCCCCTTTGATTTTAATAATAATCTTATTCAGTAACATTCTTAAATGGCTGACTTTAAGAAACACAAGACTAAGCACGAGTTTGAAACTACAAAAGAAGCCTTTTTCGGTTTCTGGCTTCCAAGATGACCAAGAGGAGGAGGAATAACTGGTGCACCAAGAAGGGCCACGGCCACATGCAGCCAAGCCGCTGCACCAACTGCGCCCATTGCATGCCCAAGGACAAGGCCATCAAGAAGTTCATCATCCGCCATGGCCACCAGGGACATCTCTGAGGCCAGCTTTGACTCCTACATGCTGCCCAAGCTGTACGTGAAACTGCACTACTGCGTGAGCTGCCGCAATCCACAGCAAGGTGGTAAGGAATCTGCCCCGGGAGGCCCACAAGGACCGCACACTCCCCTCGCTGCTTCAGATCTGGGGGTGCTACCCCCAGACCACCTCCAAAGCCCAAGTAAAGAGCTATCTGTCCATCAACATTCCTGAACCTATCAGAGGAAAATAAAATGGTTGGTCTATCTTAAAAAAAAATACAAAAGAAAAGTTCACAAATAATCTAGTAATTGCAAAGAAATTTTCTGAAAATGTCAAATGAATGACAGTTATTTTTCTTTCAGTTTTTTCTGCATTTTTATAAAAGAGCAGCCTCAAATCTGTCTTGTCGCACAAGACTATTTCTCATTGTTTTCAGTGAGTGAGTCAGTTTATATACCTGTTAGTTGTTAACTGACTATCACCTGCTCCTTACATCCACAGAGACTGCAGATTTTTCTAAAGCATGCTTTTATTTTTGAACAAAGTATTAATCATAAGAAACCACTGAAGCAAAGACAACTTTAAAAATTGTGACTGGGCACAGGAGAAGACAGTAGCAGCAAGAAAGCAACATAGTCATTGTTATAGAAGGTAAAGATGTATACTTTGTATATTAGAATATGCTAAAATGTTGCATGTTCAACAGCCAGTATCGGTGATAAAACTGCTGGGTCACAAAGTGACATCCAAACTATTGGTTCTCAACCTTCCTAATGCTCCAACCCTTTAATACTCATATGTGGGTGTATCTGCATGTTGGCGGATCTGCCTGGAGATGGCTAGAGGAGCCATGTCTCGGTTCCTAAGACCATCAGAAATATGTGTTTTCCAATGGTTGAACCGCTGGTCCAGAGTAAAACTTCCTATCAAATCAAGTTGTACAGTGTAGGCTTGGCCTCTGGGATTAAATGTGTACGAAGCACTGACATAAATTATGAGTGAATACACACACACAAACACACACACACACACACCTGGCACAGACTTACAGCCAAGAAAGACATTATAAAAATGGTCCACCCATATTGATTGGAATAGAAATATCAACAGATCTAGGAGTTACACTCTGAAAAGCAAGTCAAGATCTGTCAACTCTTTTCAATTTGTGATGATGGGCATAAAAAAAGAACAGAGAAACCCACACTGATACAGAAAGGTTAACTGAAGAATTTGAGTGATGGGTGGTGGGTGGGATACAAAGATGTAAGATTCAGGGTTTATACAGACTGCCATCAAATTCATGACATTTTCATATTTAAGGTATTTAAGGCTACCAATGGCTCCAAATAATCCCAAGTAGAGGGAATCACTACAACAACCCTCCAGTACCACAGTTTAATTTCTTCAAGTGATCAACTGAGAAACCTCCTCTTATACGAAAAGCTTTTTTGACTGTTTTGGTTGTTGGTGTACTCTCCCACCTCACATTATCATCTGTTAGGTAGAAATCTATTTACTGTTATATTTCTCCAAAGAATGCAAGTTCCTTGATAAGTGCTTAATAAATACTTGTTGAATGGAATTTAATTGATTGAGAGCCTATAAACTGTAAAGAATCTTCTTAAAAATGACATCACCGGTTTCACATGTCACTCTGAATTGGTCAAGTCCATAACCAATTAGAAGCATAAATCTATGAACCTGAGGGTATAACTAAGGCAAAGTCCAAGCAAGAAGAGGGCCTTTTCCTCTCTATATATACCATATAAAGGAAATGGAAGAAAATTTTTTTAATATCTTTAATGAGAACTTTTCATTTGCCCTTCATTAAATTTCATTCTACCATTCCTCCTGAAACATTTGGCTAACTGAAGCTTGTTTTCTGTTCATATTAACCTCACCTGGGTAAAACGTGACTCGTGGAATGATTGCATTAAGGGAAGACTCTTGATAGTCCTCAGAAAAGAAGTCACAAGGAAATTTGAGCTTCCCAAAGTGACTGAGGTAAACTATTTGTGGGCAGCTAAGTGGTTCAGTGGATAGAGCAGCAGACCTGGAACCAGGAAGACGAGTTCAAAATCTGGCCTTAGACATTTAACTAGCTGTATGACCCGGAACAAGTCACTTAACCCTGTTTGTCACCATTTCCCCATGTAGAAAATGAGCTAAAGAAGGAAATGGCAAACCACTCCAGTATCTTTGCCAAGAAAACCCCAAAAAGGGATTACAAAGAGTCAGGCACAACTGAAACAACTGAACAACAACAAAAAACTATTTATGGAAGGACTATCCTGGCTCCTAGGCTTCAGTTATCTTGGCAACACATAAAAATTTCTTCCTCTCAATTAGCCCCTTGTGAATCCTCTAAATATAATTTAATTTATAACCTGACTTAGTTTTCCCATAGAGTCTGCTTAACCATGTCTGTTGTCTTAGGGGATGTATGAGATTGTTTCTGCTTAACTAAGTTAGTTCAACTTTAATTGTTTAAGAAGATGTATGAGATGGCTGCATTTCAAAAAATTATTTCTCTGTCACCGTGATTTTTGTCTATATAAAGCCCTGCTGGATTCCCAACCTTTGCTCAGGGTTATTTTTCTGGATTCTGGACCTGGATTTAAGCATAATAAATCCTAGGTTTTTACCTCTATAATTTATGCATTGTAATAGATTTGACAGCAGTTACTTATCCCACAAATTCAATGGGGAAAATACTATTCCCAAAATATATCTTAACTTTAAAAAATTTCTCTTCCACAAAATTTCCCAGTCTGATCTAAGGTGTCCAATTTCATCCTTGTAAGCATCTCTGGATACTTACATATACTCCTGAGTAGCTACATACAATAATTTTGTAAATATGGAACTTCTACTCCTTGAAGAGATGTGCACAGGTTTTCTGTAATTAGGGATGATCTACAAAGAAAAGAATGGGAAGGGGACAGGGGAAGCAAGGACAACTGTGATCCCAGCAGAAGTACCCTAAAAGAATATACTCCACTAGACATATAAGTGCTCAATAAATCCTTATTGAATCAAATTGTTTAAGAATCAGACTGTGGCTACAGAAAAACAAAGAATAGGAGTTTTAACAACCAAGAAGCATTTATTAATTACCTACTATGTGCCTGGCACTGTGCTTATCACTGGGGATACAAAGAAGGGTAAGAACACAGTCCATACCCTCAAGGAACCCACATTCTAACAGAAGAGACAATATGGAAAAAACTATGAATATGTAAATATATGTACACACACACACACACACACACACACACACACTACAAAGAAGGAAATCAGAGTAGGAGGAGCTCTAACAGAAAATGGGATTTTAATAGAGACTTGAAGGAGGCTAGGGAAACCAGGAAGTTGAGATGAGTAGGGAGGGAGAACATTCAAGTATGGGGAACAACCAGTGGAAAAAGTACATAATTGGGAAATGGAGAATCATGTACAAGTAAGCCTGTGTAGCTGTATCACAAAGTGCATGGAAGGGAGTAAAGAATAAGAAGACTGGAATTATAGGAGGGAGCCAGGTTGTAAATGCCAAATGGAGAAGAACAGATTCAATCCTTGTGGTAATAGGGAGTTATTGAAGTTTATTGGGTAGGTGGAGGGGGTAAGGAAGATGAGGACTGACAAGGTCAGACCTCATTATTAGAAGTTAAATTCAGAAGTTCTGCAATTTCTTGAAAAAAAAAACATTGATTTTCTATTGTTATTTGGTGTAAAATGGACAAATATCAAACAGACAATCATAAAGAACATGACAAATCTAAGTCTTTTAAGAAGGACCTTTTCAGTCTTATCTCTCTACTTTGGGATACTTCAGCTCTGACTCTTTGTCCTACCTTCTCCCACACCTTTTGCCTTGTTCCTGCTACATCCTGGGCTGTACTTGGCACAGTCTTTTTCTTTGTTTAAATCACAACTTGTTGAAATTCCTCCCTTCAAAGCCACTTCCTCCAGGAAGCCTTCTTTGCTCCCTTTATGAGGAATTAATTTAACAATACAACATTATTTTACTACAATATTATTGATTTTACTTGAAACTCTGAACTGGTCGCTTCCATAACTAATTAGAAACATGAATCCACAGGTTTTATGGGCATAATTTCTCTACAAATACTCATAAACATTTTGCTAGAACCTTTCCTTTATAAGTTAGGCTATTCTAATTGTTATTGTAATTATTATTTATGTATAAGTGCTTTTCCATTTGATTCTAATTTCCTTGGGGACAAGGCCCTGTCTTTATTTCACCTTTGGAAGTCTGATACCTAGCATAGCACCTAGCATATAGTGAAGAGAAACCTACAGGGCCAGGGACTATTCAGGATGAACACAGTTGCCCTGATCTTTATCTGACTACTGGACCCAAATGGCTCTGGAAGAGAGAGTGAGGCTGGTGACCTTGTACAGCCCTCTCTCACTTAAATCCAATTCCCTTGCAAGTCAGGGCATCACCTCCCTGATGTCATGGTCCTCTTTGAGAACAAAGGATAAACAAGAAGAAGGGGAAAAAATTCTTCAATATCTGCTTCTAAAGAAAACTAAAAATTCTAGTCCTGAACTGGAGACATTAGTAATTATCTTGGATAAAAATTAAGACACTGGGGGGAGCAGGCTGGGGGGGAGTGCCCAGATCTGTGATTTCATCAGGGTAGAGACCTCAGATAACTCTTTATAGCAGTGCAGATCTGCAACTACTCTGCAATTTACATTCCTGGAAGTTTTCTAGGGGCCCTGAGTTGTGCCAGAGTTACATAACAAATATGTATCGATGTCAGCACTTGAACTCAGGTCTTCCTCACTCTAAGTTTAGGCATCTATATCCAATACACCAAGTTACCTCTCCAAAAAAACAAACAAACCAACTATAGACAAGAATATGGTTGGCACACTCTGAGGCTGAACTCTAAAAAAGCTGCAATTGATTCCTTAGGGAAACTCATTTTAATACCTAGAGAAATTAAGAGGTTGTTTTTTTTTTTCCTTCCTCTCCAGACTGCTAGCTTTTCAGTTGAGACTCAGCCAGAGGCCAACTTCTATAATACATTCTGTATTCTGGAATTCTGAACAAAGAAGAATATGTTGACTAATATTAGTCAAAGGAGGCCAAAGGTTTCTACTCTCTCAAATCAAATTCTAGAAAGGCTCTTCCAAACTCCTTTTAAAAAAAATTTCCAGGAATGTTGACTCAAGTGATATTGTTTGTAAAACTATAAATTTCAGAGTTAGATTCTTGCAGAATTAATACAGTCTAATCCTTACCTGACTTGGATACTTTCTACAGCACCCAGCTCATTCCACTTTTAGACAACTCTAATCATAAAATCTACTTCTTTGCAACTTCCACAAATGGTTCTTTGTTCTCTTTTCCCCATACTCCCCATCTAGGAAAACAAGTCTAATTACTCTTCCATATGATAGGCATTCAAGTATCTCAAAACAATGCACCAACAATCAAAAGGAGATGCAAGATATCATACTATGTTCCAGAGAAATAAGAAAAACACAAGCCCTAGAGGGGCTTACACCTTCAGGGGTCTGGGGGGTGGGGAGAATATAACAGGGACACAGATAAGTAAAATACAAGACAGAATCTGATAGAGGCAAGGGTGAAATCATGACAAAATGTCTTAATATGAGGAAGGAGCAAACATTTTTTAGTTTAGGGAACAGGGTGAAGTTTCATGGAAGATCCACAACCTGTAAGCTAAGCCTTAAAGGAAACGTATTTTAATAGGTGAGGAAGGAAGGAAACCCATTTGAGTCACAAAGGACAATGCAAGAAGACAGGAAATGACAGGTCAACAGTACAATATCTAGCAGTACAGTTTAACTGAGATGTAATGCATGTAAAAGGAAACACTGAGAAATAAGACTGGAAAGGTAGGTCAGAACCAGGTATTTAGGAAGGCCTTAAATGCTGTCTCAGAAATTTTTATTTTACCCTACAGGAAGCAGGGCAGTGACATAATCAGGCCTGTGCATTAGGAAAATTTTCTTGGCAATCATGAATTGGAGAGACTGGAGCCAGAGAGTTTGGTTAGAAGGCTGTTTTAATAGTCCATAGAAGTGATGGAGCTTCAACTATAGTGGTGGCATCATGAAGGGAGAAGAGTTAAATGAAAGAGTTGTTATTGGGACAGAATTAAAAGAACTTGACATCTGATTCAATGTGCAACCATTATATTCCCACTGTCTCCTCTCTTCTGGGCTAAACACATCTAGTCATTATGATTTGATCTTTATATGACATGGTTTCCTCTTTTCTTCTTTTTATTTTTAAAGTATATTCCAGCTTTTCAATGGTTTTCCTAAAATATGAAACTCAAAACTGAATACCTGAGATGTTATCTGATAAGGGCAGCATACAGTGGAGCTATCACCCTCCTTATTTGGATGCCACACTGCTCAATGTAGCCTAAACAGAAGTAGATTGTCATGTCACAACACTGCCTCATATTGAGCTGTCAGTCTCCTAGGACCCCTAGACCTCTCCCACATGAAGTGCTTCCTAGCCATACTGACCCAAACCAGTACCTATACTGGATAAGTGTAGGACTTTACATATCATATTTAATTTCATCCTACTTTCTTCAGCCCACCATTCCAACACATTTTGGATCCCAGTTCTGCAATCCAACAAATTAATGATCCCCCTTTTGTGTCATTCACCTGCAAATCTGAAAAGCATGCCATAAGTCATATCATCTAAGTCTTTATCTCTAATGATGATCTTTCTATGATGCACATTCTATTTTTTGGGATGTCTGGTCTAAGGAATAGATGAGAGCAATTTTGTTATTCTTCTATATTTTCTGTCTAAAGCCCTCTCAAAGTTCTCTAAGTCTTCAGGAAAATGAATTTTTAATGGTTCTCACTGGATGTACCCAATCTCTGACTAAAAAGCAACCATTCCTAGGTCATAATTGTCATAAATGAGTCAGGAACAGGAGTGTGGGTAAGTGTTTAACAATTGGCTGGGGGCGGGGAGATGCACGACATACTTTAAAGTTTAATCTGCATTACTGTCATTTTGATTACTTTCTTAAGTTTACACAATCAACAAAACAATAAAATAAACCTTGTTCGTGGCATTTAATGGATTCTGAAGTATAAATGCTGACATTGAAATTTTATAATCACCTCTCATGAACCACTGTGAGCTGGCTCCAGCAGACTTTTACATACAAATACGTGGTTGTCATTATTAGGGGGTTCTTTTTCATCTCACTTTATTGTGTTCTCAGAAATAGGCAAACATCCTAAATCTGTAGCTTAAATGCTAATATCCACTATAGAGGATGAAGCAGAGAAATTATTTGAAGAATTTTATAAAAGCTTCCAAATTAAATGAATATACACTTTGATAATCAGCAATTTTAGTGAAAAAATAGAGTACAAGGGAAGATAAAAATTACGTTGGAAAATATAATCTGGGACCAAGAAATAAGGCTGGTAGATTAGTTGAAAACTTTTTACCTGTATATAATGAATACACTGAAGAAAGGAGTTATAAGCAACTAGACATGGTGATCTTTCTTTGATGCACCTGTGATACTCTCTATATGCGTGTGCCATCTAGGGCTATAGACTGAAACCTAGCCACATCTTCTCTTCTTATATGCCTTGTGTCCATGTCTTTCCATAACTCTTCTACAAAAATCTAGCCAAATGCTGGAGGCTCTTTCTCTAGATAGAATGACAATGGGAAGATCCCAAGAGAGCATAAAGGCTCATTGCTTATTCCTCCCTCTCAATATATGATTGTTGATCTCCCTCTTTTTCCAGTCACACAATGGCTCTCTCATCATACCCTTTATACTGCTCTTCCTAGGTAATTCTTTATTAGGAAGATGTTGCAGCCTACTAACACCTACTACATTCCTCTACTTGGCCATTTGGGTAACCTTCAACTTCAATTCTCAAGAAAATATCTTGTTTTATGATTCACTGACATATAGTGTGACCAGATGGGTCTTTGTCTCAGTGATGTCTGCAATCATTAAAAACATTGTGAAATTCCTCAAAAGCCATCCAGTCCATTCCCAGCTTCCTGCTCAGTTTTGGATTCATTTCATATCTGTATAAACACATATATATCTGTCCAATATATATGTACCGATGTACCAATTCTATGGTTTCCTATCCATCTGAATAGCATAGTCTGGACAAGAGGAATTCTTCATTTTACTTATTTTTCTTTTGTGGAAAATTAGACTGAAGTCTTTTTGTGAATAGGGTTCTCATTTAAGAGGCCTACTCTCTTTCTGAGCTTGGTGAAGTCAGCACAATGCCATCTGCAACTAGGAGTGTCTGGAAGACTTCATTACCTATAAGGAAGCCTGCCATTTGGGCTATGCATTAGACGTCCTCCATGATAGTGGCAAACCTCTAGTGAGCACACATTTCCATGTTTTGTGCATAGTTTGATATTAAAAATAAGAGGGCTGTCAAGCAAAGTTAGCTCTTTTATTATATTTTTCAAAGAATGTTGTATGATTTTGACCCATGTATGGGAGAAACCTTGAAAGCCTAAGGCAGCATTTTACTCCACCCAATAAATATTTTCTTTTTAATAGTTAGCAAATAATAGGTACAGTGGGATCTTGTATAGTCCCCACTTTTCTGTCAATTATGCAACTGTAAAAATGCAGTCTGCTATAGAATATTACCTGGAAAAGTTGCATGATCACGTTTTACATGTCCATCAAGGATGTCCAAGATTACTTGTGGAGATTTTTCTCATAAAGCTTCAAAGGACAAGAGAAATTAGCTAACTGGTCAATAATTACTGATATTTTGGTCACTTTTGGGGGGCGTTAATGAAGTCCCTAAATCACATAAAAATGGAATTTGCTACATCGCAAATGGAAAATTATCATTTTACACAGCAGTCACTTCAGAACCCCATTTATGTGTGTAGTCAGATTATCAGTTAGAAAAAGGGTCATAGAAGCTGAAAATTCAGGAGAAAGTAGACACTGCATGACCTTACAACTCCAAGCAACTCTGTTTAAACAAGTTAGCAATAATGAAAAATAGGAAATAAGCAAGAGTAAAATCACAGAATATTATCTTTTCTTAGGGAATTTTAAGTGACACAAAACAGATGCTACAATAAGACGGTTGAAAGAGTCCAGAAACCACTTCAGCCAGAGAGACTTTAATAACTTTTTCCAGTGGAGAGACAAGGCAGTCAAACAACTACCAGGGTCGACTGCTAGCCCATTTAGTAAATATTACAAATGAGATAAGTAAGAGGAGCATCGTGTTGTAAAATTGCAAAAAGCTGATAAGGGAAGGGAAAAGAGGAAAGGGAATAAGCATTTGTACAGTGTCTTTATGTGCTGGGCACTACACTAAGCATTTTTCACAACAGAATCTCATTTGATAAAGGGGAAATGAATTTGCAGATCTTGATTTAAATGAGATCTAGCTAAGCCAGATCAACCTGAGAACATATACAGAAGGAATTAGAAGGATAATACACAGATGTGGTATAAAACAGATCTGCCAGTATTTCTAGAGCAGTCTATTCATGTTAACAACAGTAGGGGAATCATTCTAACTGGTGATTCCTACTACTTCAACACATGATGTGGCAGGGGCAAATAAGAATATGAAGCTATATCCGACCAGATAAATATGAAAGAAATCTGTGCTTAAGGGAATGGATTTTAAATGCCTTCAGTGAGCAGTTTTCAAGATCTCTAAAAGACCAAAAAAAAAAAATTGTTAAAGCACAAAAATGATTATAAATGGTGCTTCTACCAGAAAGAAAAAAGTAGCCAAGAAGACATCAGCAACTATGGATACTCTCTCATTTTCTTGTCTTTATAACATCTTTATGATGTATAGATAGAGAGATGATAGATAGATAGATAGATGGATAGATAGATAGATAGATGATAGATAGATAGATAGATAGATGATAGAATCAAGAGAAAATGAGAAGGAATATGGAAATATGAGAAGACAATAAGTAGGTTTTCACATATGATTTTCAACAATAGATCACATCTTAATGGTCACACAACTGGTTGAGGGGTGTAGAGAATATATGATACTGCTATGTCCACTGTTTATTATGCTTGTATATTTTTTTAAACACTTGACCCACAAGAACAAAAGGCAACCATATAAACTTTCATCAAACAAGGCATATGATCAACCCACACCTCAAAGTATCTGAGATATGAGCTGCAGATGAAAAATGAGTTGGACTCACTGAGGAGAAGGGATAGAATTGTTATAGATTGCATTTGGGAAATCAAATAATATTTTCAATGATTACAAATTGGTTACTCCTACCAAGTTTATCTCTTTAACAATAATAACCTGATAGTGTTGTTATATGGCTATAATAACGGAATATAATGAACTCAGAGAGTGAAAATTATTAACCACCTAAAGGCCAATGGAAAAATATATGGTGACTATAAATAGGATGCAGGATTTTTACTAATAATTACACACACACACACAATCCCATATGAATGGAAAATGTTATAGGTTAATATTCTCATTTTCCTTTAATACCAAAGGATGACACATTCTCTTGACATTTCCCTCTAGTTTCAACCCATATACCAAATGTCATTGAAATTACTTAAAAAATTCCAGAGGATATGTCCTCTTTGATAACATTTATTAAAACCATTTTGTTTATAAATCAGTGAACTCAACAACAAATTGCGTTTAGGTTGCATCTTGACACCTTTTAATAGTATACCAAATATGATCAAAATCAACTGATTTCAATAGAAACTTTTCATTAAATAACAATAGACAAGCCAGCAATGCTGATGAGTGTTGAATTTAAATAGACTTCCCTTTATTCAGTTACTTGTGCAAATAACTCAAGAATCCAAGCGCTTTTCCTTTTAAATATTTATCATCTTTTAATTTTAAAAATGACATTGATTTTACAGGTAGAACTATAATACTTGAAAATCTCTAACAATGACACAGGCATTTTTATTCTGATCTGAAAGTTTCATGCTGCTTACATATAAAAAAATAGGGCAAGATGGCTATTTTGGGGAGAGAAGTAATGTTTATGAATCTATTTAAAGCCTTTTTAAAATGTAATACAAATACATCAGATATCAATAGATATCATGAATTCACATGTAATCCCATAAAGATCACACCAATGGTTATACTACCCAAGTATTAGTTGTATGGTGTAAAACTTTATAAGGGTATATGCATGTCTGGACTTTGTTCTAAGAAACAAAGTTAAAGGGCAAAATCTCTAGCCAAGAAAGCACATCCACAGGTATATTCAATAAATTCACTTTAAGAAGCAAAATTATTTTTAAATATTTTTAACACAGTGGAGACTCTGTATGGGCCCTAAAATGTAAATACATGCTAGACTAAATAAATGCTCTAGATTTCTGAGCGCTAAATTTGAAATAACTAATCTCCCTAGAACCTGTACTTAAAGGGAGACTATAACTATTTCAAAACATCCCCACAATCCATTCAATTAAAAATTCATTTATTAAGGGATCAATCCTATGTTAGGCAACAGAGTTACAAAGACAAAAACAAAATGATCTCTGTCCTCAGCAAATGACCATTCTATTGGGGAACAGCACTCCTCACAGTACTAGATTTCCAACTTTCTACTATGCGTCTTCCTCTTAGAGGCCCTCCTGGGGGGCATCCCCAAATTCTGGCTGGCATCTCTTCAAGCCTGCACTGCTAAAACAGCCTGGTTATCCTGCTTTCAGGCTCTCCTCCAATTTCATCTTTCACAGAAATTTCTGAGTATTTGACTAACTCACTGCTTTGAGGACATTATTTCTTTACTCTGTAGCCCTCTGTTTTGCAAACCCTTAAAAGTGCTTTACCAATGTGGGTCATTATTCAAAAATCTTCATTAACATACCACTGCCTACAAAATAAAGTTGAGATTTCCCATCCTATCACAGGTGACTTTACACAATCAGGTACTAATCTATTTTCCCAACCTTCCTTCTCACTGCTATTTTTCATACTCAGTATTCCAACCAAACTAGAATACTCAATTTAACTAAATGCATACTTTCTAGTCCTCCTAATCCTCTTGTCCACTCCTGTTGTCTTGCATGCCTCTGTCACACCTTCTCACATAGCTGAATGGACTCCCTCCCATCTCTGTTCAAACTTCTACTTCAAGGCCTAGTGTTATCCTTGTTCCAGGAAGCCTTCTTTGATTCTCCCCTGTGGAAATGATCTCTCCTTCATCTATTTCTTCTAATACTTAGTCTTGATCTTGCTTTTTCACTGTTACCTTCTATCTTATTTCCTCCCCCCATCATCCCTATACATAACTTACTCTTCTCTCCATCTCCACTTCTATCAGATTCTAAGGAAATGAAGCCAAAATCTGACCTATTCTCTCCCACTGCAGTAGAATGGGACCTCCTTGGGGGTAGGGGCTGTTCTTGCCCCTTTTGGGAGGAGTGAGGTATACCTAGAGCTTAGCACAGTGCCCAGCACAAAGTAGGCACAATAAATATTTTATTAAGCACCTAATAACTTATTAAGCACCTACTACATGCCAGGTACTGGAGACACACAAAGACAGGACCACAGCCCCTGCCTGGAAGAAGCTCTAATTCTAAGAGTGGGGAAATAGGACAGACTTTGACTTCAAAGGCAGTTCTTGAACTCAAGGAACTTACAATCTAAAGGAGTCCTTTACAATCTAATGGTAAGCCTAAAACATATCCCAGTTTCCTGGGAGGAAAGCACTTGAATGTTTTCTAAACTGAACTTTTGTTCAAATCTCAGACAATTTACATTCTAATCTATCCTCTGCAAAATGGATAATGAGATTAACATATTGGTAATTAAGTATAGGCTATAATTGGGGAATTAAAAAGAAAAATCTGGATTTGGGCCCCAGTATTATCTAAGGGCAGGATTACTACATGATAAGGAATTATTTTTGCATGCCAGCTAATTTCTTTCTTTTTTTCTTCTTTCTTTTTGTGTGTGGAGGTAATTGGTGTTAAGTGACAAGTGTCTGAGCCTGGATTTGAACTCAGATACCTGACTCCTAAGGTTGGTGCTTTAGCCAGTGGGCCCCTAGCTGATACCCCACCCCACCCCACCCCACCCCCAACTAATTTCTCAAGAGTATATGTTAAAAGAGTCTCTAGTTAGCTGCTACACAAGTCTGTTTAAACCTCAACATTACTCAAAGACTCTACATAACAATAGCTTTGCTGTCTTGTCCAGCATATTTTATGATGTGACTACTTAAAATACTTTCATTTCTAGGTGTAGAAATGTTTATAGTGCTGATGTGGTGAAGAGACAGGACTGAAAACCCTCTGTTTTGACACCCCTTATATTCTAGTAACAATAAAAATATCTTCCCAGATTGCTAACATGCTATAATATCAAAGGAAAAAAAAGACCTTCCTTTAAACAAACTCTTTGGAAGATCACTGTGCTTAGGCTGCCATTGTGAAATGATACAATGACAAAATTGGAGATGGACTCTGGATCAGGAAATCTCTATGAATTTGCTTCTGTTGCCTCTGATCTTTCCAAAGCTAAGTTACGTAAAATGACTCCATTTCACTTTGGAGTCATGTGTTTTGGTAAGGTGAAGTAATTTCCTACACATGCATATTCATTCCTAACTTCTCTATTTCTGTAAATGGCACAATTAGGTGTCCCTGGGAGTTGACTTTATTTCTTACCCCTCCTCAAGGTTGCTGGGTGGTACAGTGGAAAGAGCATCAGGCCTGGAGGCTGGAAGATCCAAGTTCAAATCCAGCCACATAGTCTTATTAGATGTGTGACCCTAGGAAAGTCACTTAACCTATTTGCCTCAGTTTCCCCAAAAGTAAAATGGGAATAATAACTGCATCTACCTTACTGGGTGCTCTGAAAGTCAAAGGAGATAATAACTGCAAAGTGCTAAGCCTAGTACCAGGCACATGAAAGGGTCTATATAAATGCTAATTCCCTCCTTCTTTACATATACCACCAAAGCCAACCATTTTTTCCCACAAATAGCCTCACTATTCTCAAAATTCTACCCATTTTATTCCTGGACTACTACAAATGATTGGCCTTGACCCTTAAGAAGTACTGAAGGTGTGAAGAGGACTTTTGGTTGTTGTTTTTCACACCTTGCTGCAAGGAAGGTAATGAAATATATTTCACTGCATAATCATCACAGATTGTATGACAGTGTGACCATTACGTGAAGCTTTTTATTTTGAAAATTGTGCCAGTATTACTTTAAAAACATTGATTATTAAACTGTCTTTGGTGCAAGATTAGGATGCACAGAATACTTGTGAATTTACATTAAAATTGAATACTGACAATATGTGTGCACTGAGAATTCTAGGCTTGTGGCTTGCAGTATGTGTGAGAGATAGACAGACAGACAGATGAGGGAGAGAGAGACAGAGAGGGCGGGGGAAAGAGAAAGAGAGAGACAGAGACAGAGACAGAAAAATGTGAGAGAGAGATAAATGCAGGTCCATATGCCACTGCTGAAAACATTGCAGCTCTGTTTACCATTTAGCCAGCAAAAGCAAAATGATACCATGCAATGATTACATGATGAAAGGTTATAAACCAATTTGGGGACTAAAAAAAAAAAAACCAAAAACCAAAAACCAAGATGTGATAATTAAATAGTGGTGACAATTATGGAGTGAAATGCAAGAAGGCTATTTCATGCTTTATATATGCTTTATGTGACGCAACCAGGTGGTACAGTGTTTAAAATGCTGGGCCTGGAGTTAAAAAGACCTGAGTTCAAATTTGACCTCAGACACATACTAGCTGTGTGACCTTGGCATGTCATGTAACCTTTGTCTGCCTTAGTTTCCTCAAATGTCAAATGAGGATCATAATACTATCTAGCTTACTGGGTTGTTGTGAGTATCAAATGAGATCATTTGTAAAAGTGCTTAGAATAGTATCTGGTACATGAGAATGCTTAATAAATGGGTGTTCCCTTCCTCTCCAGCTCCTTCCCCTTCTCTTTATCACTGAAAAACAGAAACAGTTTGGGAAATAATTGCTCCATGACCATTCTACTTGAAGTATGCTTATACACAAAGGGTTGTTTATATTTCAGCACTATAATATCGAGCAGATACACACATCGCAGCTTCATTCAGTGCGTGCCTGTTTTTAAATTTTCTTACATTTGGCACATGTATAACTTCACATATAATATCATCACAAAAGTTTTTGGAATGCTAGAACCTTGTGTCTATTTCAGTGTCCGGCCAGAATCTTTTTTTTTTTTTTTTTTAACTACGGCAATTTCACAGGCTTCATCGGGCTTAAATGTAGTTTAAAGAATTCAACTTAGTTGTATGAGGAAAACTATTTTGGTGGCACATTAGAACATAAGAATACGATACTGCGGTCATTAAAAATTTAAACTAGATTTTCCAGGAATCAGGGCATTTAAAAACAGGGCACATTCATCTGGAAGGCTTAAAGAATAGTCAATTTTGAAAGCACGGAATGCTTTGCCCAACTTCTTATTGGTACAGTGAAATGTGATACTTTTGACATCTTGGCTGTAAACTCTTATTCTGAAACACTGCTCCCTTGGACTGTATGCCATTGTGTGACAGGCACCACAGTCGAAAGAAGACCGGTTTTCAAGTTAGGATACTCAGTTCTGTCATTATGTTAACTTGGACAAATAAATAGCCTTTCTCGGGTCCATTTCTTTCTCATTTCTGGGGTTAGATGATCTTTAAGGTTCTTTCTAGGCCTGAAATGCTGATTCTTCTAGCCTTCTTACACTTTACTCCCCACCACAATATCTTTGATATGTTGAGATTGGTCTTCTGGCCCTTCCACAAACAAGACACTGCATCTCTTAATTCTAAGCATTTTCTCTGGCTGTCTCTCATACCTGGAAAGCTCTCCCTCCTCAATTCTGCCTACTGACCTCCCTGGCTTCCTTCAAGTCCCAAATAAAATCCCAAGAAAATCTTCTGCAGTAAGCTATTCCCAAATGCTTTTAGTTCTAGGGTCTTCCCTCTGTTAGTTACTTTCTTATTTTTTTCCGCTTGTTTATATTTGTTTGCATGTGGTCTACCCCATTAGATTGTTAAGTTCCTTGGGGGCAAGGGCTATCTTTTACCTTTTTTTTTTTTTGGTAACTCTAGCTCTTAGCTTAGTGCCTGGTCTTTAATGAATTTCTATTGATTGATATTATTCTGTAACTTCTAAGGCTCTCCAATAATTTAGGAGATGTCTTTTGCAGATTGCTTTCTTCATTCTTCCCTATTTAGGCATTAGTCTTTTACTTTATTCTCCCTTTCCCCTAGACTCTCTCCCCTCAAATAGCTCATCTATTTTAATGGTTTTAACTGTTTTCTTTATGCTCATGATTTTCAGATCTCTGATTCTGGTTCTATATTTCCACAGGCCTTCAAAACATTACCAATAACCTCAAGCTAAAAATCTGAAATCATTGTCCTCCTTCCCAGGTGCCCTATATCTGACAGTATAAGGCTTAAAATCTTGAAATCATCTTTGTATAAGAGAGGAAAAAAGACAAGACTCAATCTGTTTCAAATTGTCATTATTTCCTTCATAATGTTTCTCTCCCTCTTTCTCCATACCCACTGTCACTGTTCTTAGTCTGCATATTATCTCCCATGCCTGAACCATTGGAATGACTTCCAAACTATTCTCATCTTCATTCATGTCCTCTGGCCATCCACCAGGAAACCAAAGCTTACCTCAACATCTTACCATCTGCCCTTCTTTTCTACATGGAGAAAAACCACCCTCATAATCTGATCTCTTAGAGACAATAGCACCCTCCCCTCAATTAATCCATTCATTTTTTGAACTTCACTCTGTAAGTCACAAATTTATCTAACTCACTTTACCCAACTGACCCCAGACTATGCATCCAATCTTATAAGGCTCTTTGATATTTCAGTGTGGCTCACAGATACTGATGATTAAACTGGTGCTGAAGGTTGACAATAACATTTTGTAGGTCTTTATAACAACTCAATAAATAGTAACTAAACTGAAGAGCACTAATTAGTGAATTTGTGATATTATTATTGTCCTTTCCAACTCTATTAGCCTGTAATTAAATTTTAAGTCCTCAAATTCTGCAAACATGGCTTTTATGTTCATAGCATTTTCCGGTCTCTTTCTCAGCCTCTTCTTCCCTTATATAGGTTACCTAGCAGTTCATGTTATTGGAATCAATACTCTTCCAACCCTTATCACTTATCTTTCCTGTCCCATTCTAGATCCAACTGCTAGGCATAGAGCCCAATAAGATCAATGATAAAATGAAAGGATTTGTATATACCAAAATATTTATTAGCAGCTACATTAGAAGCATCAACAACTAGGGAAAAAAAAAGTAGCACATTGATTGGAAATAGCTAACAAAGTCTTGTTACAGCACTATATATTACTGTAAAAATTATAAATATAAAATTATGGGAAAACTTGTATGAACTGATGCAAAATCAAATAAGCAGAACCAGGAAAACAGTATATTAAATGACTATATTTTAAATGCCAAAACCAGCAATAACAAAACGATCAAACCTGAATATGGTGAAATTGTAATAACCAAGAGTGTCTTCAAAAAAGACATAAAGCAAAGTACCCTCTCCTAGTTTCTTTGGAAGGTAGGGGATTATGGATGTGGAACACTGCGTATGTCAGATTTTTTTTTCATTGTGTTCACTTATTTTGCTAAACTTTTTTATTCTTTGTAAAAACAGATGGCTCTCTGAGAGGGAAAGGAAAATAAATATTGAGGAAACGCAAGTCATGTAAAAAACAAAAGCTATCAGTAAAATTTTATGTTATACAAATCCTGATTGACTCCTTTGTGGTCTGAGAAACACTTCAAGAAATGTATAGTAAGGATGTTAGTTTCTGAAACTATGGAAGGAAAACACTAGACTGTACATTTAGAAATACAACATTCTAATAAAATGCTATTAGCTAGAAGCATCTTAATGAGTATATGACTAATTAACATGGAACTCGGGAATATGAGCTCCAAGTCCTTACTTCTCTTATCTATCAATCACTTCAACTTTAGGAGACAAATTTGTAGAGTAAAAAGAAACAGAAACAATTTGGGAAATAATTGCTCCATGACCTAGAGTTAGAAGACCGAGGTTGGTCTGAAACCCAGCTCTGATATTTACTTGTTAGCTGGTGACAGTGGCCAAGTCCCTACATACATATCCGAATCTCATTTCCTCACCTGTAAAATGGGGATAACAATATTTGTACTAACTACCATGGGGTTTTTGTGAAAATTCCTCCTTAAAGTGCTATATATGTGGCTGGGCCCAAACCTGTTACTAGCCTGGCCCTCCATTGTCCATCTGCTTCCCACCCTTGAGCCTATCAAAATATCAATCCATTCTTGCATTGACCTCATTAACTCCACCTGAAGACCCTCCCCAAATTCATTACTGGAGTCTGAACTCATTGGCTCCTCCTGAAGACCCTCCCCAGGCTCCTCCTGAGTCACCCCTAGATTCCTCTGTATACAGAATCCCATCTTCCCTCCACTTGGTGTGAAAGAGTCTACCCCATATCTTTCAATAAACTTTTCTTTTT
>CM053601.1:108466577-108485593 GCA_028646575.1 Pseudocheirus occidentalis | reverse complement strand
GGGGGATGGGTATGAGAGGTGGGATGATGGAGGGGAGGGAAGGGTTGGGGGGAGGGTTGCTGGAAGTACACACTTCTGTAAAGTGACAGAGACAGGGTAGAGAAAAGAACAAGGTGGGGGCAGGATAGGAAGGAGGGACATATAATCAGTCTCTCACAGTATGTCCATTGTGGAAATGCTCTGTGTAACTACACATGAATTGCCTGTATTGAATTGCTTGTCTTTCCAGTGGGGGTGGGTAATGAGGAAGGGAAAGAATCTAGAATTTAAAGTTCTATAATCAAATGTTAAAAAAAAAAATATATATATATATATGTATATATATATAGTTATTATTAACTACATGCAACTGGGAATTAAGATATACAGGCACTGGGGTAGGGAGACCCATCCTGCCCTACTGAAAAGTCAGAGGGGTTATGGGGGAGGACATAGGAAAGAGCAGACTGGGGGAAGGGCTATATAGTGGGATGGCTGTTTTGAGGTGGTTGGTAGGGGAAAGATGGCAAGAAAATTTGTGACTCAAAATCTCGTGGAAATGAGTGGTGTAAACAAGAAAATAAATAAATTAATTTTAAAAAAATAAAAAATGTATGCCAGGTCAGAATCCAAGGTTATACTGGTAAGATGAACCATGAAATACATGAAAATCATTGTTTTCTCTATCAAATAAAGAAATATACCAGTGGTAGTCAGGCTACTTTTGTAATGAAAATTGTGGGTAGTACTCCATAAATCTGGGGCATTTAAAAGATTTATTGCAAAATCATAATGATTTTTTATATTGCTGACCTAGAAATATCTTAGAAACAAAATATCCTAGAAATGATCATTAATCACTCAAGACTTTTGTCAACTTTGCCTGAACCTTGAGAAAACCTATAAGACACAGAATGAGTGCTTCATCCAGGATAATGTTTATTCCCAAAGAAAAGAAAGCAAGAAAAAAAGTCAAAATATTAAGATGTAAATTTATTTTGGGCAGCTAGGTGGTGTAGTGGATAAAGTATCTGGTCTGAAGTCTCATCTCCCTGAGTTCAAATGCAACTTCCAGACACAAGTTGTGTAATTCTGGGCAAGCCGCTTAACCCTGTTTGCCTCAATTCTTCATCCTTTAAATGAGCCGGAGAAAGAAATGGCAAACCACTCCAGTATCTCTGTCAAGAAAACCCCAAATGAGGTCATGAAGAGTCAGACACAACTGAAATAACTGAACAACACCAATTTTATTTCATAAAAGCAAAGTTATATTTGTCTAGAGTTAAGATATAGAAAAGTTGGTCAACATTGAGTATAAGGTGAGTGAGTGAGCTAGGCAGAAGCAAGGAGATCATAAGGGGATACGTGTTACACGCCTTCATAAGGAGATTGATAGCCTCTTTTGGTGCTAGTGATTCAGCTAGGCTTACATATCTCTAAATGAAGTACGAATTTAACAATTATCATGTTAATGTTACAAACAGAGCTAGCAAACTGGACAATGCAATTCTCTTCTCTCCTGCCCTAACTGATCTAAAATAATGGTTTATTATATTTTTCACTTCTTAATTAATCAACAAGTATTTATTGAGTACCTAGTACTTAGCCAGCATTGTATTGGGCGTTGATGAGGGTTATGTAAGATCTAGTTCCTACTCACAAGAATTTTACAATGTAGTTTGGGATGTAGAAAATAAAGCAAAATACATGAAAGAGAGTACATGAAACAAATGTTCTTTGAACTCATTCTCCCAGTGAAATGCTGACTACATCATCCTGTCAGTGCTGTAGCAGTACCCGTGAAGAATTGAGATGTTTCTTCTTTAATGGTATCAGTTGAAGTCCTCCTTCTGGAAGTCAATTAAAGTTAACAGCCAAACTGAAAGGAAAAGAGATTTATTAGTGTTCTAGTGAAGACTGTTTGCTGGGGACAGTTTCAAGATCCTGGGTTATAGATTTAGTTTATATAGCATTTTGGGGCCTTCTTAGCAGACACAGCCAATCAGTAGCATGCTATGACAATGGACCAGTAGGATATATTTGTTCCTCTAGGAAAGTTGTTCTGGAAAGTTCCTTGTTGCCTGTTGTATGCAATATTTTTGATGTCTTGTGAAGTGCTGTATACGTAATTAAACCTAAGGGGGATGGAAGTAGTTGAGTCAGGTTTTGCTATTTAGTCAACAGGAAAATAGGGGTTGGGGAGCAATTCAGTTACATTTTGTTATTTAGTATTTAATAGAAGGGGTGGTAGTGTCAAAACATTCTGATGATGTTTTATTTTTTCCTTCACTGTATCACCACCAATATTATTATTGAGTGCCAGCATCATAGTCCACAGAGTACATGGCATTATGATGAAGAACACTAGGTTCTGAAGATATTTTCTTCTCATATCAATTGTCCTCATTTGTTTCAGTAAGAGTTTAATTGCATTGTAAATGATTGGCATGTAATTATATTGTAGAATTTGATCTGTTTCTGAAACATTGCAAAAATAATTATTAGTTGTATCCATCAAAATTATAAAACATATGTCACTCAAAAAGCATTTTTAAAGTACTATTATGTAGCAATGTGTTAAATTCTAGAAATACAAAGAAAGGCAAAACCATTCTCCTGGCCCTAAAGAAGCTCATATTCTAATGGAAAAGATAACATGTAGGTACCTATTTATACACAAGCTGTAAAAAGAATATTTAGAAGGTAATCAATTAAAAGAAAGGGGAATTGGGGCAGACCCCCCAAAAAAAGGTAGGATTTGAGCTGAATGAAGGAAGCCAAGGAAGCTGAGGTAGTAATGAGGAAGGACAACATTCCGGTGGTGGGAGACAGTCAGTGCAAAGTTAGACAATCAATCAATCAATAAGTATTTATTAAGAACCTTCTGCATATAAGACACTCTTAGACATTGAAGACATGAGTACAAAGAATGAAATAATCCCAACTAACAAAAAGTTTATATTCTACTAAGGGCAACTAAGTGGTACAGTGGATAGAGCACAGGTCTTGGAATTAGGAAGACTCATTTTCAAGAGTTCAAATCCAGCCTCAGATACTTACTAGTCGTGGGACATTGGACAAATCACTTGACCTTGTTTGCCTCAATTTCTCATCTGTAAAATGAGCTGGAGAAGGAAATGGTAAACCATTCCAGTATCTTTGCCAAGGAAACAAGAGTTGGACGTGACTGAAATGACTCGAACAACAAAAACAACAGCATAAGCACAAAGTTAATAAATATAAACATAGAATGTTCCAAAAGTATTCCTGTAGTTTTAAGCTATGAGAGTCTTTAAAACTTAAAGTTTCATTAAGATTTTTGTGACATCCCATAGCTATAAAATAGTCATATATAAGGTGTCTTTTTTTGAGGAAGGGTACAGAAAAGATTTAATGTAGAAACTATGTTTGAGCTACATTTTTTAAAAGAAGTAAATAAACATGAAAAACTTACTGTGTGCCAGGTACTGTGAAAAGTATTAAATATACACAGAAAGGCAACAGACAGTCCACGCTCTCAAGATTTAACTACATATTAAAGAAGAAAGGACTCTATGAGGCTGAGGCAAGGAGGAGATGTATAAACACGTATAATACTGACTCTCCCACATGCTTGGAATGGACTCCCTTCTATGTTGAGATAAGCAGCACACACAAACCCACATATATGTATGTCTATATGTCTTTTTATCTCCATCTGTACGTGTTGCTTCTCTCATTTAATCCTCATAACTGCATCTGAAATAGGTACTATTATTAAACCTATTTTACAGATGAGGAGACTGGAGCTAAGGGAGATTAAATAATTTACCCAGGATCCACTAAATGTTTGAGGCAAGATCTAAGCTCAGGTTTGTCCTGAGCTTAAGTCGACGTTCTATCTATTGTGCTATCCACCTGCCTCTGCCAAGTATCGTGCTGAAACTTAAAATGATTTATTACATATTTATTATTATAAATATATATTACTGTTGTCCCCTTGGTGATGAAACTTTTTTTAAAATCATTTTTACTGTTTGATTCTTTTAACTCTTCCTTCTCTCTTAAAACAACAACACTTTTTTCCTTTAACTCACAGCATTCCTGGCTATTGAAAACCCTGACAGTTCCACCAATCCACAGTCGCCTCCCCGTTAGCTTCTCAGAACTTGGCCATTAAATGCCCTCTGAGGGTTTAGCCTTCTTAACTATTTTTTTTTTCTTAACTGACTGTTGCTGGCACATCTCCCTCACACTCATCCTCAGTCTTTCCTGATTAGGTAAACTGCCTTATTAATCTCTGTGGAGTTTTCAAGTGATATTTTTTTCTTTAATCTTCTTTATATATCATTGATTCTATAGATAAGGAGTTTAAAAATGAAGAGAGTACTATGCAGCATTTTCTTCCTAGTAACTTGCTATCCCTTTTTTAGTAAACTTAGAGCAAAGGCAGTTATTTTAAACTTCCAATAAGGAAGCTACCTTAGCAATGATGTTGCTAATTCACTATCAAGATAGTCATCAGTTAGATTTGAATCGCTTTTTTGGTTCTGCTTCAGTTTTGTAGTTTGCAGACAGTAGGTTAAGTTTTCATTTTTCGCACTTGTTAATAGGGTAACATTTGTCACTTTCTTAATCAGGTCAAATTTTCTTCTTTTTTTTTTTCCCAAGTATTTGTTTCTTTTAGTCCTATTTCTTCTTCCACACACTACACACCAGGGTTGCACCTTTAGAATTTTGATATATTGGCTTCACTGTCATTGCTGAAGAAAATAGTTTCTGACAGAAATATTAATAGATCTTTTCCTTTTTTGTTGTTGTTGTTCACTGAGTTTTACCTCTAAGATTAGAAGGACTATGTACATCAATTGATGCACTTTTTAGAAATATAGCTCAAGAAGACTTACGTATTTCTACTTCATACTTAATGCTTTTTCTATATCTTTGTTAGAAACTTCCTTAGCATTCTAAAGACTTTTCAGATAACAAAATCAACTTTTTAAAAATGTGTTTCTAAGTATAAGGATCGAATGCATCCAATGATGTCTAAGCTAAACACTTCATATTTTTGTCACCAACAAGAGGAAATGTTCTGGCATTTATTTCTATTGGGTCATTTATTTGCTCATATTAATCTTTTTTCCTTTGGAGCATAATTCATTAAGTGTGTATAAAACCTTATGAAAAGTATATTTATCATGTAGAATATAACTGTTTCTTTGCATGTAACTTCTACTATTTTACCAAATTATTGTTTTCTTGTTTTCTACATTTTCAAAAGTTTTCATTATTAAATAATAATATAGTTTTATTTTTATCTTTGCTGATAAAATGTCTGAGAGACTCTTTGATGAAGCAATTTTAGAAATAATAAGGAACAGAGGGGAATCAGCATTTATATAGAGCCTACTATGCACCATGGAGTGTACCATGAATTTTGCAAATATCTATTTGAATAAGAAATATCCCATCTGATACATCCCATGAGAACTTTCACAATGGTTTTGTTTGTTTGCTTTTTTTTTTTCCGCAATGGTTTTAATAATGTAAATGGTACAGTTCCAAATGAGTGAGACAGAGATAAGCATTCCTTATTGATGACAAGTCCATCCCGGAAGTTCTTTCTAAAGCTGACAGTCTAAAAGATAATGAACAATGTTGTTCTTAAATTCATGACTGAAGAAATGAAGAGTCACAATGTCTGAAAAATAAAAATGATTCTTCTTGGCAATGGGCTACTGCTTCTCAAACAGTACAGGGAGACTTGCAATAGCTTAGTATTATTACACTTTCATCTGATCCTTGCTTATATTGTACTACATATGTTGTCTAAAAACATTCTATATTTTTTGAATTTCATTTATTGATCCAAAGCTTAGAAATATTCAGAAATGTTTAAATGCTGACAGTCAGTGAGTAACACACGATGTTAAATGGTTCATTACATTATATGAATTAGGAAAGTTCATTGTTCTTATTGGTACTTATGACATTATTGATGGAAGAAACCTACCCATAAAAGGTATGAGGAATAGGTCCTGGGGGTGTCTTTTGTTCAATAATGCCACATTATCAATTCTTGGATATAATACAGTGCCTTCACCTTGCCCTGAAAATTAGTAGGAAGCAAAATCTATCTTGGGACAAGTTTTGTCTGGTATTCTAATTATAGATTCCCTTTTGATGCTATATATGTAATGTGGATGAGCAATCGCTGTCTTGCAAGACATTGTAAATTTATTCAACATATGCCAAAAGGGCTGTATAAATTTGGTTACAATTTTGGGAGGCAGTAGTCACTGATAACAAATATTTGTTCAATGAATTAATTACCTTACTTAGGAAAAGGTGATACTGAAAACAAAGACACCAGTGTACCTATAGATATTATGTTGAAACTCATAAGAGCACTATTAGAGTTACCATTGATCTTTCCTTGAGACTTGCAAAACAAAGGTGGAGCAGAGTCGGTACTATTTTTCAGAATTGTAGAGATCTTCCAGAAATAATGAAGAACCATGGCCCATTGCATGAAACTCTGGCTATGACATCTCTAGAGAAGCCTACAGTGACATTGACTTCATGCCAATATAAGAAATCTGTCTGTAATCATAAAGATCCTTCACCTAGACATTCAGATTCCAGATGAGAATAACCCAGAGTTGAATGTGCTCCTATTTTGCAACAAGAGTAATGTAAAACAGGATAGTTCTTTCCAAATGCCAAGGGGCAGCTATGTGGTACAATGGATAAAGTGTGAGGCCTGGTGTCAGGAAGACTCATCTATCTTCCTGAGACACTTTCTAGCTGTGTGACCCTGGGTAAATCACTTAACCCTGTTTGCCTCAAGTCCTTATATGTAAAATAAATTGCAGAAGGAAATGGCAAACCATTTCCGTATCCCCAAATCAACTCAAGAAGAGTCAGACATGACTGAGAAGTGACTGAACAACTTCTAAATGGCAGAGTGTTTCTCAGTGAAAACAGCCATAAAGTGACATGCATGCTTTCTAGAGTTTTAAAATACGACTCTCATCAACAGCTGGATAACATGGAAAAAATGTTTGTAATTCAAACATTAGCTGTTGAGAACACGTGTATAAGGTTAGTTAAGTGCTTACTGGAATATCTCAGGGGCAAATCAAGAGTTAACAACAATTATGGTTGGAGGCATAGATGCTTCACCAGTCAAAATGCACCACCTGACAAAGTGCTGTAACAGGATAATAAATGCATATTTCATTTGTAAATAACCTATTTGTGGTAAATATATGACCAAAAAGTGTGCAAAAATGCAATTGCTACAAAACTGATTACAAGAAAATATATTTGATATCTTCCCATGTGTATGAATGCACTTTAAATACAATTAATCATGAGCAGATATTATTTTACTCTGAAATAAGAATTTTTTGTCCGGCTATCTTTATTTTCCTTATCTTGCAGATAAAAAAACGCTCTATATCAATTGAAGTAGCTTGCTCCTTCAAAGTAATCTTAAGTACTGATTCTTCTAGTGGGACATACTATGGAAAGAATTAGCCTAATTAGGCCTCTAACTAAACTTTCTACATGTTTTTTGTTTCTTTTTTTTGTTGTTTCTTTTTTGTTTCTTCTTGCCCACATTACATTACTAGCAAAATACTGCAGTTTATGCTTACCACATATTTGTCCACTTAACTTTGAGTCATATACAATTTCAGTTCTTTGGGAGTCTTGTTGCTCCATGATACACTGCTATATAGCCTCACTGAAGGATATTGTGTCTAGAAAATGGTTTTATTTTGTTTGTTTCATAAATAACTAGGGATAATTAAAAGTTCTGCGCAATTTCTGAAATGAAAGTCAGTCCTTTTGCTTCCTATTTAAGCCAACCCACATTATTGTCCACATGTGGCATCTTTCAAGATTATGTAATGAACTATCCGACCACACATCATGATCTGAATAATAGGCATTCTTTACAGATTTCTGTGGATTTTTAGGTAGAAATCATTTGATTAATTGTAAATCTTTGTTGTATTCCAGACCTTGATGCAACCAGCAAACTCTCATTCAAGAACAGGAGTAACTAAACATCCTTATCATTAAGAAGAATCCCTCTCACATGTGACACCTGTTCTGGAATCCTCCACACCTATGATAACCACTTTGATAAGTGCATATCTCCCTATTTTATTCCTCGTGTGATATTCATAATCAAATATAATTCACAAAAATTATCTCTCTTGTTGCATCACTGTATGTAGGACTTGTGTAATCTTAACGTGTACATGAGATCTCTTCTTAAAGGAGAAGAGCCTAATATTGCTCCACTGAATTGAATGCTTTTTTAAAAATAGTAAACAAACAATAAATCAAATAGATCTTGTGTTCCCTGAAACCCTTAGGTAATTGTATGTAAATATCATTTGTGAAAGCCTGGGTATCCTCTAATTACATTTTCCTTAATCATACACAGGATATGGATATTGATAATTTTCATAATATTTTTAAAGATGTGAAAAAGAATATATAGACATTGATAGTTACTGATGTCCTCCGAGCTGTCTTTTTTTTTGGTAGTAATGCCATTCATGATTTTTTTTCCCCTAATTTTGTGTCTTCTAGTTTTAATATCTTGAGAACTGATCGCTTAAAATAATTTAATATGAACCACTTTCGTCTATATTTGATGTGATTCTGCAGCTTTTCCAATTTTATCTCAGCACAATTTCTATTTCTTTATTAGCGTTCTGTGATTGAGATGTTAGAGTCTGAATACAGTGGCTGCATTGTCATGGATAGTAGAAGCATTGATATGTTTTTGTATGTTTGTTGTGCTTTCAGTTTCATCTTTAGAGAATGAAGTAGTTTAATTAGGCCTTATACTTAGCTTTCTGTAAACTTTTTTCTTTCTACTACTTTGGGCTGATTTAGAATAATCACATATTGCCCATCATCTTCATAAACATTTATTAAGCTCATATTATATGTCAGGCATTGTAGTAAGTACCTTATGATGATTAGCTCATTTGGTCCTCATCACAACCCTGTGAGGTAGGTGCTGTTATGATCCCCATTTTACTGTTGAAAAATGGAGGCACACAGTATTACAGAGCTAGTAAGTCCTTGAGGCTGGATTGGAACTTAGTTCTTCCTATCTTTAGGGCTAGTGCTCTATTTATCCACTGTAGTACAGAGCTAATTTTTCATCACATTCTTGCTGGTTCTGCTTCATGACTCTAAATGTTCCTAAGTGCCTAACATTTGAAAGGGTATCATATGCAAATGGGACTAATGACTGTGGAAGGTAGCACTAGGAGCTTTGAGTTGAAGTTGCCAAGAAGCAGATTTTTTTTTTTTTGTATCACTAATAGCCTGCCTAACAAAGAGAACTATTCAAAAATAGAACAGGCTGCCCCAGAAGGCAGTAGCTTTTTGCTTATGAGCTGTTTGCAAGCAAAGTGAGGGCTATTACAAAGGGGGTACCTTTTCAGATATGGTAGTATTACCTCGCCTTTGAGATCTCTACCTATTCTGAGCTTCTGTGGATTTTTGACAATGCATGAAATGTTTAAGAGCAATATGAAAAACAAACAAACCCTAGATGCCATTTTCATTAAAAGTTACAAAAGAAAGTAGTTTGGTGCTTTGTTTCTCCTACGAAATTAAAATGTATAGCAAACTCTGCATATTTGCTATTATTCCCACAGTGTCAAAAAACAAAACAAAACAAAAACAAAGAAAAAGCAGCAAGCCTCAGACAAACCAAGCTCAACACATACTTCATCCCTTACAATGTGAAACAAAGTTCATGTAAATTCTCCTTTCACTTTGGAGAATATTTTATTATTGAAAATAAGGAAGTGGTTTGCTCCCATAGTAATATTGCTTTGAAACTGGCAATCCGATGTCAAAATAGGGAGCACATTATATGGATTTTGAGTCATAGGACCTGGGTTTGGGTTCTGCCACTTGTGCAAGTCACTTATGTCTGGGTCTCAGTTTTTGCTCCTATAGAACGAGGGGCAGGTGTAAACGACAGGACTGCTAACTTCCCTTCCAGTTCTCTGACTACTCAAAAGTATTTGGCAGGCATCCAAAATAAGTAGATTGTATCATTGCTAATTAGGAATAAGAATCCAATGGCCTTGGAATTTTGAGGTCTCTTTATACTCTGTTGTTCTCTTTGTTATGTCTAGAGACAGTGAGGAAGATCCTTACTGTGGAATTTATAGGGGACATGAACAAAAAGGAACAAAGGATAGGCAGATGTAGATGGGCAGCATCTTCGGAGGGAATCCATGTTGATGAGATCACAGATCTGTTTGAGTATTTGAGTGTGGGTATGTGTATGTGTATGTTTGCTTATTTGAATGTGCGTGAATGTGTGTGTGTGCATGTGGATGTGCTCACACATAAAAATGCACAAAACTCCTTTTATAGCAATGTCGAGATTTGTATTGTCTTTAACAGTAGCAATAGTAATTGTGTACATTTCTTAGTCCTTAGTAAAACACTCTAGGTACTGCCCCATCCTCATAACATTCCAATGAGTTAACTTTGATAACCCTGACAAATATCCAAGATAATTCATCAGACAAGGTCTAAGAAGCAACTTTTTCTAACCCAGACTTGGGAATTCAAACTATTTGCTCCAGGATCTAGGGATCATCTTAAAGTAACTCATTCTGGTCCCATGAGCTCTGTTCTGTTTCCTAGTGATCAGTATATTCAATTTGAGTCAGAAAAAACAATCAGAGATCTTGATGCTGCCCAAGGTAACAGTTGTTTTGCTCGACCTGGAATGCTCTCAGGTAAAGAAAGTTTAACACTGTTGGAATTCACATTCACCCTATTACTTATATTTATCCTTAACTCTCTTCATGCTAATTCTTTCTATACTTTTCCTGCTATATGAGTGTGTGTTGTTATGTTTGATGGGTAGATAAAATTACATCAAAAGAGGCAAAGATATATCTATTTTATATATTGCGATCTTATATATGTTTTAGATTATCAAAGCAAAAAAAAGACATTCATAATTCCCTATTTACTTCAATGGCATAGAAACTGAACAAATTTAGTTTAGTGCAATCATAATCTCATCCCCTAAGCACACAAACCTATATAAACAGGCTCTTTGGTAAACTAAGGCAGGTAACAGATCAAACTATATTTAGAATGTTCACAATGCTCAAATTGAAGGGGAAGATTCACATGTAACCAAGATAACCAAGGAGTTGGGGACAATTATGATCCTTCCTCTGGCTTCCTAAAGGCACATTCACTTGAACCTCTGTAATCTCATCTGTAAAATGAAGGAATGGAAGTAGATGGTATTTAAGGTCCCTTCAAACTCTTAATTTACGACCCTATGATTACTAAGGCCTCTTCTATTTTAAAATATAGCAGTCCTAGAATCTTGTGTGATTCAAAAGCTGAAGGATATTTGCAAAATCACAATGTTTTTATCAGTCTCCAAAAGCAAGCTTCCATAAATCCTTTTTTCACCAACCTCTGATTGTGGATGTTATATGACTATGAATCATGAAATATTATAACCTCAGAATGACTTAAAATAACTCAAAAGGTAATGGAAAGATAGCACTTATCATATATAAATATAAAGCTTTTGTAATATCTCACCAGGATGATTCGTATGCAAATAGCATAGAAGAAATTTTAAAATACATACATATACATGTAAAGATATAGGTTTATGTTACACACATATCTTACTATTAAAGCTGAAAACTACACTAAGACATTTGGTACACTGTGTGTGCTTGCCTGTGATCAGAAAAGGAGTTATGGGAATTTTTTGATTTTTTAAATTTACTTTTATCAATTTTTGGTATTGGGGGAGGTGGGGAGAGATGATGTCCTTTCCCCCTAAGTAGGAGGTTATTGAGTTAGTTGAAACTTGTCCCATGGAATGCAAAAATTTACTTAAGGCCTCAAATGTTCCTCTGATAAGAAACCAAAAAAAGGAATCAAGGTTTCCCAAATAATTTGATCTGCTTTATCTGAGGAAAGGATTCCACTGCTATGTACTCTCTAGGTATATATAAATTTTCCCCTTTTCATCAGCCCATTTGGAATCCTCTAAATGTAGTTTAATCTGTAGCCTTCCTTAGTTTACCTATTATGTCTGAATAACTAGGTTTTTTTATTGGAGGATATGAGATTATGACTCTACTTAACTGTATTTATTCAACTCATATGGCATTAAAGGAAGTATGGGATTATTAATCTTTAAAAAAAATTTATGGCCTGAAAGGATGCAGAAGGGTATAATATGTGAAATAGTTAGATCTCTGTTTCTCTAATGTAATTTTATGTATAAGAATCCTTGTTAGAATCCTAATATTGTTCAGAGATCATATTTCTATCTCTTCTGAACTTGTGTTTAAGCATAATAAAGCCTAGGCTTTTACTTCTATAGTTTTTGCTTTGTGATAGATTGATTTTGGCAATTACCTACTGAATAAACTCCAAAAAGAAATATTTCTTCCATAACAGAAGACAAATCATGCATCAAAAATCAGACAACAGATAAATGGTACAAGGTCATATATTCACCCTGCTCACTCTCTTCCATTATGGCTTTTCAGGACTGGTGTCAACAATGAGAAAAGCTGGGTCAACCTCAGTATTTTATTGTGCCCACATATTTCTGGCGAAAAGCGATGGGAAATAAGTTTGTTCCACATTCGTAGTCCTAGCTGAGTTTTCTCTTTGTATACAGAACCTAACACATCTCATGCTCCTTTATACCTGTGATGCTGATATATTTCACTCCTCCATCACAGAAGAGTTTGATTTCATTGTGTCCTCACCAGTGAAACCAACGGATCTTGCAAAATTGTTTAATCAAAAAAAAAAATAAATGTGATGCCTTAAATGAGTAATGCAAAAGCCCCTTTCAATCTGTAAGTTTTCTAAATGCACAGGTAAACATCTGTGGTTATCAGGAAGACATTTCCTAAAATGGGAGGTTCATTAGGAAGAATTTTCATATTAATGAGTCAAGAAACAAGATTCCATGGTAGGACTACTACTAATATGTCAATAGAGACTTGAAAAACAGTGCAGATTCAGTAAGCAGGACCTAAGAGAAATCAGACTACATCCAAATGACTATATCCAATAGTTGATACACAAGCAATCCATGTATTTGACTCTTTTACTGCCTGAATAACTATGTTCTTGTGGAATAATAATGTTATTTTAGAAATGTGGTAGTCAGTAATTTTGTCCAATGAATAAAACTGAAAGGCCTACATCTAAAACTGATTCTATTTTTCTCCTATATAACAGTCACAAATTCATGTCTAAAATTTTTATTTTTCTAGTTTCATTTTCCAGAAATTAGCATCTCTCAATCCTGGGATTTCCCTACCAGGAAGAAGAAAGTTATATACTACCATTGAGCCCTGAACTCTTTTTAAAAAGTATCTTTTTACTTATTTTGTTAAATATTTCCCCATTACATGTAAAAAATTTAACATTTAAAAATTTGATTTTCGAATTCTTTCCCTCCCTCTTGGAGCTCCCCTCCATTGAGAAGGCAAGCAATGTGATACTGATTACACATGTGAGGTCATGCAAAGCATATTTCTATATTAACCATATTGCAAAAGAAAATACAGGTGAAAAACCCAAGAAAAATAAAGTTAAAAAAAGTATACTTCAATCTGCATTCAGAGTTCATTAATTCTCTCTCTGGAGGCACATAGAATTGTTCATCATGTTTCTTTTGGAATTGTCTTGGAGAATTGTCTTAGATTGTTTCCTTGATCAGAGTAGCTAAGTCTTTCATAGTTCATCTTTACAATATTGCTGTTATGGTATACAATATTCTCCTGGTTCTGCTCACTTCATTTTGCATAAATTCATACGTCTTCCCAGGTTTTTTTGAAACCATCTGCTCATCATTTTTTATAGTACAATAGTATTCCATCACAATTATATATTACAACTTGTTTAGCCATTCCCAAATTGATAGGCATCCCCTCATTTTCCAGTTCTTTGCCACCACAAAAAGAGATGCTGCAAATATTTTTGTACAAACAGGTCCTTTCCCCTTTGATCCCTTTGGGTCAAAGATATTCATAATTTTATGGCTTTTGGGGCATAGTTTCAAATTGTTCTTCAGAATGGTTGGATTAGTTTACACCTTTCATGCCCTGAGCTCTTGACTTCTCCTTAATTGTACCTTGGTGCCTGGCCAGTCTAGGAGAATTTCAAAGCCCCAAGGCAATAGTAAGGTGGTATTTTCTTTTGTCCTCACACCTGGACCCCAGAGGTACAAAACCTCTCCCTGGTAGAGGTGTTTGAGTGACTCATCATTTGAAGTAATGGTCCTAGGACCATTTCTCAGAGCTGGGAAAGCAAGTTTGTTGATGGGAGAATCGTGTGTCCTGCATGAGTATGGGGCCTTGAGTGATGCATGACTATTTAGGATGTTGGCTCAGAGTTTGCAATGAATTCTCTTTACTGTTAATAGCACTGTTAGTTCACATATGCACCTTTATATTCCTGAAGTAAGCCTCATTGTAAATCTTTCTTGGACATTCATTCCCTATACCTTTGAATTAGAACTCAAACAGTGATTGACTTGTCCATCATGCTAACACAATGTCAACCAGATGGAATCAGCCTCTAACCTGTGTTGGCATCTAATAAGAATAGCTCCAGAAATGTTGAGTCCCCCTCACTTACTCCCTCATGATTTCCCTAGTAGATTATGAGCTCTTTGAGGTCAGGAACTTTTCCATTTTTGTCTTCATATTCTGAGCTCCTTGAAAAGTGTGGGTGATTAGTAAAATGTTGAATTGAATTGCACAGTACATTAAACCAAGATATTCATTGAAAAGAAATGCAGAGAATAACAAATATCGGTATGCCATATGGGCATTATTATAGGAAATTTATAAGGACAAAGTACTATCCTTTTGCTTCTGACTTATCATCAACCCAAATCACAGCCTAGTCTGAGTCTAGGACTGTCATTCTTGAGAGAATTAAGATTGTTGTTTGGAATTAGCTTACTGTTAACACTTCCCATTACTTCAGCTCTGGGTTTTCATTCTCCTAGTTCATTCACTTCAGAACTTTTTTATTTGCCTCATATTGAGATATATAGCCTCCTTTGGCTGAATAATTATGGATGATAATCTTAATCCTTTTTTTTTTAAAAAAAAAGCTTAAAGATCATAAATAACTTAGTCAAAGATGTGGTACCTTTGACTACAATAGGACTTAACTTAGGAATCTTCCCTTTAGTCATGGAAATATTTAAAGATTCAGTCAAATCTAATAGAGTGAAATTTAATTAGGATAAATACAAAGACTTACTCCTGCACTCAAGAAACTATTTTTTAAAGTGTAATATGGGGGATGCATAGACAAACAGCAGTTTGTCTGAAAAATATCTGTGAGTTTTAGTGTAATGCAAGCTTAATATGAATCAACAGCGTGATAAAGCAGTTCCAAAAAGCTAATGCAATCTTGGGCTACGTTAAAAAAGGCAGAACTTCCAGGAATGAGGTGATTGTGTCTCTCTGTACTCTGTACTTTGATCAGACAGTATTTGAAGAACTGTAGGTTCAATCCTGGGTGTTGCAATTTTAGAAAGATGTTGATAGAGAACATGCAGATGAAAGCTGTAAATGTGGGTGAAGGGACTTGAGCTCATAATATATGAAGATCATTTAACAGAGTTGAAAATGTTTAGCTTGGATAAGAAAAGATTCAGGAAGATATAGTAACTATCTTCAAATATTACATAGGTTGTCACAGTGGAAGAAAGATGACGGTTGTCTGCTTTGGCTTCAGGGCAAACCCAAGAAAGTTGGGTGGAAGTTGGAGGATTTGTATTTAGGTTTGAATTAAACAACAACCACAATTTGTCCATTAAATCTATCCGAAAGTTGAATAGACTGCTTAGAGCGACTTAGGACCTCTCACAAAGCAGCCTGTTGAGATAGGCAGATTTTTAAGTAAAAGTTGTTTAAGTCAAAGTTCCCCACTTGAGAGATAGTGGGGAATTCTTTTTTGGATACGGGCTAAATTATCTGACTAAAGTCCCTTACAATTTGGAAATTCCATGATTCTGTGAACCAGGTTTTTGTTTTGTTTTGTTTTGGCATCTAATCCTGCCAGTCTATTCATCACTCCTGTGCAGTTTACAAAATGAGCTCTTATTTTAATGTGACTGATATTTTTTTAAGACAATGCTTCTCTTCACATTTTGTATATAGCTGCATACATTTTCTATAATACAAGACATCATATCACAAAATGCATTAACATTAAACAAAAACGAGTTTCATCACAGATGGCTTGGACACAGATATACCTCATCCACTGCCCCTTTCACTAGCTACAACTACTTTTGATTATTCATCAGTTCTAATCAACACTTCCATGCCATTCTTGGCACTGAAAGAAAAGACCAAAATTGCTCAGTGATATGCAAGGATATTGCTACTCTCTGCAAAGAAGGGGAAAAAAACCCATAGGAAAATACAGTTTGAGCTGAGATTGTTCCTTAATTTAGAAGCTAGTAGACGGTTCAGATTCTTAGTCATGATGTCCTTAGAGTATAAGAAATGGGAGTTTTGATGCAAATGAAAGTAAGGATTCAATTCAAGTTAGGGAAGCCAGCTGTAATAGTCCCGAAGGGAATTTGCAGTGTGACCAATGACCCCAACTACGGATAGGCTCTTTAGAAAATTCTGGATTTTGCAGTTCTCCAGAAATCCTATTCCTTAACACTTAGTATTTAGGCTACACTTAGCTTCTTTTTGTTTTCAGAGCACTCTCTAATAATCATCATCTAATGTGACCTCTCAACACCCCATTAGGGAAAGCAGCATAAATAGTTTTTTGTCTGTTTGTTTTTAGTTTTCTGTCTTTCTAGTGTTATAGTCAAGGTCAGGATGCCTTTGGGGTACTTAGATGTCAAAAACTCTCAGGATTAGAAGGGACTTTTAATTGGTGACCCCCAATCCATTTTCCCAAACACTGGAAGGTGAATACTCATCCTTGTGGATCTTCTTTGTTATATGAAGGCTTTCATATAGAGGCAAAATTCAAGATAATTTTTGTGTCAATTTTTCATGAAATAGGGTACTAGGATCCACCTTATAAAACAAATAACATTGTTATTATGTTGACTAAGCCCAGAGAAACTCAATAATAAATTCCCATTTGCCTCATATAGACTTAAAATTCCCATGTGGTAACTGTATTCGTGGGATATTATCACTCTTTTTGTTTGTGGCATAATAGCTGTAATAGAAATAGTTTCTACATCCTTCAAGGCATAATCCCTGGTTTCAGGAGGAATTTGCTTAAAAAAATTTTTTTTTGCATGAAAGATTCTTTCCCACAAATCCTCCCTATAGCTACTGTCCTTCAATGTCAATGAGGGAGAGTTTTGACTAGAATAAATGGCCTGTTGGGAATTGGTAAATGGAAATTAAGCATGTTATTGCAGCTACCCCATAATGCTGGCATCACTTCCTCCTCCAAAGGCTAGGAATTCCACCTGTGATTCCACTGCTGTAGAAAATTCCTGAGTATACAGATTTCCTCTACTGATATAGGTTGGCAACTTCCTGCTATGTAGTCTGACTTTTAGTCTTAGGCACCAGCCTAGACTAGAGCACTGAGAGGTTGTGTCTTGCCCAATTTTAACAACTGGTGTGTGTCAAAGGCAAGACTGGAATTTTTCCTGGCTTTTGGGTCAGCTCTATCCATTATGGCATTCTTCTTCCCATAAAGCTCCTCTGAAAATCTTCCACTTTGTGTCTGCCTGGCTTAGCAATTCTAGCTTTACTGGAAGCATACGATAGGGAAAGTTTTTATTTTTTTGTCTTTGCCCAGTTATTCCTAACAAGAATCTGAACAGTCCTTCAGTATAGTTCTGTTGATAAGGGAAGCAGTTAGTACAGCCAGCCCCTATAGGAAAGAAAGCCATAGTAGCTGAGTCCTTAGCAGACACTTGTCAGTCTTGTCTATTCATATAAAAGTGGACTTATTCTTATACTAGAATATGAGATTTCCTAACTCTACTAGTGACTTAAGAAATTGGAAATGAAGACCTTGATTATTTATATCCACTTTAAATTCGTAAGCTAATTTCTACTATCTTGTAATGAAATAGCTTTGGTTCACTGATTCTGGCTGACATCCAGTATAATAAATCCCTTAAAGATATGGAGTGTAGAAAATGTATAGAACATGTATACTTTGCTGAGTAAGACAGATGTCATCATCTTGCATTTTCAATGCATAAATTCATTCCATTATCATTACAAGCATCTTGCTGCTTTCCCTAAACTGAAAAATTTATATTTACACTAGATTTTTTTTTTAATTGAGAGAACGTCATTGCAATTCAATAGAGTTGTTCTTTCCAAATATATGTGAGGCCAGTAAGAAAGGAAGGATCTGAAATTCAATTTATTCATCCTCTGTAACTGCTGTTAATTTTCTAGAATTAATTTATCAGTTCAAATGAATGAATGAAGAAGCATTTATTAAACTCTTAGTATGTGCCCAGAACCATGCTAAGTTATGAAAATACAAATATAAATAAGTGAAACAGTCACTACCCTCAAGGAGATTATATTCCAATAGAAGACTACAGCACATTGAAGTGAATAAAAAAAGCTGAGAGACAGAGTTTTTGAGTAATTAATAGTAAACTTATTAATTAGAGTAGCCGGCAATGAATAAATCCATGGCCAGTGTTTTCTCTTAGTAACCCAAGATGCCAGAGGAGTCATAAATACTTTCTGAAAGAGAATTTCCCAGACAAGTAAAAATCAACCTTGATTGGTGAACATTTTTAATGAGGAAGTGTGCTAAAAGCCACCAATTCTTCCTTCCAGATCTCTCTAGGTGCTTTTCTCCTTCAAGAATTGGGTTATCATAAACTCTAGTGCAGGAAATCGAGGAGAGGGGCTCCTTCCCTCAGGGTAAGAGCTCACCCAGACTGGATTTTGTTTATGCTCTAAACAGAAATTATGCTGTTTGAGTGGGGTCCTGTCTAAGATGGA
>CM053601.1:108427158-108466077 GCA_028646575.1 Pseudocheirus occidentalis | reverse complement strand
AGTTGTGATATAGGAATGTAATGGAATACTATTGTGCTACATGAAATAATGAGCAGGCAGATTTCAGAAAAACCTGCAAAGACTTACATGAGCTAATGCTGAATGAAGTGAGCAGAACTAGGAGAACATTGTACACAGTAACAGCAACACTGTGTGACAACCAACTCTGAGAGACTTAGCTCTTCTCAGCAATACAATAATCTATGACCATTCCAAAAGACTCATGATGGAAAATACCATCCACAGCCAGAGGAAGAACGATAGAGTCTGGATGCAGATGAAAGCATCCCATTTTCTTGCTCTTTTTCTTTCTCATGGTTTTCCCCTTTTGTTCTGATTCTTCTTTCACTACATGAAAAATGTGGAAATACGTTTAATATGATTGTACATGTATATCAATTTCCTTGCTGTCTTGGGGGAGGGAGGAAAATTTGGAACTCAAAATCTTATAAAAGTGAATGTTGAGAACTAAAAAAAGAAAGGAAAAAAGAAAAAATTCCATTCCTTCTTTTGCAAACATATTACTTAAAGAGATTAGTACAGTTATAGCAATTGCTGCAGCATAATGTAATGCAGGCAGACACCAGGTGGTATCAAGCTCTAACATTTAACTGTGTGACCATGGGCAAGTCACTTCATTTGATTCTCAATGTCCTCATCTGTAAAATGAACATGTTGGATTAGATGGCCTCAGAAGTAACTTTCAGTTCTTACCATTAGGTGATGTGTATCTGACAGGGAATTCTCAGTGACTAGGAAAATAATCTATTTGTATTCTGTATATGAGGTTCATTCCTTCAATCTATGTAGGATTTTGTGTTTTCTGGTACCTGAGGCTATTTTGGGTGGGGGTCTAAAGCTGCCATCAGGACTGTGCATCAGATTAGCCAGATCACTAATCTGTTCTTTTTTGACTTTTACTATTTTACCCTGGAAACAGGCAGAGGCTTTACCCTAAGGTTAAGAGTTTTCAGGGGACTTTTCACAGAGTAAAGCAAGATTAGGGGAATTAAGGCAAATCTTGTGAGAGTTGGGCCTTCAAAAAATTCTTAGTAAAATAGACTCTTAGACAGTATAAGAGAGGTGAAAAAAGCATGGTTTTTATGACCCTCGTTGTTCAGGTATATATTTTTTTCTACTTACATGAAGATTGAATATGCTTCAGTGTGGGTGTGTAAAACTAAAAAAAGCATTTGGATTTATTCTGAAAATGCTTCTCTTAGGAAATAGAAGGCCAAGTGTATTATCTAATACTACATTTTAAAATATCATGAAGATAACTTTACTGCTTCCTACTGTGTCAGTAGCATGTATGGGGTGTATGGACAATAAGCTGGTGTGAGGACTCGTCAACCCTTGTCAGTGCTGGTAATCCACCTTGGTTGTTCACCTGTGACCCAGTGCTCACCTGTGGCTCTAAGAAGCTGAAGCAAGTGCAGTGGCCACACCCTGGTAAGACCATGTAGGCAGACAGGCCAAACCAAGTTGAGGGTAGCTCACAGGCCTCATAAGAACATAAAATATCTCTCTTTGTCAAGGTCTAGAAGCTTTGATGGTCAACTGTTTGGCATGGTATAATTTTAGTTTTTTATTCTATTTTTTTTACATCTGATAAAACACACAGTGTTTGTGGATATGTATATGAATATTTTTAGGATAAGAAACTGGTTTATCTGTTT
The DNA here is from genome assembly GCA_028646575.1 of Pseudocheirus occidentalis. Lineage (NCBI taxonomy): Eukaryota > Metazoa > Chordata > Mammalia > Diprotodontia > Pseudocheiridae > Pseudocheirus > Pseudocheirus occidentalis. Next base: position 108,464,398 of record CM053601.1, on the reverse strand, counting down.
CTCTATACTGACGGAGACAGGAGGAAAACCAAAAAGCCCTTATTGGCCAGATCTGACTCAAGCTGTTCTGACTGTTCAGAATTTTAATTGGAGAAACATAAGACATTGGCAGACCATATGGCAGTTAACAAAAGATTTACTTAACAAGAAGATGGAAAGGATATTCAGCAAGGATACAGTATTGATTCAATTAAGTACAACTTCCCTCTCTCTGCATTTGTCGTTCTTACTTCCTGGTCAGAGACCTGTGCCAGGCCTGAGGAACCAGACAACCTTTTGTATTTCAGCCACGAGGAAGCTGCTTTGGTGGTTTGAGCCTTGCTTCCTTGGATCAATTAAATTTTCAGGACTGTTTCATTATGTTTTAAGGAAAAACAAAACAGTAACAATAGCAAAATCTTGTCTGGCTTGGGTGGGGGTAAATGTTGTCCCTACAGCACAAGCTGTATTAGCTCAGTCCTTGAATGTTTCCCTGAGGAGGAAAGGAAAGATAATCTTTGTCCGCTTTCCTTCATGCACAGGTGTTATGTATGCTGCTGCTCTTAGCCAAGATTTATGTGTAGCCAGATCCTGGACAAAGCCCTACATGGCAGGGTTAAAAAGGGGAAGGATGGTTTATATCAGTTGGGGAATGGCTAAACAAACTGTGGTATATGAATATGGTGGAATATATTACTATGCTCTAGGAAATGATGAATATAATAGAGAAGCATGAAAGACCTACATGAATTAATACTGAGTAAAGAAAGCAGGGCCAAGAAAGCAATATACAATGAAAAATTTATCCGTTACTAAAACAATGTGAATTAAAAACACAACAACAACCACAAAGCAATAAAAACAGAGTGCTGCAATAGAGCACTGCCCCTGGAGTCAGGAGGACCTGAGTACAAAACTGGCCTCAGACACTTAACACTTACCAGCCATGTGACCTTGGGCAAGTCATTTAATCCCAATTGCCCTTCCCTCCCCCTCAAACCCAACCCCCCCAACAAAACCCAACAGAATCCTGCAAAGTTATAAAGAATAAGCTTGTCTCCAAAGAAGATATATGAGAAGATAACCTTTCTTCTTCCCTTTTAGAGACCAGAGTTCATAGGTATGGCTTTGAAGATGACATCAGATGTTTTCAGTGCATTAACCAGCATTGAATTTTTTTCTTTTTTCTTAAAAAAATTCTTTGCTACAAAGGTTGGTTCTCTGGAAGGGAGAAGGAGGAATATAAGGAAATTTAGGCAATATAAAGACAAAATTAATCAATAAAATCTGTTTTTAAATAAAAAACAAGGGTTTGGAAACAGTAGAAGCAGAGCTATAGTTTTCCTTCAAGTAATTTCCTGGGATGTACTTCTGTCACTTGTTTAGACCCAGGAAAAATTGCTACCAGTCACTCTGTGAAGTCACAACATGCTTACTGACGAGTAAGTAGTACACTCTCCCATTTACCCTGGATGGAGGGTAGAAGACAATCCTTCACTCTTATGGTTTTCTATTGCATTTGTTAGAGCAAGAAGAAATAATTTGGTATTAAGATATCTGTATGTATGAAACTGCTAGTTACCACGCTGAGCCTAGGAACACAAAAGCATTAAAAAAAATGAACAAACCTGGAATTGGTAACTGCCTCTGCTACATGCGATTTTTATAGCTATATACATTTAAATAATTTAACAGTAAATTCAAACTTTTGTAATAAAATTGTATCTCATCTACTTCCAAGTGAATTATTCCATGTTCTTACTGTGATTCCTCAAGGTGGAGGCTCAGTCCAGAGCACAGGAATAAAGCATGTTCTGCTATGTGAGAACGACTTTCAATATAATAATAACGAGTATTCCTAAAGCACTTTATGGTTTACAAAGCTCTTTTGTATATGCTCTATCATTTGATTGCCAGCACAGACCAGTCAAGCTACATACAGAAAGGCCAATGGACTGGCAACTTGGTCCTGAAATCTCTAGACATGACAAGCAATGACAGAAAAATATGAAATGTCATCTGGTCTGATATGACTCCTTTTGAATTCCACAGTGACGGTGGAGAGTGGGGAAAAAAAGAGGCAGTAGTACTAAGTATCAGTCTATTTTTAGACTATGTGTAAACATGCATTGGCTACTGGTGCTATAAATATGAGATCCTTGTCCAGTGATCAATGAGTCTAAATGTTTCTGGAGGTATTGAACCACATTAATTCAGTAGACTATAAGCTCCTTGAAGGCAGGGATAGTTTCATTTTTGGTCTTTGTATTCCCCATAACCTAGCAAAGTACCTAATAAATAGCAAGTTCTTACTTAATGTTTGTTAATTGGAATTGATTCAACATTCTCACCTTAAAGGAAATAGAAAGACCAGAGGAAGTTGCAGGTAAATGGAAGGGTGACTTACACATTCTCTTTGCAGAGGCAAATAAAGGAGTTGGTGGAGTTGCTTTTATCATGCATTCAAAAGGAAGCTCTCATGGAATAAGCAGGCATGTATGTGTTACAGTGCATATCACTGGAGGGAATTCCCAATCTGTTATACAGAAGTTCCCAAACTTATTTGGGCTATTGCTGCCCCCTTTAAAAAAAGTTACTCAGCACCCCTCTGGAAATCTTTAACCCTTTAACGAATTTTTTTTGAAATCTGTATAATTAAAAATATTATTAAATTATGTATCTTAAATGTAATAATTTACTGTAACTTTGTGAGTTTTTTCCTTTGTTGAAATTTTGATGATACAATATTGTCACGTAATCGTATAGTATCATACTGTAAACAAGTCATCATATACACATATTCCTGCATGCTGGACTTCCCTAGGATACACAACAAGCTTGTGCCAACACTTGCTTGTTAAGACCTGTTGACTGACCTGATAACTGATCAATTATAACTTGTATTTTTGGTGTTTATTTGGAAAACAATGTAATCACTACAATTTTAACTCTGTTCCACAACAGATGAAATATGTATGAATGTTTTTTCAAATTTTTCTTCTATTCACTTCTTTCCTTTTGCTTCTATTACTCCCTTGTTTTTATTCAATCCTCCCCAATTTCACCAAAGGCTACTACTACCTCATTGCCCCTGAAAGTTCCAGCACCTGGATTTAGCCTCCTTTGGGAATCTCTTTATTAGAGTATTGGAGTAAGTGAACTAAGGACTTCCTCAGAGTAGGTGATGGGTGGTAGTTAACTGCAAAACCCACTCTTATAAGTATTTTATATTCAGGAGCAGTGGAATGGTTATGAAAAGCTTTCACACGAATCATCATATTTGATGATATATGTAGTGAAAATATACCCTTTTATAGATGAAGAAACTGACAAAAGAATTACATACTAATATATGCTAGCTATTATATGACTCACTTGCACAATATCAAATAAATAGTGAATGTTAGCTTGGAACTTGAACTCATATCTTCTGATTCTAAGTACAGTACTCTTTCCTATACACCATGCCTGTAGTCTAGATTCTAATTAGTTACTGTTGATTACCATTACAGAGAAAAATATTAGACAAGTGGTCTCATTGTAGAAGAAATCACATTTGTTCACACAAGAAATAAGCTTTCAAGGTAGTGATGCTAACAGAAGTTTTCCTTCATTTGGGTCCTTCCCATAAGCCCTATGTCTCTGGTCCCCAAATTTGGCAATTTGCTATACATCCCCTACTCATTAGCATTAATTGGTAACAGTTCCTTTGCAGTAAGAAACAGCATTTTTCTTATTTAGAATGGAGGTTTCTGTTTACCCTGCTATTAGGGAGCATTTATACCGACAAACTATAATTTAGAAGAGATGAATGTGAGCACTAGGACCTGTACTTTCTTAATAATTTTGCCAAACTCTTTAAAGTGCAATTTCATACAATGACAACTTGTTTCTTCTTCTTATCTTCTACTTATTTGAAATCTGTTCATCTTTTTATGTTCAAGAAGGTGCTGAGGTTTGCTTGCTTGTTTCTCAAGTATTCTGAACCATACTAGGTGCTGAGTAAGATAATGTGAATTAAGATACATACATTTACTGACACTGATTAAATTTTACTTTAGTTTGATGAAATGTATTATTTTTTAAAAAGTGTATAGGTTTTTATTAAAATATTTCCCCAAATATTTCATAGTCCATTTTGCAGCTTCAAAATTGTATATTAAGAATGGTTTAGGTGTCAAGTGATTTAAATGTTTTTTTCTGTTGAGGTTTGATTTTAGATTGGCCAGTGAGTCTACTAATGAAAAGTATTTTTAATAATTACTAATTCATCTACTCCTGAGTGAACTATTGACTTCAGTGCCCATCACATGAGCTCATATTTTAAAAGAACAGTTAAACTTGGATAATGGTAGTGAAAAATATTATTATCTCCATTTTACAGATGAGGAAACTGAGATTCTAAGAAGTTATTTATTTTTCATAACTTTGATTACATAGCTAGAACATATTTAAAGCTGTAATAGTAAAAATAGTAAAAAAAATAGTTAAAATAGTAAAAATAGTAAACTCAGGTCTACTATTTTCATAAGAATGACATCGAATCTGCAAAGCCTCTCTTAAAGAAGATATCTAAGGAAGATATGTAAGAATAAGATATCCAAGACTGAGGATATAAAATGCATATCACATTATTTGCTTTGGAGATTGGATCATGAAAATTAAACTGACTTAGTAACTTCTTCATGTGTTCTTTCTTAAAAATCAAAGATCAAAATCTCTCTTATCAGATTATATATATATACACATACATACATACTTGCTTCAAGTTCTGTTCTTCTGCAAATATTTAGGTTTTAAGGAACACAATTTCCAAATTATTCAAGTGCAGCAGCACAGTACAATTATACCTGTCCACAGATGGGGTAGAGTGATGGTGAAGAGAGAATTGAATAAAGACCCGTTAATTTGGTCTCCATAGAGAGCTCATGTTAAAAAAAAAAAGTGGTCTTCGTTATTCCTTTAACATCCCTTTTCCATATAGTTGTCTCTAATCTATTTCATTTTGCCCTATTTAGAGAAAAACTCAGATTAAATTTTTGATCTATATAATTGAATACAAGCATAACAAAAACATTTAAGGGGTGAAAATAATAAGCATTTACAAAGTTCCTGGCACTAGGTTAAGTACCTTTTTTTTAAAACAAATACCTCATTTGATTTTCATAATAATTCTGTGAAATAGGTGCTGTTATTATTATTCATATTTTAAAACTGGGGAAACTGAGGCAAATAGGAATTAACTGACTTGCTCAGGATCACATCATTAGTAAGTGTCTGAAATCAGCTTTGATCTAAAGCTTCCAGAGTCCAGGCTCCAGGGGTAGGGGACCTGAGGTCTCAAGGCCACATGTGGCCCTCTAGGTCCTCAAGTGCAGCCCTTTGATTCAAAGTTTCTCCCCCTTGCAGACCCAGTGCTTTGTGTACTATGGTGCCCCCTAGCCATGGAGGTGTGTATTTGGATACACTAATTTTTTGATTCAGGCATTGATACTTAATCACATACTATCACGTGACATAGGGTTTTCGTGTTGTATTGCTATTTAATTTACATGTTTGTCTTACATCTCTAAGTAGATTGTAAGGGTTTACATTTTATAAATTTTGTATAGTCTCCTGTGCTTATTCATTCACTTACATATTTATTCATTCTTTTTTTTCCCTCACAGTTGTTTTAGGAACTTAGTATGTGGATGGTGCTATAGAGGATACTGTAATAAAATTTAGCATATCACAAAATATTACAATAATAAGACTAACTAGTACTTATACAGCACTTTAAAGTTGCTGAAGTACATGTCTCATATCTCATTTTATCCTCACAACAACCCTGGGAGACAGGTGTCATTATTTCCCCCATTTTACAGAGGAAACTATTTTTAATTCTGAGGTTAGGGTTAGAAGTTAAATGATTTTCCCAGGGTCACACAGCCTAGTAAGTTTCTGAAGCATTTTAGCTGAAATTTTGGTCTTCCTGACTCCAGATGCAGCAATCTCTCTGCTGTGACACCTGTAATTCCTGCCCTCAACGGGTCTATTGATAGGAAGAATAAGAGTGATTCAGGAATAGCTATACTCAGGTAATACTAGGTATACCAGGTGTGCTGACAAATATTTAACAACCAGCTCTCTGGAAAAAAAAAATACAACTTGGGATGGCTAGGTGGCGCAGTGAATAGAGCGCCGGCCCTGGAGTCAGGAGGACCTGAGTTCAAATATGACCTCAGACAATTAACACACACACACAAAATAGCTCTGTGATCTTGGGCAAGTCACTTAACCCCAATTGCCCTACCTTCCCCCCTCCAAAAAAAAGGCAAAAAAAATACAACTGACATATTTTAAAGTTTAAATTAATTAATTAACATTTTCGTCATCACTTTGTAAGTCTGGTCAAAAAGTGTCAAACGTGGGCCTGGTTGAATACAACCGAACCAAATTAAAATGTAATTGGAAAATATTTGACAAAACAAATAAAAATACAATAAAATATAGATAACTTTGCATATTAAAAGCAAATCAGTATGTAACCCCAAGGATCCTTATTTCAGATTAGTGACCCCTATTTCTATTTCGATTTGATACCACTGCCTCTAGACAATCAACAAAACAATACATCAAGCTCTGATTTCAAAGTGTTGATATATTTCCAAGGTTTAAATAATCACAGTGAAAATTTTAAAATCAGCTAGCTTGTAGGGACTGGTTCCAAAATACCTCTGGAGGTGAATTATGTAATTAGAGCTATGATATAAAGGATGATCATTTATTTCCTAAATGAACATTTATTAAATACTTAAGTAACACTGACTTTCCTCCCTCAGTATTTTTTCTAATACTCTTTTTTTTGAGGGGACAAGGCAGGGCAATTGGGGTTAAGTGACTTGCCCAAGGTCACACAGCTAGTAAGTGTTAAGTATCTGAGGTCACATTTGAAATCAAGTCCTCCTGACTCCAGGACCAGTGCTCTATTTACTGTGCCACCTAGCTGCCCCAGGTTTTCCGATACTTTTAAGGGAATTTGGGGCTACACTTAGTGCATGTTAAATATTGTGCAAAAGGCTGAGGAAGATATAAAAATGAGGAAGACCTAGTCTGCTTTCAAAGAGGCTGTACAATAATTGTTTAACTACCCAGGTGGCTCTGGGGTTTGGGGGTAGAAGGGAGTGATAGATTTATAGGACTGTTCTAGGGAGTGACAATTCCTGGCAACTTTATTGACAATTTGAGGAAGAGGGAATCAAGCAACACTTGAAACTAGGGTTTGGGGCTAAGAAGAGAAGGGAAGAATTTAGATGGAGATGTTTCAGAGAAAGAATTAGAGAAAAGCCTGGCCTAAGAGTCAAGAGATCATATTTCTATTCCCAGTTAGGAACTGAATTCAACAATCTCATTTTAAAACACTTCTGATGTGGAGATATACTTTTTTAATAGTAATTTTCAATTTTGTTCAACTCTTTGTGACCCCTTTTGGGGTTTTCTTGGCCCCAATGTATACATATACATTCCCTTCAACCATCCTTATACCGAGAAAAGTCTTGTGAGCTACAATGATAATTTTTCCCTGTAGGAATGTAAATAGTTTAATTTTAATAAGTTCTTTATGATTTCTTTTTCCTGTTTAACTTCTTATGCTTCTCTTGCTTCTTGTATTTGAAAGTTGGGTTTTCTGTTTAGCTCTGTTTTTTTCATTAAGAATACTTGAAAGTACTCTATTTCGTTGAATGACCATATTTTCCCCTGAAGCATTATACTCAGTTTTGATTCTTTGTTTAAATCCTAGCTCCTTTGACCTCTGGAATATCATATTCCAAGCCCTTTGATCCCTTCATGTAGAAGATGCTAGATCTTGTGTTATCCTGATTGTGTTTCCACAGTACTCAAATTGTTTCTTCCTGGCAGCTTGTAATATTTTCTCCTTGTCCTGGGAACTCTGGAATTTGGCTATGATATTTCTAGGAATTTTCTTTTTAAGATCTTTTTCAAGAGATGATTGGTGAATTCTTTCAATTTCTATTTTGCCCTCTGGTTCTACAATATCAGGGCACTTTAAGAATTTCTTGAAGGATGATTTCTAGGCTCCTTTTTTTGATCATGGCTTTTAGGTAGTCCAATAATTTTAAAATTGTCTCTCCTGGATCTATTTTCCAGGTCAGTTGTTTTTTCCAGTGAGATATTTTGCTTTGCCTTCTATTTTTTCATTTGTTTGGATCTGTTTTATAGTATCTTGATTTTTCATAAAGTCATTAGCTTCCCTTTGCTCCAATCCAATTTTGAAGGAATTATTTTCTTCAGTAACCTTTTGAAATTCCTTTTCCATCTGGGCAATTTGACTTTTTAAGACATTCTTCTCCTAATTGGCTTTTTGGGCCTCTTTTGCCATTTGAGTTAGACTATTTTTTAAGGTGTTATTTTCTTCAGTATTTTTTTGGGTCTCCTTTAGCAAACTGTTTACTCACTTTTCATGATTTTCTTGCATCATTCTCATTTCTCTTCCCAATATTTCCTTCACTTCTCTTACTTGATTTTCAAAATCCTTCTTGAGTTCCTCCATGTCCTGTAATCAGTTTGTATTTTTCTTAGAAGAGTTGATACAGGAGTTTTGACTTTATTGTCTTCTCCTGGTTCCATATTTTAATCCTTTTTGTCCCAATAAAAGGATTGCATGGTCTGATTGTGCTTCTTCTGCTTGCTCATCTTGCCAGCCAATTACTTGACTTTTGAGCTCTTTGCCACAGTAGAACTCTGCTTCCAGAGTGCAGAGAGCTATGTCCCAAATTGCTGGGGGTTTTGTAGGTGTTGTTAGAGCTATGTCAGAATCCCAAGTTCTGGCACGCTGGCCACACACCCCAGGACCACCACCCAAGACCACAATCCAGAGTCCAGCAAGTCAAAGCAAGAGCAACTGCCCTCTGAATGGTTGTTTAGTCTCCCTGTGATCTGCAAGCCAGGTGCTCTGGAGGCAGCCATAGGTCAGTGGCTGCAGCCGCCATGCCTCCTCCATCTCTTGTCTAAGGGGCAGGGGCCAGACTGGGCTCTTCTATCACCTGGTTCCAACAGAGTTCTCCACTGACCTTTTACTTTCTCTTTGGTGTTTATGCATTGAGAAGTCTGGAAATAGCCCACAGCTGCTGGTGATTCATTCTCCTGAAGTATTTTCTCGCTGCTGCTGCCTCCCTGAGACCAAAACCATGTAGCTCACATAGGACTGCAGTTGGCTCTAGTGAGCTGCAATGAGCCCTTCCTGTTGGCCTGCCAGGCTGCCTTCAACGGGAGATTTGTTTCTCTCTGTCACTTTGTGGTCTTTGTAGCTCTAACATTTTCTTAGAGTCATATTCTACAGGTATTGGAGGTGTTTGGAGCAGGAGCCGGGTGGACTTCCTGTTTCCACCCTACCATCTTGGCTCTGCCCCTGATAGAGACATTTTGAGGTGGAGAGAAGTTGATAGAACTCCGTTTGGATAGCATCCATCTTAGGAGGACAGATCTTCTGAGAGGGAGAGAGTGAGCAGTGCTTCCAGGATGAAGAAGGAGACTTGTGTAGCACCAATGCAATACTTAGGGCACCCACAATCATGATAGAGACTGTGACTATAACTATCACATAATTTTCAATCGCAAAATATGCCAGACTCTCCAGACAGAGGATAAATGTGAAGGATTTATTTAGACGCCAGAAAACAGAATCCCAAAACCAGTAAGCCAACGTACCAAAGATATTCAGAGGCCATAATAATGCTAAGAGCCACAGCATCCTTTAGCCTTCCCACAAACCAATGCATGATCAATATTTACTCACAAAACCCTCTATCTCTTTAATGATCTCTTCCTTCTCCAACTGTCTGCAATTATCTCCAATTGTCAGACTGGCTCTCTTTCAGTTTCTCTGCTTCTCCTCAGCAAACTCGTCCTGCCACAGGCTCCATGTGACTACATTCAGCTTATCAGAGGGCAGAGTCCACCCTCATGGCAGGAAAGCTTCTGGTAGGCTCTAGGGGGCAGAGTTTTATCTTCACAGTAGGGGAGGTCTTCAAATTTCCCCCTAGGTCTATTAAGGGGGAAGGGATATCTTCAAATTCCCATTCCCATTATATTCAGCCCCAAGATCTTTCCTGTCCCTTACATAGCAAAAAAACTCTTAACAATAAATGAGAGTTTAGGATAACCAATGGAAAAAGTGGTGTCAACAGAACTTTGCAACAGTATAACAGAAATAATAGAAAAACTTTGCACATAAAACAATAGCTTAGGGCACAAACACCCCATCCTTACCCCCTCAAACAAATGGGGCTCAAAATCTTGAGGTAAGGGGTGAAGGTCTCTTCTCCAAAGCTACTTCAAGCTGAAATTGGACATAGAGCTGACCGTGCCCCAAGAGGTCCCATTTGAAAGTTCAGTTCGTTAGTTGTCATTGGGAACTTGGTTGATGCCAGGTCCATAAGTGGCACATCAAGGGGGGGCCAGTGGATTATATCTGGCTTACGCAATTAGGCATCTGCAGGTGGAGAGTATCAAACCTGCAGAAAACAAATCTCACAAACAAGGTTCTCAGAAAAAAAGTAAAAAAGAAACAGATATAGGGTCAGCTGTGCCTTTGGAGTCCATGGACTCACTATCATAACCTCATTCATGGTAGAATATATGACACTGTCCTCCTCGCTCTATTCCAATGGCTTGATACACTGCTACAAGTTCAGCACATTGACCACTTCCACCTATCCCAGCACTTTCTTCAGTCTGAGTCCCCCTGAAAGTGTGACAAACTTGGATACAATGGTTCAGGAGCATCTGTAGGGGCAGTTCTCCTTCTCTATTCTGTTTGACATTAAGCCCCTTATAACAGTACATTTTGTATAGTTCATTAGTTGGAATACCATCAGTTTTTCTAAAATCAACCCTTGCTCTCAGCAGTAATTCTTTTCTTGGCAATCTATTCTGACTTTGAATCCTCTGGCCATTTACTTTTCTCACACAAGGCAATTTATCTTTTTCCCATTCTCTTAAGTCACTTAGCTGTGAAATCTTATCCAGCACCTCTGAAAGAGAACTCCCTATTTCACCAATTAGTAGTCAGAAGTAGGTGCTTGTAAGCAGGAGGAGCTATTTTTACCATGATATTTCTATGAGAAACTGCTAAAGGGATTTCATGATACATATCTACATCTCCAACTATGATAGCAGTTTTCATTACTTCTTTCAACTGTCTCAGGCAGTCTCTGAGTATAAGGGTCTGTTTCCACTAGGGCACACAGAAGCAGGGGGATACATTCTATTGCATCTAGCAGCAGCTAAAGCTAACAGATTGGTCCTATTGCAACCTCCTGCCAAATGAAAATCTCTAAAAGCTTGCAGGACAAAAGGATTCTGGCAAATACTTATAAATTTCAAGCAGTCCAGTTTATCTAGCACTATCCCAGCTGCTCTGTCAGTAATTCTTATCATCTAAGACACTAAGGACTCTCCCATTCTTTCATTGAATCTGCTTGAAATATCAGTAATTTCCTGTTGACTGAAATCCTCAAGTATCATCTTGAATACTGCTTGTCCTCCCTGACTCTCCTACCTTCTTCTCATTATGGGACATGCTTTAGCCACTGTAAAAGCTTCATCATGAAACAATGTAACATTCAGTAACATGGTATCACCATTCTGTACAACATGTGGACTTTCAGACTCAGACTCTACCACAGCTGTATGAACTTTCCCTGTTACTTTTTTGCTTCTTTTTCTGGGTCAAATTTACAACAGCCTTCTCTTCTTCCAGAGACTCTACAATTCTCTCTTCTACCACCTGAAACTCAGCTTGCTCTTCTAAAGGGGGGCTCGAATTCTGGCTCTTAGCCAACTCTTGTAATATCTTGTCTCTGCTTTTACACACAATATGGTAGCCTGTTAGCAAAACCCAACCTGTATCCAGCTCTCCCAGGCTTTATTGGTATTCTTTGCAAACATGTTTCTAAATCTCTAGGTTCTCCCTGTTTCTGTCTCTGTTCCCAGTTTTTGCAGAGCCTCTCTTGGTAGGAAGGCACAAGGCAAATCCTCCCATCCTGGGATAGCCATTTCTTCTTCTAAATCCCTTCTCCCACCAACTGATATTTTGCAATCCCATCCTTGCCACCAAATGCAGTGCCAATGCAATATTTATAGAGCCCACGATCATGATAGAGACTGTGACTATAAGTATTGCATGGTATTCCATCGCAAAATATGCCAGACTCTCCAGAGGATAAAACTGAAGGATTTATTTAGACACCAGAAAACAGAATCCCCAAACCAGTAAGCCACAGTACCAAAGATATTTAGAGGTCATAATAATGCTGAGAGCCACAGCATCCTTTAGCCTTCCCACAAACCAATGCATGATCAATATTTACTCACAAAACCCTCTATCTCTTTAATGAGCTCTTCCTTCTCCAACTGTCTGCAACTGTCTGCAACGTCAGACCTCTACCAGCTTCTCTGTGGGCTCTGCTTCTCCTCAGCAAACTCCTCCTACCACGGCTCCATGTGACTACATTCAGCCTATCAGAGGGCAGAGTCCACCCTCACACCAGGGAAGCTGCCTGTAAGTTCCAGGGGGCTAAGTTTTATATTCACAAAAGGGGAGGTCTTCAGACTCCCCGCCTAAGTCTATTAAGGGGCAAGGAAGATCTTCAAATTCCCATTCCCATTACAACTTCACATCCATGGTGAAAACAGAAATAGCTGTTCAATCAGAGATGGGGAAAAAAGGTCAGCAAAAACCGAGTATTGCATTGTCATTATCTAGCATGGATTATAGTGAACCTGCTCATAGTCAAGATTTCCTCACTTTCTCCAACAGCCTGGAAGTAGAGAAAGCGAACCGTGGGAGGATATCCAGATGAAGGATTGCCAACAAGTGAGCACAGTAAAAAGTCAAGGCAACAAATGGTAGAATAGTAGAGACAGTTCTGCTGAAATGGGTGACATGAGGTTCCCTCTATGTAGGTAAATGAGATAGGTGAAAGCATTCTCATAAAATAAAAGAGACAGTCACCAAACTTGCACTAGGTCCTAGATCTCTTTAGGCCTAAGTTTCAAGTTCCTATAAATCATGTGATTTTGGGGAAATCAGATGATGTGCCCCTTCTCCCACTCCCATTTTCCTGTAAGGGGTTTTCTGTGATGGCCCCCTTTTGCTACATATGGATAATCATAGCTATATGTCTTTGTATAGGGCAAGAGGGGCTTTCCAGGGTCCTGCATAGACTGTGAGGTCATGATACCCCACCAATGGGGTAATCATCCAGCATTAGGGGATTTTTAGTGGGAGGGAGTTTGGGGGTTTATCTGGAAATTTTGAGGTTTTTCATAGAATTGTTTGTACAAGGGTATAAAACTGCTTGCTTGCCTCTTGTTGGGTGCCTCCCTGTACCAGACTGACTGGAGTAGGTGAAACCCAATTCTCGCGAGACTTGTCTTTAGAATAAAAAGCTTCTGTTACTATCTGGAGAAACCTCTGAATTTATTTGGGTAAGGGTCTTTGAGACAAGAAAGCAAAAACAGTCGGATGAACTGTTAGAAGAGGAGAAGAATTGTTAGACCAGAGATCAGAGCACGTTGTCTAGTAAGAAGACATTTTGGTGAGAGGAAACATAACATGTGGTAGAGCTCTGAGCTTGGAGGCAGCAAGACTTTGGGCTGAAATTCTACTTTAAATGCTTATCAAGCCCAATCAACTCTCTAGACCAGAGTTTCTTTATCTGTGAAATGATGGGTTTGGGCTTGAAAACTTCCAAAACTTCCCAACTCTGAAGCTATAATCAATCCTAAATTCTGTGTGGATCCTGTCCTCTAACACTGTTTCTTTAAGAAGCTGTCCCACACAAGCATCTTCTGCATCCACTGAGTCATGGCCAAAGGTTTCTGGTTCAGAATTTCAGGCTTACTCTTATTTCTCTACTGTTCTTAAAGCCCAATTTACAGGGGCCTTAATTCTTTGTTCTTCTCTTTGCTTTGTGTACTGGTTTCTGACTGTACATTGAACACAAACTGCCCCCCGAACTCTAGTGGGGTGTAATTATTTCACCCTCACCAATTTTCTCATTTAGACCTTGGCTCTGACTCCACAGATTTTATTATTTCTGTCTAAAGCTGCTTATGATTTCCAGTGTCTTCCTGGCCTCATACAATACAGTTCTGTCCTGTCTTCTGACGTATCAACAGCCCTTACCTAGCTAACACTGCCTTTCTATATGTGGCAATATCTGATGATTAAGTTTAGTTTCATGCTCTTGTAGGTGGAGTGAACACTTTTTCTCCCAAAATGGAACACTGATATACTTAAGGACCTGCTGAGAATCACACGGATTTCCAAATAAAAAATGTTAAATTTCAGGTAAATAAGTAATTGGTTTTTAGGGGCAGCTAGGTGGGGCAATGGATGGGGCACTGGCCCTGGAGTAAGGGGGACCTGCATTCAAATGTGGCCTCAGACACTTACTAGCTGGTTTTTCATTTTGGGACCGTTTTTGCTACAGGCTAACTCTTCCAACAAGGGACCCAGAAGGGGTACCTCCTAACCCATATCAAGAACCCTCCATATCCAATGGAATGTAACTTGTTGGAGTCAGCTGCTTAGGACAAATGTGAAACCAATCAGATGAACTTGAGTGAGATTCTATGACTCTCTACTAAATACCTGGCACTCTTCCTCATTCCCCAGTAGCCATGTTTACTGGAAAGTCCTAGGTGTTCCAGCATTGAACTGGGGGGGGGAGAGGGGGGGAAGGGAAATTAGTGGGAATCCCAGATAAACCGAGTACCTGAATTTTACACAATAATCCCTTTCTTCCTTTTATGGGGAGGAGTGAGATTCTGATCACCTCTCTCAAGTGGAAAAGCCTGAATCACTCCCCTCTTCCTTCCCTGTTGGGTGTCTGAGGTTAAAACTCCTTCCCTTTTTGAGTTAAGACACACCAAATTAAGAATATTGATTGCTTTTAGCATTGTGGTCGTATTTTCTTATTCTATGTGCCTGTCCTCATAAAACGTAGTACTAATGATCAAGAATGAAAGTAGTGAATATGAGATGGGAAAAAAAAGTAGTTTGGCAAGAAAGCAAGCAAGAGTTATAGTTATTTATGGAAAAGAAAAAAAAGAGCAAGGAAGTATTCTGAAGAGACAGAAACATTGGTTTGCAGCCATGGCTGCAGCCTCCTAGAGGGGGAGCAGTAAATCATCTTAGTCTTTTAAAGTCTTTCAAAATGATCAGGAAAATGGTTGGCAGAAGAGCTTCATAAATATTGTTGACTGACAATGGGATAAGGATAATTGAAAGTCCAAGAAATTGTCAGCTTCCAACGGGGAATCCTAACAGAAAACATTTAAGAATTTTTGGATTAAAAGTTTAAGGGAGCAAATTTTTTTTTGGAAGGCATACCTAACCACTATTTTCTGACTCCTGAAACACCCCCAACACCAATGATGAACCACTGAGATTCAGTTTTCCTTTTAGTATTTAGGAAAAGGAAATGGCTAAGAAGTGTGGCATTAGTTTTGAAAGTTAAAATGAAATATAAAGGAAGTTGGTGTAATTTTCTATTTTAATTACAATTGTCATTATGAAAATGTATTCGTACCAGGCAATTTTCCATTCTCTGGGAAACTAAGTACAACTCACCAGGAATAGATTGTTATCCTGTGTCTTAGAACAGTCCCTGCTGTTCAAACAACAAAGTTGCATTGGTGTACTATCTCATTTCTGCATTTATCTTAAAAAAATAATTCTGACTTCTGTTACCCCTCAAAAATCTGTGCTTCTGAGAGCAATACCAGGAATATATGTGGATTGAATAGATAGGGATACATGAATAGGAAAATATCCTAGATCATGAGCTGGAAGAGAATATAAAACCATCTGGTCCATTTTATAGATGAGGATACTGAGGCCCAGGAAAGTAAAGAGACTTGTTTAAGATCACACAAGTAATGTCAGGGGCAGAATTTGAACCGATGTTCTTTGATTCCAACTCTTTCAATTATACTACAATTCATGGGACAATGGGCAGGTTTTGTAAATGATAGAACCATGGAAATGACCCATCCTTCCATACTGTTTGCCTTCTTTATTTATAGAGTGACTTTGGGCAAGCCGTTTAGGAATTGTTCTTGGATGGCATATCATTTCTGATATACATGCGGCATAATGGAATTACTAGACTAAGTCAGAACACTTGAGTTTGAGTTCTAATTCTGTTCTTTATGACTGTATGACCTTGGGCAAATTATTTAGTCTTTCTGCGCTAATCTGTAAAATGAGAGATTAAGACTAAGTGACCTCTGAGGTCCTTTACAGGATTGACACTTTGTGATCTCCCAGAAGTAATTTTTAATGTAATATTTTATAGCCATTTTGTCCATATGTTAAACATTTTGAAATAATGTGATGAAGGAACCTATCACATGAAAATATTCAGAGCTCTGTGATAGGGTTGTGGTTTCAAACAGGAAGAGACCTTAGAGGGCCTTTTAGGCCAAACTCCTCTTTTTCGCAGAGGAAATTGAGGGTTGAAGTCCCTTGTCCAAGGTCAGGTAAATAATACATATCAGAAAAAGGATTAGAAATGAGGTCCTCTGACTCTAGATTCAGTGTCTCAGAGGAGACTGAGGAAAGAGAAATGAAAGAAAATGAAGATTCAAGGTATTTCTTTTTATTTTCCCTCTTGCTCACTTGAGAATCCTAGTAAAGTCATAGGAACATATTGTTAACCTGAATATGTGATGAGTCCTCATATGTTGTGAAGTCCATGTGCTGTGAGGACTGTCCCCATATGTAGATTTGGTTTGTTATTGCATGGCTCAAAGGGAGGCAGAACAGACATCTCTGGCCTCTTCTCTACCCCAACCTTCTTTAAAAGAAGCTTTAATTCCTGCCAAAGCAGGAAGTTTGGGCTGGAAGTTTCTCTGCTTTCCTCAGAGGGTGATACTGGCTTAGAATTATATCGGTTTGTTCCCTTAAGTATTTAGTTAGTCTGGGGGGTGTGTGTGAGTTTTTCAAGTTCAAGCTAACTTCTGAACATTGTTTTATTATTGGGTGAAAAGTAGGATGCCAGGCGTTAGATCTAAGAGCTAGATCTCTTTCCCATCAAATAGCAGTTACACAACAACACACATAGTGAAGAGCAAAGAGACCCATTTCCCCATATCATCCTGAAAGAACCCAGAGAAGGCATTCCCTTTTCTATTTCCTCAGTATCCTCTCTTACTGTCTTCTCCTATTGTTATACCAAAATCAGCAATGAAGGTAGAAGTAGGGATCCCCAGAGGGCAGAACTTGTCTTTCACCAGAGCTTATTTGTGTTAAAATAAACAGTTGCCATTTTTTCCAATACGAAAGTTCTTGTTAGGAGTGTTATTGGAGATTTTGTTTGTTTTTTATATAAACATCACTATTTATACAATAGGGAAAATTGTTCCAAGAAACATGGGTTTCCTTCTGCATTAGGAGATTTCGTACCAGACAATACAAAGTAAAGTAACTGTCCCATTGGGAGCAAGGTGACTTAGCTCAACCAAGAGAGAGGGCCTGAGATGTCATCTAAACAAGATGTTCCCTGAAGTCTCTTGTATAGAAAGCTGAGAATATAGATATGACAGAGACTTTGACTCTTCTCACATCTTCCCTGAGTCTTTTCTTTCAGCATCCTGAAGTAGAGTTGGCTTCTTCCCTCTTCCCCCTTGAAGCTGAAAGCCAGAAGCACCCAAAGCAACTGGTGGGCTTAAAGTGACTTGAAGCTGGAAGATAATATGAAGATTTTATGAGAACTGAAGGGCTCTCTTCTTTCCTGCTGTCACCAACTCTACCCTGTTCCTCACACTTACTGTGTGATCCTGGGCAAGTCACTTAACCCTGTTGGCCTCACTTTCTTCATAGGCAAAATGTGTTGGAGAAGAAAATAGCAAACTACTCCAGTATCTTTTCCAAGAAAACCCCAAATGGGGTCTTGAAGAGTCAGACATGACTGAAACAACTGAAAAACAACCACCTTTTCCTATGAAGGTTTAACTGATTTAAAACAATCAATACAATAAGGAATCAAAAAGAGCTTATCCAGTAAATGGTTCATCTCATTGTCAAGTAGATATGGGTGGTAGCTCAGTTTGGTTTAGAATATAAATTAATACAAAAAAACCCCTTATAGATGAGCATAGGGGGAGATTGTGAGCAGTATCGCCTCATTAAATAGCAAGAAGCAAGTTGAGGGAAAAGTAAGAGAAAATTTACTACAAGCTGATTAGGCCAAATCATTCCAAAAATCACTTAATGATAGATTGGCAAAGAAAATCAATGGATGGAAAATGGAAAAGAGTCATCAGAATTTCTATCACAATTTCCTTCAGCAATACAATGGAGTCAGCAATATGGATTCTAAAGACTTCAATGTGCTAAATGAGGTAGAAGAAATAGCACTAACGAAAACAAACATGGAAAAGCCACCTGAACAAATTAAGTTGGAAGAGACTTAAGATGTCATTTAGTAAATTGTATTCTTATTAAAGGTGGCACAGTTTTGAAGGCACTGCAGGATATGTTTACAAGACCTCTCAAAGAGGGGAAGATACTAAATGACTGAAAGAATTATTAGTGATATCAGCGTATGTAATATATAAATTCAGACCATTTCAATTTATAGAAAAATTTAAAAAAATTTGCAAATGAACCAAAATGGTTTCCTTAAAAACATTTTACTTTTGTTTTTACATCACCTTCATTTCTGGATATAACTACTCTCCTTTCACTACTCATCTTTATAATAAAATTGAAAAAAGAAATTTAAAAAACAGTTCAAAAAAAACTAACCACTACATCAACCAATTCTGACTGTGTTTGCAGTGGTTCACAACTAGTATTTCCTACTTCTGCAAAGAAAGGTACATTTTCTTAGTTGGGCCAAGATTCCTGATTGTTGTATTTACTAGACGTCAGTTGCCTTTTTTGTTCTCTTTTCATTGTGCTAATTGTGTAGTTATTTCCCTGGTTCTGTTTGTTTCATGCTGCATCAGTCCATATGACTTATTGTGCTAGGCTTCTCTAAGTTCTTCATATTTACTGATTCTTATGATATCACAATATTCCATTATATTCATAGACCATATATAATGGTTTATCCATTACTCAATTAATGGCATCTTCTTTACTTCCAGTTCATTCTTACCCCATGAAGTGCTGCTGTGAATATCTTTATGTATATAAAACCTTTCAGCCTCTGACTTCCTTAGGGTGTGTGCCTTGTAATAAAGCTGTCTGGATCAAAAGGCATGGGCATTTTTCTTAATTATAAAAGTATAATTTCATATTGCTTTCCAGAATGGTAGGGCCCTCTAAATGCATTTGTATGCAATTTTCAAATTTTAAGATTTGGGGGAAGTTAGATTTTTTTTCTAGCATGTATGTTAGCAGTTACCCAGTTGTACTCTATCTCTCCTGAGTTTTGGACCATGAGGTGGGACCAAGCCCTTTTTAAAAGATGACCCTGCTGCTACCTTCAGAGTTGTTTACTCTCTTGAACTTCTGAGCCCTGAAAGAAACTTGCTTCCTTGCCAAGTGGTGAAGCAATGGAGAGATCAGGAGCAGTTTGTAACTTTGGCCAGGGTCAGCCTTGGCCCAGGCTTAAGCCAACACATGACATCAGTCAAGTCACAGCCTCTTATGTCTCATGTTTGCTGATATATGTACATACACATATGTGCTCATACATATAATTATGTTGTAAGCTGAAAGTTGTCAAAAGTATTTTTTCCAGTCAGAATCGGTACTTATCACTTGATTTATAGGAAAGGCTCTCATTTTGAAACCATTCATATGTGAGACACATATAACAAACATGATATATGGTTTTGTAGCCTGAAGCAATTTAGAAGACTGGGGAGTAGAGCCATTACAAACAAGAGAGTTGAAACCAGTAAGAAGTGAGAGCTGACAGCCCGAAAATGTATGAGGGAACCAAAATAATCTCTAATAAACAGACAGAAGAACTTCAAAGGCCCAACAATCTGGGAACTTTTGGTGTAGATACAAACACATCTCATTAGATCTTAACTCATTCAGGAAACTTCTAAATTATGTTTGACATACTATTGAAGAAGCATGGAATCTTAGAATACATTTTTTAAAAAGTCCTTCCAAAGCATACACAAAAAAAGCTTTTAAAAATCTTTATAAGCATAAGTTTCAATTTTTTTTTTGGAAAATTCATTCATGAGATATCAATGATGTGCTACACCTCTGACTTAGCCACTTCCTAGTTGCGTAACCCTGGGCAAAACACTTAACCTTTCTCTGGAAAATGAGGGGATTAATAGTCTCTAAAAAGGTTTCTCTGCCAGCTCTCCATTTCTAATTCTATGATGATTAAATGTTATGACTCAGAGTAGACTTCAAGTAATCCTTGTGTCATATGTGTGCCCAGTACATTCCATTAGGGTGGGTACCTAGGGATTAAACAAAAAATTCAATCATAAAAGATATTATCTTTATTCCTCTAACAAAACAAAACAAAACAAACAAACCCTGAAACTTGACTAAACTTAAATTTTAAACCGACTATACTTAAAAAAACCCAAACAGATCCTTTTTGAGGCAGTAGGGTATGCCTCAGTATCTCTAGCCCCACTAGTAGGCATTTCTATGCCTAGTTTGCAGTTTTGCCCACATTGTTTAGATCTTCTATAAAAATTAAAGAGGCAGAGAATTGAATCCAACCTTGGAGATTTGTAAGAAGCTCATTCACCAATGAAACATCATGATCATTAAAAAAAGTCAAATAGCTAGGTGGCCAAGTAGATGGGGAGCTGGGCCTGTAGTCAGGAAACCTTGAGTTTAAATGCAGCCTCAGAAACTGACTAGCTACAGAACCTTGGGCAAGTCACTTAATCTGTCTTACTGAGTTTTTTCAACTGTAAAATGGGGATAATGATAGTACCAACTCACAGGATTGTTGTGAGGATCATGTGAGATAATATTGATTGAAAAAAACCACTTAGCCTGGTGCCTGTCACATAGCACTACAAAAATGCTTATTCCCTTCCCTTCTCCCCTCTTTGCCTCAGTTTCCTCAAATGTGGAATGGGGACAATGATGACGCCTACCACCTAGCATTGTGAGGATGAAAGGAGATAATATTTATAAAGCACTTGGCAGAGAGCTCAGCACATAGTAGGTGCTAGGTAAATGTTATTATCCTTATTATTATAGAACCTTCCTGATTTATCTATCATTTTACCAACAAAATTGAATGGGACACAAACTATAAATATCACACACACATATGAAGTGTATACATACATATATTCACACACAAACATACAGATAGAATCACAGGCTATATAGTTACCCTTTTTATTGAGTAATAATGTAGTTAAGACTTTTAACCAAAGCCCATTCTGAAATCTCAAAAGAGTCTTCAGTTAAGACCAAAGTCTGTTTCACATCCTGCCCTCTCCAGTTTAAGTATAATAATAATAGGTTGCATTTATATAGGGCATTAAGTTTATAGTGTTGTATTTTCACAACAACCCTGGGATATAGGTGCTATTATTATTCCCATTTTAAAGATAAGAAAACTGAGGAAGACAGGGGTTAGGTGACTTGCCTAGACTCACACACAGCTGGTATGTGAGTGAGGCACCCTTTGAATGTAGATCTTTCAGACTACAGGTTGAGTACTTTTTCCATTGTGCCACCTAGCTGCAAATTTAATCTTTTGGTTTATTAATGGTCATAGAAAGCTATTAAGTGCTTTATAAGAATATTTCACTTATAGAGGCCTAAGACTATCAGTAAAACAAGATCCATTAATTTAGTTGTTCTCCCTGGATGTTTCCTGTTTCTGCCTATTTCAAACTTAAAACGTCTGAGATCTCACTAATGTAGGCTGTAGTAGCTCTTCCACACCTTAGTAGTTGTCAAGAACTGCTGTGTGTGCATATGCATATATGCACATATATGTTTATATGTCTCTCTGTCTCTCTCTCTTTCTCTCTCTCCCCCTCTCTCTCCCTCTCTCTCCCTTTCTGTCTCTCCCTCTCTGTCTCTGTCTCTCTGTCTCTCCCTCTCTCCCTCTCTGTCTCTCTCCTCTCTCTCTGTCTCTCTCTGTCTCTGTCTCCCTCCCCCCTCCTCCATCTCTCTCCCCATAAAATCACCCTCCTGGTAATGAGCCGCCTTACATTTAGCTAATCTGAATTTCTCCTAGGACAGATGTGTATCTTGTTACTGCAAGTCTCTAGGACCTTTACTTGAAGATTTGCAACTACAAGACCCTTTGCTTTATTGGCACAGACTTCAAGAACCCAGAACACAGGGAAGTAATGGAGGATGGTAATGGAGAAACTGCGTCTGAAAGATAAAAGAAAAGCAAAGAGAAGACAAAAGAGATCTTGATGTTTGTTAAACTAACATTCCAACCTGTATAAATTTTAAAGCCATCGCTTCTTTGATCGTTCCTTTGACTTCTGTGAGTGTTCTGAAGGAGACAAGTATATGGTTAAGGAGTTAGTTGGAATGAGGAAAATTTAACCCTTGAACTCCCAGACTTTAGTCACCTGCCTTTTCCTTTCCTTCCCACATGTCACTAGAATAGAGCTTCTCATTTTCCCATTGCGGTTTTTCTATAGAAACTATCTTCTCCAGCTATGCTTAACGTTTGCCTCTGTGTGTGTGTGTACGTGTATATATTTTAATGGAGAAACAATATTCAAAATTATTTGAAAGATGCAGAGTCTTAGATAGCCTTCAGTCTGAACCTCTCATTTTACAGATCGGGAAACTGAGGTATTAAGAGGTCAGACTTTTATAGTTTCAGTTTTGGCTGCCCAGGAAGAGGACTTCATTTGAAACCATTTATATATTTATAGTTCCTCTGAAACTAGCTGCCCCTGTAATAGTTTCACTAAGTAGTCATTTTGCTGATCCAGTTAAAGATGTTAAATACAATATGAATGTTTACAGAATACAAAGGCTAGTTTTGACTGGCTCAGGATGAATGGATCAATGAATGAATCAAAAAGCATTTATTAAACACATACTATGTACCAGGTGCTATTCCAAGCACTGGTGCAAATATAAGAAAACTACCCTTACATAACTTCCATTCCAATGGGAGAAGATAAGACTTAAAGGGGGACTGTATAATGGGAGGAAGGGGGGAGAAGGGTACTTATGTGGTGGCAAGGGGGATGTCTGTAAGGTTAGAGTAGAAGCACAAAACAACATGCTTAGCATGGGGATACAAATAGAAAAACAACCCAATCCCTCTTAGTATTGATTTAATTAATTGTTCCCAGGTCAAGAGGGCAAAGGTAATGAAGAAGAGGGGTAGTGTGAAAACAGTGGTTGGTTGGATGGGTGGATGGATGGATGGCAAGGTAAACCATGGTTAACTCTGAGGCCAGTTAGATTCAGTGGACTCTTATCAAATAGCATCATCCCAGGGTGGAAGTTCCAAAGCTCATTGTCTTAGCTTCTCCACAGAATAGTTTTTGGAGTTTCATTCAGAAAGTGAACCAGCATCAGGGTGGATGGCAAGAGGACAGGTTGCCAGAGTAAAGTATTCTGGGGTTGGTTAGATATAACCTGTGTAACTCTAGATATGACCCTGCATCCTGAAGCCATAATTTGTTTAAGAAGCATTCACTACAGCTGGAAAGCATGTATGCTTGACCCCTTCATTTGGCCTATGAGATATTACAGCTACTTTTTAAGATGCTAGAGTGTGGGATAGTCAGCACTTAAAATTCATCTACATACCAAACAAATACAGGATTGTACAGGACCTTGAGAGATATTTAGCTGTTTGGGAGAGAGGATAGAAGGATCCTAAGCCTGAATTTGTGATTTACCAGATTTATGACCTTTGGTCAGAGACCATGACAATCCAGGGATCCACAAAACCAAGGGTAAAATCAAAATCAGGTGATGAAGTAGTAAGATGGCAAAACAACAAATAACATAGGGCAAAAGAAGTTTAAATAAGACACCCAAAGTAAAACAATAAAGGGCAACTCAAAAAACCAAATGAGAAGAAATTGTCTTTGGTGAGAAATTGTTGGCCAAACTAAAACCTATTGACAACACTAAACTTGGAATAACTGCAAATATCCTATAGATTTTTTTATGTTAGGTTGTAAGTACCTAGGAATTTTAAAATTTCAACATTGGGTCAAAAGTCTTAACTCTGATATGGTTTCATATGGTTTACTTTTCATTGTGGTGTCAACCTACTGTTTCAATCACCCATGTTGGAGAAAGCTATTTTAGGACTTGACAGGGGAAGGCTAGACCATGAAAAAAAAGGGCTGGATCAACCCCACAGTATTTCCCGTGAAAAATGCCAAGCACAAAACAAAGGACTTTTTGTTTAGAACTAAAATAACAAGTAAAGGCTTACTACTTGAGCCACATATAATGTTATTGTTGCTTCATGGAAAGTAGGAACTTTTAAAAATCATATCTTGCTTCTATCTTTTTCCCCCTTTGGGTATTGGTAACAAAAACTGGACAGAAGGGGACAAATATGATAGAGTGGCAGCATGGAATAGTGGAAAGATTGAAGGATAAACTTTGAATGGAATCTTGAATCTGTCATAATGATTACATACTTTCCAAATAAACATCCAACATGCAAGTTAAAACTAATCAGTGGTCAAGTCTACTGATAGGTCTTAACAAGCAAGTGTTAGCAGGCTAGCGTGTCATGCATTTTTGGGAAGGTCAACATGTATGGGCAGGAATATGTCCCTACTTGTTAAAAGATGATACTATGTGGTTACATGACATAATATTACATCATCAAAATTTCAGTGAAGGAAAAAACCCACAAAATTATATTTTTCATATATAATTCATATAATATATATGAATTTATATTGCATTTATAATTATAATTTTTTTGTTTTTTGAAATGACGAATTAAAAAAAACATTAAAGGATTAAAGAAAGTAGATTTTTCAGAGGGCACTGAGTAATTTTTTTTTAAAGGGGGTGGTAGGCCAAATAAGTTTGGGAACTACTGTTCTAAGGTGCTAGTTGTGTGACTATGTTGAGGTAAGCTAACCTCTCTGAATCTTAGCTTCCTCATCTGTCTTTTGAAATTGTTTGTTTTTGCAATGCCTTATAGTACCAATTCACTTTACATCAACTCATGCAAGTCTTTCCAGGTTTCTCTGAATCTGTCCCTTTGATCATTACTTATAGTGCACTAATATTCAATTACATTTATATACAATAATTTGTTCAACCATCCTTCATTTGATGGACATCCTTGCCAGTTCTTTGTTACCATACAAGAAGCTGCTATAAATAGTTGTGTACATATGGTACATTTTCCTCTTTCTTTGGTCTCTTTGAGGTATAGGCCTAGTAGTGGTATTTTTGGGTTAAAGAGCATGCATGGTTTAGTTCCTTTTTGGCATAGTTCCAAATTGCTTTCTAGAATGTCTGGGCCAATTCATAGCTGTACCATCAATGTCTCTATGTGCCTATTTTGCCATATCATCTCAAACATTTATTGTTCTATCTTTTAATCAACTTTGCCTATCTGATGGGCATGAGGAAGATCGTCAAGGTTGTTTTAATTTTTATTTTTCTAATTATTAGCTATTTGGAGTATCTAAAAAATGTGACTATTGATAGGTTGGATTTCTTCCTTTGAGTACTACTTGTACATATCCTTTAACAATTGACAAATGGCTTTTATTTTTTATAAAGTTGTAACAATTCCTTAAATATCTTTGAAATAATTCTTTATCAGAGATGCTATAAAGATCTTCCCTGCCATTCCCTCTCCCCCTTTCTAACATTAGCTGCATGGGATTTATTTGTGCAAATGCTTTTATAATATTGTGTAGTAAAAATGGGTTATTTTTCTCTTCTGTGATATTCACTATCCTTTGGTCATGAACCCAATTCTCACCAAAGCTAAAGGAAGTAATTTCCTCCTTGTCCCTCTTATTTGTTTATATCTTTTATATTGTTTTATGCCTTTATATCTAGGTCATATATCTTTTTGGAGCTTTTTATTGATACACATGATTTCTGAATAAACTTAAAGTTTCCCCAGAAGTTTTTGTTGAATTTTGAATCTTTACCACAGTAGTTAAGGTCTTTGGTTTTACTGTGTACTAAGTTTGTCTCTATCTGATACTGCTAGACCCACTTCATTCTTGTTTTTTTTTCTTTCATTCTCATTTAAAAAAAATTATTTCCCTTGAGAAACTTGAATTTTTTATTTCCCTAGATGGATTCTTTTAGTTTTTATTTATTTAGTTTTTAGTTTTACTTATTTATTTATTTTATTCATTCATTCATTCATTCATTTATTTATTTATTTATTTATTAGTTTTATTTATTTATTTTATTTAGTTTTTAGCTTTATAAAGTAATTCTTTGGAATCTTGATTTCTCTGGCATTGAATAAGTAAACTTAATTTAGGTAGGATTGTAATTTTTATTACATTGACTTGAATTACCCCCAAACATTTCATATTTGTCCAGTTATTTGGATATATCTTTATTTTTGTAAAAACTCTTTTTGGTTATCTACAAATAGAATTCCTTCTTTAGACTACAAAGTATTTTATGTACTCTTTTGTTTTTGGAAGTGGAATTTCTCTATTACTTCTTTATGAGTTTTGTTTGTAAAGTAGAAAAATGTTGATAATTTATTATGAATAACTTTATAGTCCGCAACCTTGTCCAAATTATTGTTTAATCCATTTCAGTTGTTTCTCTAAAAATACCATAACAGTAACTGAAAAATGCAGTAATTTGATTTCTTCTTTGATTAGGTTTTCTTCCATTTTTTATTGTCATTGTTATAGTTAGCATTTCTAGCATTGTATCAAACAGTGGATACAATAGACACTTTTGATTTACCTAGAACTGTATTGGCAAAGAGTCTAGTTTATTGCCATTATATATGATGCTTGGGTTTGGATGTAAATGATTTAACATATTAAGGATAGGTCAATTTATTTCTATGTTGTCTAGTAATTTTTTTAAAGAGGAGTATTTTTTGTAAAAGATTTTTTAAAGCTTTTTAGCCTCTAGTTCATTTAAAAAAAATTACTCTACTGAATATAATTCTATTGTATTGTAGTCAATAAAGAATGTTTAATTGTTCTGCTTTTCTGCATTTGTTTATGAAGTTTCTATGTCCTAATGTACTACAATTATTTTTTGTACAAAATATCATAATCTGTCTTCCATCTCCATACTTTCACACTAAGCTATCTCTCAAGTCTAGAATTCTCTTTCTCTCCTGTGCTTCTTAATTTCTTTCATTTTCTTTGAGACCCTATTCACATCCCACCTGCTGCAGGAGAACTTCCCCCATTTATTTTTCTTTAACCACCCCTCCGCCCCCACAGGTTTCCTTCCATATACTCTGTATGTGTCTTGTTTATACCAGGTTATTTACATGTTGTCCCAAATATTAGATTGCAAACTGCTTTTTGTGTTTTCCTATTCTGTGTATGTATCATCCATTTTAGCCCAGTGCCTGGTGTGTAATAAATGCTTAAAATGCTTGTTGATGACTCAACTGACCAGAATGATCAGATCATTAAAACTGAAGGTAAAAAATTAGATTCTTGCAACTTTCACTTAGGGATTTCTGATCATGTGAAAAACAAGTATGGGAGATAAGTTACAAACCACAAATGTCCCTAGGTGATGGGGTGTTTGCAGTCACATAGTTCTCAGATAATTTACAAATATAAATTTAATTCTTAGCATTATTAATGTGTGATTTAAAAAAAATGAAATGACCAATTAGTTGGCAGATCACAGAGCTGGGGGAAGCAGGGAGCTGAACTATAGTCACACTGATATTCTCATCATTAATGATGCCAGTAGCTGTAAAGTAGTTCTAACAACATGCTTGAATGACTCATATACTCTCTTTCCAGAGGCACATCAGTGAGTTGATACAATTGGTTTAACAATGAACCAAAAGGATCATAATATCTCATAAGCAACATGGGATACTATTTAAAGGGAAGCTTGGTCATCTTACTTGGCAGTGTTAACAATGGCAAGAAGAAGACCTTGAAGATAATTTTGTTTACTAACATCTGTTATAAAGAACAAAGTAGAAAAGTCCTATGAAAAATTGAATGAAATCCTCCAAATTCAATCAGAATATGATTTGCTCTTCAGTGACTTGAGAGATAAAGTGGCCTCTGGAAAGAATGGTTAGGAAATACAGATTAGGTAGACAGTGGTATGAAACAAAAGAGGTTCATGGCTTTTAGAATACTCAGGGACTTATTGCTATGTAGAATTTATCCGTTTTTCATCAAGAAAGTCAAAAGATAGTAGGCATGGTAAGTGCTCAAGGAAGATGACATCTGAGGTCCCTTCCAAATTTGAAACAGTACATCATAATAGACAGGAAATGACTGGTTACAAGCATTTCAGAATCAGCAGTCTATGTACAGTTATGTCAACTAGTTACAGCAAAAGTCAAAAAGAAAACCCGTTTGAGAGAAAAGAAAAAGGAGAGAAGGCACTATATGTTGCTGTGGATAGAGAGCAAGGCTTGCAATCAGGAAAATTCATCTTCCTGAGTTCAAATATGGCCTGAGATACTATCTGTGTGACCCTGGGCAAGTCATTTACCCCCTTTGTCTCCATTTCCTCATCCATAAAATGAGCTGGAGAAGGAAATGGCAAACCACTCCAGGCTCTTTGTCATGAAGAGTCAGACAGGACTGAAAATGACTTACCTGTTTCAAACTGCCTATTTATAGCTGCTGTCTTTTAAAAAAGGGGTTGGGGTGCATAGAGAAAGAAGTGGATAAAATCAATGGATTTGATCTACTTCCTAGAACTATTTAACTGAAGCAAAAGAGAACAATGAGTTCCAAGGTGTCCAGAAACTATTCCTGCAGCAAATATTTGATGTCCCTGACAAGTAGAGAGAACAATAGCCCAAAACAGCAATGGCTTAGATCAGAGTACACGTTTTATTTGCAGAACACTATAGAGGAGGACCATAGCAGAATAGTAAAGATCATACCTCACAGCACAGTGCAAAGCCTTTGGGACTAAACTGACTTTGTAAAGGGTGAGGCATGAAATCCAAAGCAATTTTTTCCTTAGGTCTTTTTTTTGTGGATGAGACTAGAAGTAGGATGACAAATAGACATGAAATGGAACAGATTTGTCAGTGTTTTATAATCTATTTTCATTAACAATGGTTCTGGAATCAGTTCATTTGGAACTTCCTAACTCTGCACTTGATAAAGCATGTGAAAACTATTAGCACTTGAAAAACAACAGACAGAAGAGTAGCTGAACATGACCAAGTAAATGTGGAGTTAAAAGATCTGGTTTGAACATTACTTTGATCATTTTGCCAGCATGTAACCTTTCTGAATTCTAATCTCATCTGTGAAACAGACTTATTCACAATAATTCATATTCATATAAAAGGAAGTTTACATACAAAGTGCTTTAATAGAACAATTCTGTGAATTAAGTTGTATAATTATTCCTAAAATAAGGAGATTTACTTGTAGAGTTTAAATGACTTGCCCAATATTTATATATCTCATAAGCATCATATTCAAACCTAACTCTCTCATTATTCCAAGTACAGAGTTCTTTTCACTATATCATGTTGCTTCCATTTTGCAGGTTTGTTTTTGGTTCTGATTAAATTATGGTCATAAAGCACATTTTGAACTTTTGATAAATATGTCAAGTATTTTTGTTGCCTTTATATATTGAAGAGGTCTGTGTTAGAGGAGAAACTGTTTTAAAGATACTTGGCAATCTATTTGCAAAAAATCTCAAATATGAGTTGATTCCAAATGAATGGAAATATCACGGGCTTTTATTACCAACAGGTGCCTCCCACCAACCCTCACCAAAGGCAATTGTGAAGAGGTCAGCAACTACTGACATACAGGTCTCATACCTCAAGCCTACAAAATTTTTGAAAGTGGTCTGTGCATGCTATTTTTTATGTATACACGATATTCTTTATGCAAAGCTGAAAAGGAAGCAATTAGATTTTCATCATTGATTTTCTCCAGTGGACCACCCCTTTATAATCATACAATTGAATCTAGAGAAGTCTAAAGAACATAAGATCTTGTCGTCATGCTATTATGCTTTCAGTATTGCTCTAAGGCTATGGATCATAGAACACCATGATCTCAGAAGAATAGACTTATAAATCACCCAAAGAATGGTAAAATAGGAATGGGGGAAGTAGCATATATTACCATGAATGATGTGTTGTTGCATTAAAAATTTTTTGAGGAGCTGTATGATTGAAAAAGGAGGCTAAGGTTGAAAGATAATAAATGGAAAGTTTGAATGGTAATATTGATACATTGCTAAAGAAAAAAATGAAATGTCCTAGCTTGTTAAGTGATTTTTAACACTTGAGGAAGGAGAAAGGAAAATTTACTTAGCAACTCCTAATATATTAGGTATTTTGCTTAAGTATTTTACAAACATTGTCTCATTTGATTCTTATAATAACCCTCTGAAACAGGGGCTTATTGTGGTCATCATTTTATACCTGAGGAAACAGAGTCAGAGGTTAAGTGACCTGCCCAAGGTCACACTGTTAGTAAATGTCTGAAGTCATGTTTTGACTTAATTATTCCTGATTCCAGAGTCAGTGCTCTGTCCACTGTACTGCATAGCTGCCTTTAGGAGGTAGGAGGAAAACATGATGAGAAGTTACAGAGGGGATGTGATTTGCTTTAGGGGAGGGAATATTGTTAAAAATTATGGATGCATCAGTGTATCCAACTTGAAGCTATTCACTCAGCATTAATTGCTTCCGTGCATGTCAGGCACTATATTGGACACTGTAGATACAAGGACACACACACAAATCAGACCATGCCCTCAGGGAATTTACATTCTATGTGATAGAGATGATGTTAACACTAAAATCATCTCTTTATAGCATAAAAATAGAATATTCTCCTCAATAGTGATACATGATAAAAAAAAATTAGAACTTTTAGTTTCTTTCAATGTAAGCCAATGTTGTGATGCCTCCCAAAATGCTAGTTCAAGCTATGTCTATAGAGACATGGCATCCAAACTGAGTGGGGCATTATTTTGAATTGGCTTAACATCACCTGGGGCATTGTGTTCAGTTATGGGTGTCATATTTGTAGGGGACATTTATGACAAAGTGTGGCACAATGAAAAGATTGCTGGATTTGGAGTCAGAGTGTTTGAAGTCTAGCTGTTTCTGACCATCCTGTATGACCTGGGGCAAGTCTCTTAACCTCTTTAGGCCTCAGTTTCCTAACCTGTAAAGTGGGACTGAAACAGATGTCTTTCGTGGTGCCTTCCATTTCTAAATTGATATTTCTGTGGTCCAAACTGAATTTGTGTCCCAGAACTTGTCATACCACCTTGAAAATTGTAAGCACAAATATCACAGGATTGCAGAATTAAAGCTGGAAAATGCCTTTGAGCCTACTGCATCCAGTACCTCTGTTTTACAGATGAGGAAAGTCAGGCCTGGAAGTATGAAATAAATGGCTTTATCAAGGTCACACAGCTAGGACGTGATGGAGTCAGAGCCAGAATTTTAAATGCAGCATACTCTCCATGGTTCTCAAATGTTTATTGATTTATTGATCCAGAATGGTGAGTTCTCAAAATCATGTGCTATGAAGGACGGCTGCATTGACTATGGATGAACAAAAGAAGAGAAATAAGAGACTAATACAATATCTTCAAATACTTAAAGGAGTGTTATGTGGAAGAGTCATCGATTCATTTTAGTTGGTCCCAGAGAGCAGAATTTTAGAGTAAGTGCTTAGAATTCATAGCAAGGCAGATTTTGGCTAGAAGGATGGAATGGGCTGTTTCATGAAGTTGAAAGTTTCCTTTGCCTCTGGAGGTGTTAAATTTGAGGTTGGATTACAACTTGTTTGAGACAGTGTAGAGAAGGTTCTTTTGACAGAAAGGAATTAGACTAAATGACCTTTAAGGTACTTTCAGTTGAATTAAACAGCTATATATGCCTACTTCTCACAGCTAGGTGACTCAGTAGATAGACTTCTGAGCCTGGAGTCAGAAAGACCTGAGTTCAAATTTGACATCATTCACTAGCTTAGGTAAGTGGGTAAGCCACTTAATGTCTATTTGCCTTACCCCACTGGACAAGAAAATGACAAAGCACTCCGCCTTGCCAAGAAAACCCCATGGACAATATGGTCCACAGGGTCATAAAGAGTCAGACTCAACTGAACAACAACAATATATGTACTAGGTAGTGGATTCTAAAAATTTATTGTAGATAAAGCTACCTATATGTAATATGCATGCGTCAACATCTCATCATTTCTTCTTCTGTAAAATGAGAGTAATAGGTGTACTAGAGAGTCAGGGACTCAACTTATAGAGAACAAGTTTTGTTTGTGTGAGCTTTGTTTACAGAGGCCTGGTATCCAAAATGAGCGGGGTATGACTTAGGACTGGTTTGATATCACCTGGGCCATTGTGCTCAGTTATGGGTGTCATATTTTGTAGGGGACGTTTATGACAAGGCAGTGTGGCATAATGAAAAAGTGCTGGATTTGGAGTCAGAGAATTTAATCCCAGCTGTTTCTGACTACCTTGGAATCAGGAAGTCCAGAATTCAATAACTCTTTTCACTGTGTAGTGATGGACAAGTTGCTTTACCACTCAGTGCCTCACTTAGTTCTTTGATACTGTAAGTTGTAGGTCTTAATTGGGGAGGAAGGAATGGAGGGGTAAATTTCCCCACTGAGGCTGAATAATGAAATCACAAGTCAAAGGCAGGAAAGACTTGTCATACCTTTCTCATGATTGTTAGGAAAGACCTCTTTAAATCCAAATGCTGAAAATATGTATGTGCTGTCTCTGTTTCCATTTTATGTGTGGTTGTTGCCTTTCATTCTCAAAGAGGACCAAATGACATCACTACATTAGAGTTAAGTTTCAGTATGTCCGACTGCGGCTGGTCAGACCAATTTGAGCTTGGAATGCTCTACCATAGGTCATGTACAAATCATATGAGCATTTGGGATGAATTCTCTAAATTTGTGTATCTTGCTTTTCTTTTGAGACACTTCAAGTCTGCTTTGCTCATAGAGCCCAGCACTTTCTCTGAAGAAGGCACACCATGATGGGTAGTCCTGTGCCAGTGTCTTCCATGCTAAGCAACCAATACCAAAGTTCTTAAGAGAGACCCTGAGAATGTCTTTGTACTGCTTCTTCTGACCACCATGTGAATGCTTGCCTTGTGTGAATCCATATAACTTTAACAATGCAAACACTATTGCTTTAATTGCATTTTGAAAAATAGGTATGATAGTCTCCAGGAAACTCGAATGATATAGTGTCACATAAATGTTAGATTTTAAATGGTTTATTGAGAAGTACTTCATGTTTCTGAAAACCAGTGTCCTTGCTTTCAGCTCTCACTTAAGTTTCAAGATTTCGATTATTCCATTTTTAAAAACTTATGAGTTAAAGTTTGAGTTTGTAACTTCTATTTCTCTACAAAGAGATGCTTTATGAAAAAGAAAAGAATGAGATGGAAGGTGAGAGGTCTTGCTAGATAGGTAGAAGTCTAGCTAGGAAAGAATGGCAATGAAGCTTCCTACTTCAGTACAGTTTAACTCCCGAATCTAACTTTATTCTCTTCTGTTTCCCCACAATGAAGACTCCCTTATTCCTTGTCAAAGCTCCACCTTTCTAGCTCTTGTGAGAACAAGCAACAGTCTAATTTATGCCCAGCAAAATATCATCTCTTCATGACTTTTAGTAGCACTTTACAGGCTACATGGTATTTTCAAATGTTTCTGAAACGTAGAATTTTTTTTCTGCCAACTTAGTCATATCCAACTTTTGAAAAGTCAAGACTTTTATTTCAATATTTATTTAGCTGTCTGGCTACAGTGACTAGGATGGGGCAGAGTAAATGCAGGCAATGATGTTTTCTACACTATAGATTTAGTTTCTTTTTCTCTTCCCATTCTCCCTTTTTCCTTCTTTAATACCTCAGTCAACCTATAAATGTTAAGGGGCATCTACTATCTATGAAGCACTATTCTAGGTCCAGTGGATGTTTTGAAGTCTGCTATTTTCAAGGCTCTTTCAAACTCTTTGGGGACTAAACATACAGATAAAAAGGCAGCTAGCAATCTAAAGTAATATGTGAAAAGAAATTAGTTGGAATGGTTGGAGAGATGTCCTTTCAGGCAAGAAATCCTGGGTTCAAATTATTCTGATAACATGTACTGACTGGGTGACCCCAGCTGATCACTTGTATGGTAAAGTGGAAAGAACACTATTTTTGGAGTCAGAGGTCTAGGTTCATACCCTGCCTTTGAAGTTTATTTACTACCTGCAAACATCTCAACATTCCTGGCTCTCAATTACAAAATGAGGAGGTTGGACTAGCATCGAGATGCTGGTGCTAGCTCATAATTGCTTGCAAGAGCCTCTTACTAAATTCTTAGTGGCAGTCAGTCAATGACCATTTCTTAATACCTGCTACATTCCAAGCCCTGAGGATGAAATGACTGTCCCTGTTCTCAAGGGACCTATAGTCACATGTGAGAGACAGTATACAAACATTATATGCAAACTATATACAGGATAAACTAGAAATAAAGAAAGGGAAGGCAGTAGAATGAACAGAGATAGGGAAGGACTTCCTCTAGAAGGTGAATATTTACAGCTCAAAAATTGGGAAATGCTACAAATAAGGGCCTTAAATATTATTTTTTTGGTTGTCTAGACTTAAAGCGATAGAGAAAATATTAATGATACAGATTAAACTTAAAAGGGTCTTATGTACACAATGTTTTGAGAGAGAGTTTGTTGTTAAACATTTACCAGGGCAGCCCTTCTTTAACATCCCTTTCAGTAGCAGATATATGATCCTATAGTAGAAAGCTGACCAGGGGTGTTGCAGCAGGGAGATAACACCATATGGTAACTTCTTAATTTAACTAATTGTTCCTTCTAACTAGGTGCCAAAATCAGTTGTTTTTACCTGCTGAATGAGTAAAATTCTGTCTGTCCCTCTAAATTTCAACTCTTGGGCTAAACTCTGATCTCTCCATCCTAGTTGTAGACCCGGCTTGAATCTTAGAGTGAATGGAGGGAACAATACCTGATGAGACTGGAAAGGTAAGGTGGTATGGCAGATTACAAAGGATATTGAATGTCATTCTACAATGTTCTCTCTTCAGGAAATCATAAGGGAGAACCCCATGTACAAGGAGTAATATGGTAAAATTAGAAGAGCTCTTTTAGTCAGAAAGACAAGGTTTAAATTTCTGTTCTATCATTTACCAGTTCTTTGACCATGTACCAGTCAAATAACCTTTCTAAATCCATTTTCTCATAGTATTTGTACTACTTACCTCACATGGCTGATATGAAGATAGTGCTATAGAAATGTAAGTTCTTGATTTTCTGGTTATACCTCAAATGAATTGTGGAATACGATGATTTCCAAAGACTCAAAATTTCAGGTGACCCAAAGGACAACGGTGATGAATAGTGGGTGTAAACAAACTGCAGCCTATTACCGATAATGACTCATGTGCAAGATAGGAGGTAGCGTGGTATAGTGGAGGAAGCAGTGGATTTGCAGCCACATGACTTATGTTCAAATACCAGCTTTGTCACTGGTTACCTGTATAATCTCTCTGGACTGCAGTTTCCTCATTTGAAACATGAGAATGTTGGATTCATTGACCTTTAAGGTGCTTTCATGCTTTAAATCTGTGTTCCTCTAAGTCAGCGGTTCTCAATCTGTGGGCCGCAACCTCTTTGGGGATTGAACGACCTTTTCACAGGGGTCGCCTAAAACCATTGGAAAACACATATTTTCGATGGTCATAGGAATTGAGATACCACTCCTCTATCCATCTCCAGGCGGGCCTGCCCACATGCAGATACGCCCACATATGAATATTAAAGGATTATGGCATTAGGAAAGTTGAGAACCACTGCTCTAAGTGGTGAAAAGGATATTTATGAGAATACATATGACTGAGCAAGTCCTTTGCTTCTTGTATCCAGAAATACTAGAAGACTCAGAGGAGAGGGCCTTTAGGAAGTAAACTGATCCTCTTCTAGTCATGGACAGACATTGACACGAAGTACATGTTGAAGGGTTAAATGACTTACCCAGCGTCACAGAATAAATATCTGAGGTGAGATCTGAGCCTAAATCTTCCTGACTCAAAGTTCAGCATTCTATCCACTAATCTATCTGCCCGAGTCATTTTCATAGCATTGAACTATTTCCCCTTTTTCAACTATTGAAGTGACTGAAAGGCAAGATTTGATCTCTTCTTTTGGAAAATACTCAGGATTTGTTTGTGCCTCTTTGTTCTAACAATCTTAATAGTAAAATGATGTCTTAAGAATACTTGCTAGAAAGCTGAATTAATAATTAATAACACGGACTACATGAAGTCTGTATCACCTTACTTAAAAATCTTCACTGAGAAACATGCATAATTCAGTCATCATAGGGATCTTAGATCTTCCTCATCTCCTGTGCCCTTCACAAAATAACCCAACTAGATGCTCTTCTAATTCACTCCCTGCAGAATATTACATTTGTGGGAAGCATATTTGACAGGGACATTGACAAACGGCAGTGTACCCAGAGAAGACGCAGGACATGGAGACATGTTAAGTCTCTTCAAATATTAAGAAAGCTGTCATATAGAAGAGGGAGTAGACTTGCTCCATATTATTCCAGAAGAGCAGAAAATTACAACTAGGTGGAAGTCACAGGGAGTTTGATTTTAGTTCAGCGTAAGGAAGACATTTATAACAATTGCTACCATTTAGTAAAGGAACAATACACAATGCTTAATCCAAGGCTAGATGATTTGGAGTGATATTGAGATTGCTGTATTGAGTGGGAAGCTAAATTAGATGACATTTAAGATCCATTCTAATCCAGTTGGGAATTCTGTGACAATGAAATGGCTCACAGGCATCCTTTCCATCTTTGGGTTTGGCCAGAGTGTGAAATGGATTTTTTTCCTATTCATTAATTTATTTTTAGTTTTCAACATTCACTTCCACAAGATTTTTAGTTCCAAAGTTTCTCCTCATCTCTGCTTTCTCCACCCCCACCCCCAAGATAGCATGCATTCTGATTACCCCTTCCTCCAATCTGCCCTCTACCACTCCCCTTCCCTTCTCTTATCCCCTTCCCTTCTATTTTCTTATAGGGGAAGGCAGATTTCTATA
>CM053601.1:108401646-108426658 GCA_028646575.1 Pseudocheirus occidentalis | reverse complement strand
AGATTGTGGGAGGGGCTTCACGGTGGGATCACTGTTTTGGGATTGGGGGTAGGGGAAAGAAGGGGAGAAAATTTGTAACTCAAAACTGGAAATGAATGATGTAATCAAGAAAATAAATTAAAATTAAACAATTAAAAAAACAGACTTCTAAGTTCCTTTCCAGCATTAATATTTTATGATTCCACTTTATCAGATTAACTCCTGTAAATTATGGTTTATAGGACACTGAAGTGCTGAAATCCAAGGATATTGTACTGAAAGTTGGCAAATCCCCTCCTGACCACCCAAGTCAAATGAGGCCTGTTTTACAGTTTCTCCTGAGCTCACCACCTTCATATTAGTATGAACTTCCTATTATTTTATGCCATTCCATTCAGCATTTGTTAAGCACTTAATATTTGCAAGATACTGTGCTAAGCTCCGGGAGATTAAGAAGATGACAAAAGGAATGATCCTTGCCCTCAAATAGCTTTGGTTATAGGACAGTAATTATAGATAGGCACACAACTCTAATACTAATTACTTCAAGTGTGAGTTCAACAGAATGGTCCTATCAAAGAGAGTCAAGGAAAAATTACTTCCAAAAAGTAGAATCAGAGAAGGTTTTGTGGAGAAGATATCCTCTGAGGTAGAACTTGAAAGAAGGGAAGGATTTCCATTTTTAACAAGAAGGGAAAAGAGTCCATCCCAAATCAAGCAGCTCTTTGAGGAAAGCTGGAGGTAGGAGAAGTCAAGGTATGATTGTGGAAAGTTATATGCTAGTTAGAATAGGATGCATCGTACTGGAGAGAAAGGTAGGAGATTAGAGGAGTAGTTAGGAGACAAGCTTTGGAAGATCTTAAAGGTCAAGCTAAGGATTCTGCATTTCATTGTATATGCAATGACAGTGAGCTGAATTTAACAGATCTCCTTTAGATGGGAAGTAAATGCTATAGAATGATCAACATCTCAGGATACTCCACATATTAGCATCTGTCAACTGCTATAAGCTCTGGATAGGACAATACAGGACAACAGAAATCCAATAACTGATTATTCAATCTGAGATGAATAGTATTATTATATATAATATTATTTATTATACTTATTTAATATCTTTATTATATACATTTATATTTATAACTCTGGTAACATAAATCTCATTAATCCAAAAAGCAGCACTAGCCAACATCCGCAGAGGGGGGAGAAAAAAATCAAGGAAGAATTGGTCCACAGGGTCTCATTTTCCAACTGCTGCTACACCAATCAAACTACACCATGGAAGAGCTTTAGCCCTCTTGTCCTGAGCCCGGGCCCCAGAACTGATCATGGACTTTTACCCTAGACATTTTCTAATGCCCTTCCACCTCTTCCTCTGAAATTTGTAATCAAATCAACAGTACCATTGGTTCTGGAAATGGCCTGTCAATTGACTTCCCTACTGTTTTTTTCACCATCTCTGTGAAATTCCAAACCAATTCATCCTTCTTAGGCCACTCCTGTTCCTAACTAAAATGTAAGTTTCAGATATGGGATTTAGATCTCCAGTGCCTGGCATGTAGCAATGAGCTGTCACTCTTCCATTCATTCAATGAAAAGCAGTAAAGAGTGCCCAATTTGCATTTAGCTTTTTCTCTTTTCTGTTTTGTTTCTGGTTTTCATGAGACTAGCCTATAGATTTAATAATGGAGGATAGTTTACAATAACTTTTGAAGTTTCTTATTCATAATGACTAAAACTGGGCTAATGTGTGAACTTAGCTTCAATTGTGAAGAAAAAAACACGCAGAACAGTCTATGCCCTAGTAATATCATATTAATGTGATTTTTCTGTCATCCTTTGGTATCCTGTCCACCCCATGCCCAGTCCACCCCATGTCCCAGGACTAAACACATTACTAGTACACACAGAGACAGGAAAAAAAATCATACCTACAAGATACATAGATATAAATAGCTAGATAGACACCTCTTCTGACTCTACTTTGCCATTATGCCTTACCTGCCTTTACAATCCAGAACTCCCCTAAGTATCTGTGACCTTCTCACCCTGTAACATCTCTTCACCCAGCAGCCCCCTTCTCTCATTAGTGAATTCCTCCCAGAACTTCCATGTTGAGGAAGGGTCCAAGGTCAGTCATCCTTCTTTCCTTTTCTTATTCTGCTTCTGACGCTTCAGATTTTGCCACTTGGATATGTTTCCCTGCCCCTCTCACTTTATAGCTTCCATTCTTGTGTTGTCTTGCCCCATTAGAATTTTAACTCTGGGAAGGCAAGAACTGTGCCTTTTTCTTGTGTGTTTATCTTCAACACTTAGCACACTGCCTGGCACATAGTAAACATTTGATAAAAGCTTGTTGACTGACCATAGAGCTCTTACAGAATGTATCTTCTACAGGTAAGTGTTTGTGTTACTTTGACCAAACGCATACAGAGCAGCAGAGGAGATGGGGCTTCCCAAGAAGGGGGAGGGTGGGGTGGAGAACTGGCAAATGCAGGTATGTATGAGGTCAGAGCAAATTTTTCTTTTTAACTAAATCAGATTAACAATATCTAAATACTGCTTCTGAGGCTAGGTAGGTTGAGTTAAACAGGTCAAGTAAACAAGTTTCAGTGTGTCTATCACCAGTAACAACTTGTGGATTAGAATTAGCATAAAGATATCATCATATATACATGTGATTTAAAAGGGAGGTGGACAAGATTCACACAGGAGACGGGCAAGCAACTATCACAGGACAGAGCACCCACATCAATGAAAAGACAGATCTAATGGATCATTGGAGTAGATTTTTAAAGTTAGGCAAAGGTCAAAGAGTAATCAGCATTTGCTGCTTTGAAGGCTTCTATTGAGTATGTTATGATTCTTACCAGTCCTCTATGATCAAAATTTGTTTGTGTGAAGGTTGTTTATACTTTCTTTATCATTCATCTTTTGTACGGCTGTTGAGGTTGGGTCACAGTACACTGGATCTGCTGCCCTTTTCTGAGGTGCAGTCATATTAGCTACCATTATCTACCATCTCCAATGTAGCATATTTTTAAAGTAAAAGAGAATATGCTTTTTTAAAGTAATAATTTAGAAGTGCTATTTAGTGACAATCAGCAAGTCAATGACTAGAATTAAGTTTCTGCTAAATGCAGACTTGTGGCTCTCTCTTCTTTCCTGCAGTGTAGAAAATGAAACACAATAACACTGAAATGGGTTAATGAAATGCCTAAGAGAACACTGTCTAGACACAATGCATTACAGATGTCTCCCTGAGAGCAGAGTGGAAACTAACAGAACAAAGATAAATCTTGTTTTTGAGATTTTTGTCCTCTCAAATATGAGTGTTGTTTTTAAGGAGAAAGTGTATGACCTGCTAAGCAAGTGTGTAAGTCTACTTGACAAATGGAATTTCCAAGTGATTATCAAGAACACGTTTACCTTGGGTAATCAAGTTACCTATATGACAAAAGGAGTCCTCTCGCTTGGAATCAAAGCTTAAACAACAACTGATAAGCTCAATTTGCCTCTCCACCAAAAAGGAATATATGTTCCCTTAGTCCATTTGGGGGCCAGTTTTCTTCTGCTCCTCCTGCCACAAATAAAAATTTTCCTTTAATCTAGGTTGGTACTAGATTGAAGGAAAGAATGTACAAACTGGTCCTAAGCCTGGCCATCCCAGTTGTGTCAAAACCAGAGACAAGATCTTGCATATTTTGTATATAGGAGGAAATTGTAACAGCCCACACCCAGATATGTGTAGTTCTATTCAAATGCTCCAGGGGAGGCAACAAAGATTTATTAAGTAACTACTATATGTCAAGTGCTATGTTAAGCACTTTGTAAATATATCCAATTTGATCCTTGAAACAACTCTTTGAGGTAGGTACTTGTTATTA
This sequence comes from Pseudocheirus occidentalis, assembly GCA_028646575.1. Lineage (NCBI taxonomy): Eukaryota > Metazoa > Chordata > Mammalia > Diprotodontia > Pseudocheiridae > Pseudocheirus > Pseudocheirus occidentalis. The sequence continues at coordinate 108,422,792 of CM053601.1, read as the reverse complement.
CACTCATTTTTTTACAACTGAGGAAACTGAGGCAGACAGAAGTTAAGCCACCTGTCCAAAATCACAAATCTAATAAATATCTGAAACTGAATTTGAACTCTGGTTTTCCTAACTCCAGACCCAAGGGGGGGTCTACTCATTCTGCCACCTAGAGGTTATCTAGTCCAAGGATTCTTAACTGAGTTTAGGACATTGAATTTTTAAAAATATTTTGATAATTATATTTCTTATTTTGTAAGCCTGTATATTTTATTTTATTCATTTTAAAACATTATTTTAAGGCCATAGGTTTATCAGACTGCCAAAGGGGGGCTAATGCACAAAATAGGTTAAGAACCTTTGTTCTAATTCTACAGCTGATTAAACTGAGGCCAGAGAGCCAAGGTTACTTAATAGGAGAACTAGAACTAGCACCTAGATCTCTGACATCCTGTCCAGTGTGCTTCCCACTACATCATGCTGTCTTCCTTCACTGTACTGCCATGTTTGTAAGAATGCCCTGATATTGCTGCAAGTCCATTCTCCATTCTAAGCAGAACAGCTGAGTTCCACAAATACCCTAGGACTTTGCTATAACACCATCTTCAAAGTCCATACCACAGTGCCCTATCACAGATGAAATCATTTCAACATGATTGTTGTATTTTTTATTACTAAAGCAAAATCCAAAATGGAAACAGGTAATATTGAATTTTATGATACAACTGGTTGTGTGTGTGTGTTTGGCTTCAACGGAACAGGTAGATTTATTTTACTAACTAGGAAATAGAAATATTTTGTCCTAGATGGATAAATGGAGATATTGATGACCAAAAAAAGCATTTGTTAAGTGTAAGGTATGGCATTAGGTGCTGGGAATAGAAAGACAAAGTGAAAAAATAGTCCTTTCCCTCAAGAAGTTAACCATCTACTGGAATTTAATTCACCTATATATCACACTTTAAGGTTTACCCTCAGCCAAAGTCCTATCATGATACCTCATCATCCTGCCAAAGAGATCCTGGGTTCTCAAATACTATTCCAATGGATTACTCACCCTTTTGAGTTTTACCATGCTTCAAAGACTCTGTGACCCAGCAATGAACTGTAGAAATCTTGGATAAGGATCAGTCTAGCTATGTTTGATGAGTATCATCACCAGCAGGTTGGTTATAAGGGTTATGAATTTTTGGCCCCAGTAATTATGAACTACAATCTACATCAGCATATCAGGTTCATGTTATATGTTAGTGTAGAGAGTTCCCAAGCCAAAGAAATAACTAGTCTTTAAAATACTGAAGTGCATTGTGTAATGAAACTGGTTGAATGAATAACTTGTGACATTGGTTTTATATGAATGCAGGAGAAATTCTGTTCCATAAGCTAGAAGGGTTTTGTTGGTATTGTTCTGTTGTTTGTTTATTTTTATCAGACTGCCAAAAGGAAAGGCAACATGCCTGGGTATGTGCTAGAGACAGCTTGTGCTGGCCTTCAGGAGCCTATTATTAAATCTTGTGTGTGAGTATTTACACTTCAAAAATTAGTGAAGGCTATAGATCCATGCTTGATTTATTGTCCTGTTGATTCTCTCAACTTAACAAGGTGATGGAGGAGTGTTAATAATGTAGATTAACCTTAATAATGTATCCAGTTTACTTTTTTTTAAAAGAACTGGTCATTAAACATTTATCAGCACATCCCTGCAGCATGAAATAGCAGCTAGAATGCTGGTAGGAACCAGGAAGACCAGGGTTCATATCCTACCTTTGATACTTACTGGGTTTGTAACCATGAGATACATATTTAGCTTCAGTCAGTTTCACTTTTCTTGTCAGTAAAATGAAGGGGGTGTACTAAGATGATCTTGAAGGTCCCTTCCAGGTCTAAATTTATGATCCTGTGAACTTAGAGAGGAAGAACATTGGTGTGGAACTCCATCTCACCCCTCACTTGCTTCATTTAATGGCCTGACTTCTGCCTCAGAAGAATCTCTATTCCCTCCATAGTAGGGATTCAGTGAGAAGAAATAGTACAACAAGAGCAATTACAGTATACACTTTGCAGAAACTTCAAAGAAGTATACCCCCAAAGGCTGCATAAATAACAAGCTTCACTGGAATTATACATTGGGTGCTGACAGTCTCTGTTTTAACACCTCCATTAATTATTTGTTTCATTGGTTCAACATACATATGGTTTTCATCTTTTTGTGGGTGTCTGTGGGCTTTTTATTTATATGTACAATTTATCAAAATAGCTTTCTAACCATTATAGAATGACCTTCCCTTCAATTTATGCATGCTATATAATCTAGCCTCAAGGAAGCAATTCTGGTTTTGAATTAGAAGTCATGATTAATTAGGAATATGGGGGGAGGTAATCAATTGGCTATAAATCCTTATACTGTAGGTTCTTTACTGTAACTGTAAAAGAGGTCAAAAAAAAGAAAGAAAATCAATGCTTTTAATTAAAGCTTGGCAGTGGAATGGGACAATAGTTTATGTGGTTTGTGTTTTGGTTTACTTTCCTCCCTCCTTTGTCCCCTCTCCATTTTAAAGCATCCTAATGCATTCAGAGTTTGTGATAAACAGGCTTGGAGACTGAATCCTTCTCCCTATGCAGCTAAGTGATACATTCAGGAAGACGAGAGTTCAGATCCTGCTAGAGACATTTATTAGTTATACAACTTCAAGCAACTCACGACCTCCCTCAACTGCAGTTTCACCATCTGTAAAGTTTAGATAATAGCACCTACCACATAAGATCCTTGTGAGAATCAGATGAGATAATGCCTGCAAAGTCATTTGCAAACCTTAAAATAGTATGTAAAATCCAACTGTGATGATTATACTAGACGCAAATTCCCCCTCCTCTTTCCCCCCCCCCCGCCTTAAGTTTTTCTTTATCTAGCTGTAGGTTGAATTTACTGCTCATTTTTCTGTTTGGGAATGGGAATAATATTGAGCCAAGTGCCAAGTGAAAGGCTTAGATCCAGTGTGGGATGAGGAAAATGGTATGTGTGTGATCTAGCAGATAAGAAAAGAAACTAAACAAAAAGTCTTCCTCCTGCCTCTGCTCCCCCACTCTTGTGCAGCACCTTCTCCCACTAGTGAGACTTTCCCAGAACCTCCAATTTGAGGAAAGTCTCTGGACTTAATGATCATACCCCTGTCCAGGTGTGTTCTCCCATTCCCCAGCTTCTCAGCTCTTCTTCTATTCACTGTCATCCCCCATTACAGTGGCAGCTTTTTGAGGAAAGGGAACATCTTTCTCTTTGCTGCTGTCCTTGTGTTGCTTGTATCTTCGCTGCACATCCTTGAACACATATTATTAAGTGCTTAATAAATGCTTGTTGACTGACTGACTGATTAAGGAAGAATCAGGGATGAAGTCTCAGTACCCTGGGACCTACCTTTTTGGGTAGGACAGAGTCACAGGAAAGCCACTGTAGAAACTCCACTTAAGTCCCTATTTATTATAGGACAGTGGGTTTTAACAATAATTGCGGACTGATTTGGGTAAAGAATGGAGGGTCCTATGGTCAGATCCTAATGCCTTTGGTTGAGATAATGCAAAGCTGTTGGAAATTTCCTGGGTTTTGGTTAGCATGGGACAGATTAAGGCAGGCAGAAGACACGATTACCTCTACTTATCTCTGCCTCCTCTGGGATGGCAGCAGGCAGTTCCTGGTGTCTTAGTGGGGCTCTGAAAAATCCAGAGTCCTGCCTAGTGAGGACATCTGACAGATGGAATGAGGAAGAATCAGGAATGAAGTCTCAGCACTCTGGAACCCACCTTCTCTAAGGGAGGACAGAGTCATAGGAAAACTCCCTGTAGAATGTAGATGTCCCACTTGAGTGGACATCAGAAAGGACTTGGAGGGGACAGTTAGGTGGCCCAGTAAATAGAGCACCGGTCCTGGAGTCAGAAGGACCTGAGTTTAAATCTGGCTTCAGACACTTAACACTTACTAGCTATGTGACTTTGGGCAAGTCACTTAACCCCAGTTGCCCTGCCTTCCACCCTCAAAAAAAAAAAAAAAAAGGAAAGGACTTGGAACACAGGTCAATCCAAAAACACCATAAGGAAGATAGAATCCCTGGATTCTGCCTTCAAATCTGAGCTCAAGTCCGCCAGTGGAAGGAAAGAGTTAAAAATGGGGGAGCCACAAAATCTTCCTCCCTGAAAAAAAAAACGAACACCACCTTGATCTAGTAGGGGGGGTTCTGAGTAAAGCAATATCCCAGATATATTTTGGTTCCAAGGCTCAAGAGCTCCCATACTTCCTGGTTCCTCTCCCCTTCTATCCTTCTTTACTTTGAAAGACAAATATGTACTAAACCTACATTTGAATCTCAGTCCTGTTATGTGTTACTCTCTAGACCTCAGTTTCCTCTTCTGTAAAATGAGAGGAGGGACATAAACTGGAAGATCTCTGAATTCATCCAAATTCAAATCATAGACTAAAATGACCATAGATTAGAGCCAGATAAGAATTTTGTCAACGATAGATTCTGACTGCTAAAAATTATCCGGGTGCTACAAGTGAAAAATGAATGACCTTAAACTCCTTAAATTTGTAGAAGAAAAAGAAAATTTCATTCTTCAGCTGTCTTTGAAATATGGCCTCAGCTAGGGTGGCCAACAAGAGTCCTCGCTAGTTCCACTAAATCATAGACTGAAGATAGCCTAGAGTATGGGACAATAATTAACTAGCATAATTAGTTTAAGGTTCAGAAGCAAGATAATCATTAACATTTTCAGTAACAATCAGGAATCATGAATTGTGAATTGCTATTCTTTCCTTGGGGGTTCTTTTTCTAATTTGAGCAATTACAAATTGCAAAGTGTCAACTTCAATCAAGCACAGTGCCAGAAGGTTCACATGTTGGTCACATAAATGTCACTAAAACTTTTTCAAGGTGCACTTTCTAAATCCGGCAAAGGAATAAAGCCCTTTTTTTTTGGTCAAACTGGAATAGAAGTGCATGGTTCTTGGGGCAGCTAGGTGGTGCAGTGAATAGAGCACCAGCCCTGGAGTCAGGAGTACCTGAGTTCAAATCTGGCCTCAGACACTTAACACAAAAAACTAGCCGTGTGACCTTGGGCAAGTCACTTAACCCCAACTGCCCTCCAAAAAGAAAAAAAAAAAAAGAAGTGCATGGTTCTTTATAGACCATTAGTATTTTTAAGTAGTGGATTTAAGAAGTTTGCTATCATAGAAGTTTTTTTAAAAAAATAATTATATAGCAATTACAACTGACAACTCCAAGAGTAGAAAACAGCCCCACAGAAATTGAATCATGATATAAATTCATTAAACTAATTTGAACCCCTAAGTTAGAGAAGATTCCTTAAGGAACCAGGTGATACTTTAAAGATAAGTTATCTTTATTTAGCGTAGCTAAGTGGTACAGTAGAGAGTGTCAGTACTGGATTCAGGAAGACTTGAGTTCAAATCCAGCTGTATATACTTACTACTTGGGTGATTCTGGGGAATTCACCTAAACTTTTCTTTGTCTTTGTACACAGTCACAGATACATCATATGTGTGATGACCAACTTTGAAAAACTGGACACTTCTTTCTCAGCATCGCACAGTTAAAAGACAACTCTACAAGTCTCAGGATGGAGGGAGATGTCTGCATTCAGAGAAAGATCCAGAAAGATCAGAGTTTAAAACGAGACAGAAGCAATGCATGCTATCATTCTTTTTGATGTTTGGCTTTTGTTTCTCTTTTCTCATTGTTCACTCCATTGGCTATAACACCTATACAACCAGACTATTGTACAATGTGAAAGAATTTGCAGATCCTGTACATGATTGTATGCCACCATGGCAGGGGTGGGAGGTGGGGAGGAAGGGGAGAAAAATCTGAAACTCAAGTGACTCTGGAACTGAATCCTGTAACCTAAAAGTAAACAAACAAGTCAATAAAATTTAAAAAAAAACTTCTATTTGTCTGAATTTCCTCATCTGTAAAATGGGAATAATAACACCTACCTCCTAGGATTATTATGAAAAGCAATAAAAAATGATTAAGTCATTTTTTTCAATGAAATCACACATTACTGAACTGAATTGAACAAATTAGCCAACATTTTGACAGCTAATAAACCTCCCTGTCAGGAACCTCATTCTGTTTTTATTGCTAAACTATAACTTACGATCATTTTTTCTTATTCTGTGCTCAGTAAAGATTGAAAACGACTAGTGATTATTCTCCGTTCAGAAGTATTTCTTATATTTTAAGAAATTGTCACATATTCGCTATTTCAACTCACACTTGAAAAACAATCCCCCTATACGTTCCCAACCAGTGGTCATTTAGCCTCTTCTTTAAGATTTCATTTAAGATTCATTAAGATTCTTTAAGATGAATCCTAGGCTATTCATTCCATTATTTGAATATTTCTAATTCCAAGGAATTCTTTTTCATATATCAACCTTAAATTTGCCTCTTTGCAAATTCCACTTGTTGCTCCAAGTTCTGTTCTTCGGACCCAAATAAAACAAGTTTATTTCCTCTTGTTTTAAATGTATTTGCTTCTTTGTTGGCTTGGAGTTTTGAGTGAGTTTACTTTTCCAATGATCATATATCTAGGATAAAGTAACAGAGCAATTCCTAGCAATTTATACTACCTGAATACACAAAAAAAGAAATAAAAAAGAGCAAAACCACCTGTCTACATAACATGAGTCACAGATGATATACATTTTCTTTTTTAGATAGGATCAGTCTGTTTGGGAACCCCAGCTTCCCTCATCACATATGTCTTCAAACCTTGGTTTCTCTTCTCTGCTTTCGCTACTGGCCCATCATACTATGGGATAAAGTTTCATGACTTTTGAAAATTCTTTTGACATATAGAGTTTCAAGTGCTGACAACAGCAAAGAAATTAGTAAGAGTAAGGGTAATAAGGAAGGGGGAATTACAAAATTTTAATAACTCACCAAGTCTTTCTGAAAAGCTGTCCCTGCTGGTTCCCAGAACACAGAGGCAGCTATCTGTTATGCTACATTGACTACATTCAAATTCCAGCCCCCTTGTGGCTCTCCTGCTAAACCATGACCTAAAATTCTTGTGGCAAATAGTCTTATTTACTATCCCTTTGGGGGTAAACTGACAAATAAGAGCATCTCAGAGTCTAGCTTCTCATTTAATTATTTATTCTTTGTCTACATCTCCAATAATTGGGGGTCCTTCATAAGTTTTCTCACCTTCCACCCTCCACATCTCAATGTTTTTACTATTTTTTCATATTATACAATACCACGACTTTTGCCCTTTCACCAAATGCTAGTCTCTTCACATATGCTCTTGAGCCAGTATCCTTCAATCCCTTTCAAGTCTGCATTTGATTCATCATCCTATACTGTCTTTCATTCCTAAATCCTTCTTTCTTTCAGTACTCCTGATCTTCCTGTATGTTCAGATCTTCTTTAGTCTAAAATAATTATTTTTTTAAAATCCCTTGGCCTTGCTACTCCACCTTGACATTCAATACAAATCTAATAAGCCTCAGCATTTGTTGTTGAAGGCACTGCCTGCCTGCCCGTTCGCTTCTCAACTCTTTGCTCTTTGCTTCTACTACTGTCCTCAAATGTTTTATCCAAGATTACCAAAGGGCTCATCACTCTCAGGCTCCTTTTCTTAATCTTATCTGTTCCCATCACTTGACACTATTGGTCAGTCTCCCTTTCTAAACAATCCCTTTCCCTATGGTTTACATAATATTGCTTTTTCTTAATTTCCCTCCCATTTCTCTCACCATGCCTTAGTCTCAGGCTGGTCCTGGAATTTTTCACCAATATATGGTTCTCATAAGGTTCTTTGCCCCCCACCTTGGGCTTCTTACCTTCTATTTCTACACTCTCTTAGTTTATTGATCAAATCTAAGTACGAAATCTCAAATCTACCTCTCCATTCTTTACTTTTCCCCTTAGCTCTAGCCTTGAATTTTGCAATAGATCTACTTTATATTTCACATGTGTAAAGCGAAATTTATCTTTTTTCCCTAAAACTTGATCTTCTTCCTGACCTGTATTTCTTTTAAGGTCCATCATTTCCCCAGTAACTCAAGCTGCACAACTTTCAGTCTTCTTTGACTTTTCCTCTGCTTTTTGCTTATATCTGATTGGATGCTACTGAGATAGTATGACACACTATATAGAGCACTGGGCTTCACACCAGGAAGATCTGGATTTGAATACCAATTTTATTTAACCTCCTGAAGCTTCAGTTTACTCATCTGTAAGATGGAGAAGTTGAATTAGATAAGCACTGAAGTTAATTTGAACTCTGAAATTGTCAATTCTTTAACTGAAATATGTCTCTTGTCTGTCCCTTCCTTTTTACTTCCCCTTCTAAAATCCAACTGAAGCCCTCATTATTTTGCTTTCCAGAACAAAATCTTTAGAGGTAAAATGTAAAGTCATCATTTTAGCATTGAATATATTCCCTGGTATGCACTTTTCCAGTCTTATTTCATAGTACTCCCTTTTCAGGTGTTCTTTTCCTGTTAAGCAGGACTACATTCAAATTGCAACCTTCCTTCTTTCACCTCTGTATTTATGTACATTAGCCTGAGCTTTAAAGCAAACTCCTACTACATCTTCTCTTGCAATCTTGTCCTTCCTTCAACTTTCCTATAAATTTTTCTTAAAATATTCAATTATATTTACTTAAATGTCTTAGTAGTTCCCCCCCCCCAATCCTCCACAAACACACTAAATTATAAGTTCATCAAGGGCAGGGATCCTGTTATTTTCCACCTTTACATACCTAGTATAGTCTAATAATTCACTGAGATGGATGGAATTGGACTGATTATTGCATATTCTCTTTGTATTCCTCCAGATACTACCTTGAGAGGGAGCCTGTTCAAAGCATTCTAACTGAGAAGCCAAAATCAGCCTCCCCAAGCTTTTATCTGCTTTCTCCAGTTCTCCCTTCAATGCTAAGCATAATAAAATAAATCCTTCTTCCACATACAAACCCTTCAAATATCTGAAAACTGCTAACATGATCTCTTTAATTTTCCTTCTGATCCTATTAAAAATGTTCATTTCCTTCACTTGGCCTTCATGTGTCACGCTTTTACACCCTCCTAGTAATCTTCTTCAAAAGCCATGCCAGCTTATCAATATGTCTCTTCAGATAAAGCCCCTAGAACTAAAGGCTACCTCAGCAGTAGCCTGATCAAAGGAGTCTAGTAGGACTATTGGATGCTATATTAAGATTATAATCATGGTTTTTGCCAGCCAAATTACATTGCTAACTCTTTGAACTTGCCCTCAGCCCTTTGTTTAGGGCCTGGGTTCTTCTCTTCCTGTTTCCCTGTGCTTCTGCCCTGAATCTTTGTGCTGTTTACTTTATTGCAGTTGCTGAGATCAAATACAGTAGTGTTAGTTCCTGAATTTGAGGTGAGAGACACAATGTTTCACCCAAAGAGCAGCATACACCTCTCTCCTTTGTTTCTCTCCTTGTTAAAATGAGAGGTAGTGCAGTAGAGTGCACAAAGCAGTAAATGGTCTTGCAATCAGAAGACCTGAGTCCTACTTCTAGTAACTGTAGGATACTTGCTAGGTGTGTGACACTTAGGGAAGTCCTTTCACCACTGCAAGAGTCATTTTCTTTAAATTTCCATAACTTGCAGCCTAGCATGTTCAATCTTGGTGGCAGTGCCCCAAGTTCATTGCCTTCCTCCTCTAAATCCTCCTCCTATGGTTCATTTTATTTCTACCCAGAATTCCCTACAAGAACCTCAAAATGTATCACATGTCCCCCCCAGATATGAATAAAAGCATCACCTGAATAAATGGAAGGAAATTGATGCTCTAGAAAGAAATTGGGACATTAAGAAGAGAGGTGGGTTTAGGGGTAAAAACTAGAAGACAGCTAGAATGTGCCCCCCTTTTCCAGGTTAGACATTCCCAGGTCCAATCCTCATTTGACATAGCTACATGATGAGAGCTGATTTCTTTATAGAAGGTAAGACAAGTATCACCCTTCCCCTCCACCAATCCTATTTTATAGATGGGAAAAGAGCCCAGAAAGTTTGAATTTTCTGTCACATAACTACTAAGTGATAACTAGAACTCAGTTTTCCATTACATTATATTCAAATCTGTTGGTTGAAAACAATTTTACCCTTTATATAGCAAAACTATGTAATATCTGATACCTTCAATAGGTCATTTCAAACCATCCAAATGTAAATAATGATATCACTAAGTTACTAACTGCTTCTGTGGGCAACTAACCTCAAACCCACTTAACATCTCTGAAATATATTATCATTGTAAGTTCTCTTACAATTCTTTACCAAAGCTACTGGTGAACGGCAATGTTTAATCAAGACTAAAACCTTATATACTTAGTCTCATGCCTTTTCTTACTTCCATCTCTAATTATATGGAACTTTTGGAAGAGAATCTGAAGTACTTTCTCTTGAAGAAACAAAAACACTTAAGTAATCAATGGTATGGTTTTACCAATGGCCACTGAAAAAAAGCCCAACAATTTTTCAATGATAATTTAGATGAATTGAACTCTAGAGATTTATCATTTGAAAGATGATTTTTAATGAAAAAATATTCCTTAAGACTTACATGAATTGGCAAAGGATGAAATAAGCAGAATCAAGACAATAACACAGATAATGATTTCAATAATGTAAATGGAAGCCACAAAAATTAATGCTGTGAATTTTAATGACTCCAGAGAAGAAATGAAAAGTGCACTTCCTTCTTCTTTGCAATAGTGGTACCTATGGGTGAGAAACATTGTGTATTTGTCAGAATTGTTCACTGTGTTTGTAATTTTGATGAACTCCTATTTCCACCTCATTTCTTTTTTCTTCTTTGCTAAAAGGGATGACTCTCTAGGGAGTAAAGAAGGAAAAGATATTGAGAAGTGAAAGTTATGCTTTAAAAAATCAATCATTTTTAAATACCCCATAAGGGGAATAGTAAGGCATTAATCACTAAATTTTAAATCTGTATTACATTACCTGTATCTTTGAAACATTTTTTAAAAGATGGATATTTGACCATTCTTTGCTAAAGTACACTGTTGCATCAAAACCAAGTTTGTAGTTCTTTGAATTACAGTAATAAGTTATCTGATATTTAAAATGTATTTCCCTCATTTACAATGGAAAGTCATATAGTAGGTTCCTTTTCTTAAGTTCATTTGGGTTGTTTCTATATGAACTGAATAGTATCGTCCTAATTTAATTTATTACATTTGTGTAATTCATATTATTCTTCAAATTGCTTTTATATTTTCCAATTTGATTTTATGAAGAATTCAGGGCAGGTGCCATCATTTCCCTTTCCACAGAGAAAACAACAATTTAAGTCCTAGACAGGTTAAGTGTCTTGTTCAAGGTAACACATGTAGTTAGAGGCAGACCTATAATTACAGCCTGTGTCTCCTGGTCCTCAGTCTAGCACTCTTTCCAGAACAATCAACATGTATTTAGTAACTGCCTCTTCCCTGCTCAACACTAGGAAGAGAAAAACAAAACTGAAAGTGTCCATGACCTCAAGTAATTTGTATTCTACCAAATATAAGGTTATGGTACCTAACATCTATTTTGAAACTTCTATACTTATTTATTGCTCAGGCTGCTTCAATACATAAGGTCAAAAAACTAATACTTGAGTATAAGAATTTTTAGTTAAAATTATTAACAGCAAACCTCCATGGTTGTATGATATAGGGCAATTTTTGGAGTTATTGGAGTCCAAGAAACATACGTGTGTATGTATGTGTATGTGTGTATGTGCATGTGTGTATATTTGTATGTGTATGCCTTGAATGGATCTTAGATGTTATTTGACCCTTATTTTTTGACTCTTATTTTACAGATGAGGAAATTGAGCCTCAGAGATATTAAATAACTTGCTAAGTCAAATAAGTAATAAAGTGGCAAAACCAGGATCGAAATCTATATCCTCTGATTCCAGTTCTATTAATTTTCTTTCCATACCTTGCCCACCCAGCCGCTACTACAATAAATCAAGAAAAATACCAGGTCTAAATTAAATATAGTATAGCATATTTTGGGGAAAGGGAGCACTAGGCAGGGGTCCAGGGGGGAGGGATTGCTGTTTGGTCCAGAGCTGAGATTTCATCTATATGAAAAACTCTTGGCATGGAAATTTTCAACTTGTGCAGATCAACAACTCATATTCCCAGAAAGTATCCTGGGGACACTGACAGGTTGTAATTTGCCTAAGCAGTATGAGTGTAGAAAATGACCTGAAGAAGGTCTTCCTGACCTCAAAGCTGGCTTGTTATCCACTAGGCTATGCCACCTCTCAGTATAAAATAATATTGAGTGATAAGTCTGAGCTATGGTGATATGTTAAGATTTTCAGCTGAATTATCAGGTATCATGAATATAGTCAAGTTTGCTTCTCTTTATTAATGATCAGAGAATTTATCCCCTGAGAGTTCCTTCTATAACTACAGTCACCTCCTAAAATTATTTATTTTAGACCTAATACATTCTATTTTTACAATTAAGGTATCCGAGACCCAAAGGGATTAAATGACTGGACACTAAACTCATTCTTCCTCCTAATTTCCCTATTTCTGTCAAGGACAAAAGTGATATCCCAATCCCCCAAATCCACAGCTTTGGAAATATCCTTGGACTCTTTGCTTCCCTTACCCCCTATATATCCAATAAGTTGCTAAGTCTTGTCACATTCCACCTGCACATCTTTCTCATCCATTTCCTTCTACTCAAAGGATAGTAGATCCTTTGGATAGATCAAATCTATCACCTTACTTCAAGTCTTCACCTCCCACTTGTTGTAGTATTGCAAGAGAGTCATTATTGGTCCCTTCCCTAATTAAAGCACACAACTGACCATATCACTGCCCTGCTCAAAAAGCTTCAGTAGCTTCCAATAACCTCTACGTAAAATAAAAACTCATTTATGTCATATTTAAAGCCCTTTCCAATCTGTGTCCAATCTATCTTTGCAAATCAATTTTGCACTATTTCCCTTTACACACTTTCCACTCCAAACTGTCCCACTTGCTGTGTCCTACACACAACACCCAATCTCCAAACTCTATGCTTTACACAGGCTGGCCACTGTGACTAGGTTATCCTTATTCATTTCTTTATACCTTTTAATACCCAGTTAACTTCAAGACTTAATTTAGGTGCTCTCTTTATTTGAGACTTTTCTTGATTCTCCTTAATTGCTAGTGTTCTCCCCCTATTCCCTGAAATTACTTTGCATTTACAATTGTTTTGCTTTAAGTAATGCTTCTTTCCATCTTTCTCTCAATATGTTCTTGTCTTGCTATATGTGGCAGCTAGATTCTGATTATCCAGTGGCAGAATCAAGAGAAGAATGGAAATGGAAAGAGAAGTAGCAACATTGAAGAGGTTCCATGGATGAGGTCACTGATCCAAGAGAGACAGGGTAAGTGACATAATGCCAGTTACTAAAAATTGGGATTTCAGGGCTCCAGGTGTGAGAGAGGGAGTCGGTGTGTTTCCAGCCCTCCTTTATATATACCGAAGAGGAATAGTTGTAGAAAATTAAATAGACCAAATTGTCCCTTTGCTGCAACCTCTGGGTTCAGAATAAGTTATATCTTGGGACTTGCCTGAGACTAAGAGAAGTAATTGTTATTGTTTTTATGTCAAGAGTAAAGTATTTCACACAGTTTAGGGGTGTTCTATGTGTTCCACTGGGAAATAATTTTACTGTACCAACATTAATGTTAGAATTCAGTGAAATGTGGAATGTCTCAAAAGTCTTAGTATAATTTTAAATCACCAAAAACATAAAAACTTAAACTTTATAGCAAGTTCTGGGAAGGTGTAGAATATTGCCAATAAGACAGGGGCTTATAATGGTAATGGGAATTTGAAAATCTTCCCTGTCCCTTAATAGACCTGAGGGAATTTGAACATCTTCCTTGCTTTGAAGATCTTCCCTGTCCCTTAATAGGCCAAATGTAATCATATGGAGTCTGTGGTGAGAGGAGTTTGCTGAAGGGTGGAGCAGAGCCTACAGGAAGCTGGGAGTCAGAATAGTTAGAGCTGGATGGAGGAAAGGATGCAGCCAAAGAAATAACTAGGCTTGTGAGTATTTGTTTGTGAGAAGGCTATAGGATGGTGTGCCTCCCTGCTATGCTATGGTGCATTAACTTCTTTGCTGCTATGATGGATTTGGTTTCCTGGTGTTGGGACTTGGCTTTCTGGTGAATAAATATTTTTCTTCTGTTTTCTCTATGGAGAGTCTGTTTTACTTTGCAATTCAGAACATATACATATTCATATGTCAATATATTCATAGTCATCATTGTGCTGTAAATATTGAGTTGGTGCTACAGGGCTCAACAAAACAACAAATCAAGCCCTGGTTGGTAATATTTGCTCATTTCCAAGGTATAAATGATCATACTGAAAATTTAACAAACAGCTCCAAGAATTGAATCCAGCACACTTCTGAATTTCCCAGAAGAATATAAATTCCTTAAAGGCAGGAACTATTTTGCTTTTCTCTCTGTATCCTCATCCACTAACACAGTGATTTGCATATAACAAAAGCTAAATAAGTGATTGGTGAGTTAATGAAACAGAAATGTCCCAGGACTGGTTTGGATCTGAACAAGAATTAGATATTAGATCTATTGAATGCAAATTGAGAGCACTATCCACCACACTTAAATGTCTACCTCTAGCCGAAAGTGCTTTACTATATGGCTCATATCTATTTCTTTAGGGCTTATTTAAGGTTTTAAAGTATTTTCCTCACCATTACCCTGAGGTAGATAATGTAATTAATGTTATATCCATTTTGCAAATGAAGGAAGAGAGGTTAAAAGGAATCAAATAACCCTAGAGAGTACCAGAACCAATTATTCAATCAATAAACATTTATTAAGTGCCTACTAGGTGTCAGGTTCTCCAGGAGTTCACTGTCTAATGGGGGAGACAATATGCAAGCAACTGTATACAGACAAGCTATGTTATAGGATAAATTGGAAATAGTTAACAGAGAGAAGACATTAGAATTAAGGTTTGGGAAAAGAATCCCTGTAGAAAGTGAAATTTTAGCCAGGGTTGAACCCTTATAGTACAGTAGAAAGAAGCCTGCATTTGGAATCAACAGATTTGAGTTGAAATCTTTACTTTCATGAATTATCTGTAAGACCTTAGGCATGTTATTTAATTTCTCTGGGCCTCAGTTTTTCATCATCTGTACAATTTATGCGAGTATTGTAGTAGATGACATCTAGGGTCCCTTCCAGTTCAAGATCTATGATCCTAAAATCTATGGCTTCTAATTCCAAGATCACTCCACAATTTTGCCTCTCTATAAAGGCTGCTATATCAGGATATGCAGAGGATTAAGGAAAACCTGAATATACCAACAGCAAAGGACTCCTGGTGCCATATAGAGTGATAATGAGAAATAGTCTATACATTTCCATTACCATGGCACTAACCCAGACAGATGCTCTTTAATCAGATTGGTACTGCCTCCACAAGACTTTTTATCAGAATGTCAGTAGTTGGTGGGGAGGGGAATAAGAGAAAGTCATAAATCATTCAAAGCTAATATACAAATTAATCAGATAGCATTTAGAAAAAAACTGGGCAGTCCATAGTACAAAAGGACAATGGATTCAGAAGCAGAAAATACCTAGCCATCTAAAGCATTAGGACAAATAACTGATGACTAATTCTAATTCCACTAATTCTAAACCACTCAGTAGGTTAGAAGTCCCATTACTAAGCTCTGAAATCATTCTTTTCAACATAGGTTCCACATCAGTTGACAATGGTGTGACAAAATACAAAAGAAAATAAGATAGCCTTTTCTAGATTTTTTTTCCTATGCTCCAAATGGAACTCAGAAAATCAATATGACTTTTTCACAGCAATGTTCCTTGTCTTATCTGTAACTATATATTATCAATCAATAAACATTTATTAAACACCTACTATGTACCTGACTACCCCCCCAAAAAAGGGCGATCCACTGGAGAAGAAAATGGATTTTCCAAGAAAACTCCATGGAAAAAAACATGACCTTCATGCAACATGTGCCAGGCACCAGGGTCACAAAAAGAGGTGAAAGAAGCTCACAATTTGATGGATGTTCAACAAATCTTTGCAAGGATTTTTTGTAATGGATTCCTTTCTCTTTTTAAATACCTCAGTGTTAACACTCAGTCAGAGCTCTAATGATGAAGGATTTCTTCAAACTGGGAATCATAAACTGATAGTTTTTCCAAGTAGATAGAGCACTGAACTTGAACTCAGGAAGATATGGGTTGAAATCCTTCCTGTGACACACTTGCCCTGCACAAGTCACTTAACCTATCTGAGCCTCAGCTTTTCACATTTAAAAATGAAAATAACATCTCACAGATTGGCCATAGCTAACATCACATGATATACATAAAGAATTTAGCAAGCATCATATGCCATGTAAATGCTATGTAAATATCAAATGTTATAAAATTGGAAAAGACCAAAAGCAATCCTCTAGTTTAGTTTCTTGGCTTCTGGAGTTAGTTTTTAATCCAAGTCTGTGATTGCATTGAAATATAGACTACCCAATGAAGAGATTCTCTCTACTAGTACATATTACCAACTGCTCTAAAATTTACAGTCTCGGAGAAGTACCTGGGTTACTGAGAGGTTAATTGACTTACCCAGGGTCACTCACTAACCATCAGTGTCTCACAGGGCTCTGTCCTGCCCCCTCTTTTCTCCTCCCTCTATACATAAGCTCTCATGGATCTAATTATCATCTCTATGATGATTAATTCTTATCCAGCCCTAAGTTCACTGCTGGCCTCCAAACTCACATCTCCATCTTCCTTTCAGACATCTTGAATTAGATGCGCAGTAGACATCTTAACCTGCCATGTGAAAATCCAAACTCATTATCTTTCCCTAAAATCCCATTCCCTTCACTATGATTGCCAAGGATACCACTATCCTCTCAGTTATCTGAGTTCACAACTTAGATATCATCCTCAACTCCTCGCTATCTTTCCTTTCCATATCCAGTCTGCTGACAACGCCTATCAATTCTATCTTTGCAATATCCTTAAATATGCCCCTTTCTTTCCTCTGATATTTCCACTCCCTTGATGCAGGCTGTTATCTCCTCATGCGCGGACAATTCCAATAGTCTCCTGATCTGACTAACTCTAGTTGACCAAATAGACCAACTCAAATCTCTTTCCAACCTGATCCAGCCTACATTCTACAACCAAAGTGATTTTCCTAAATTTTCCTAAAGTGCAGGTCTGAGCATGTCAAGCCCCTACTAAATAAAATCCAAGGCAATCAAATACAAAATCCACACTTGGATGTTAAAAGCCCTCCATAACCTCCCCCACCCCTGCTTCCCAGTTTTCTTATGCCTCCATGTACTGTTCCATACAGTTACACAGGTCTTCCTGCTGTTCCCCAAAACAAGACATTCCATTTCCCAGCTCCAGGAGTTTTCACTGATTGTCCCTCATGCCTGGAATGCTCCCCCTTCTCACCTCTGCCCCACTAGCTTTCCTGGGTTTCTTAAAGGCCAAGCTAAAATCCCACCTTTTAGAAGGAGCCTTTCTCATCTCTCAGTTCTTGTGTCTTCCTTCTAATGATTATGCTTTATTTATCCTCTGTATAGTTTGGCTATACAGAGTTGTTTGTATATTATCTCTCCCATTGTATTGTGAGCTACTTGAAGGCAGGGCCTGGTTGTCTGTTGACTTTCTCTGTAGTCCCATCACTTAGCTGATACATACCAGGCACTTCATAAATTCTCACTGATGACTGACACAGAGAAGTAGACTTGAACTCACATCCTCTTGGGTCCAGGATCAGCTTCCATCCCCTATGTCAAGCTCCCTCTCAACTTCCACAACATTTCTTCATATTCCCCCAAAAACACCTGTTTCAAAGCTCTTTGGTCCTATATGGTCCTTCACTTTATGACTCCTACTAGTCACTGACCATCTTCTTCAATGATCACAGAGTCACTTCATCTTATAGGTTCTCATTTGTCACTATCTATCATTATATTTCTCTTTCAATAACCAAAAGGCCTATGGACTTAGGAGTGTGATAAAGGTGGTAAGGCAGCTTGGGGGAGCAGTGCTTCACCAATATGTGAACAGTGAGGAAAACTGTTTAAAAAGAGGTACTTCTGCAGCTGGAATCTTTCTATATATTCATAGGAATGAAAAACTAGAAACAGTTATTTAACTTGATAGTCTTCCCTAAAAGATTGTTTCTGAGTATGTGAGAAATACCATTTTCTGGAAGATTTCCTCTCCTATTACAAAAGCCTGAATTTGGTTCTCTGTAAAGTGCTAGATTTTCTCAATTTTACAGTGCTTAGAGATATTTATCTCATTTTGCTACCCATGTTGACTTTTTCCAGTCACTTTTTCTTAAATATTTGAGCTCCACTACCAGAAGATTATTTTCTGTTGAGCTCTATGCCCATTTTTACATATGTGACCACTGTTTTATTTCTAATAGTAGAAAGAGAAAAAATAAAGAACAAGATCATTCCTGCTCTTAGAGAAAGTTATACATGTAATAAATTTTCTCTCCCTAGAGGAACTGGCAAAATTGCACTGATGAAAATTCAAAAAAAATAATGACTGTGCCCTTGACAACAAGTTCAAAACTACAAAATTGCTTATTTAAATTTAATTTACATAAATATATGGATACATAGATAGACACATATAAAGGATTTTTAAAACACATTCATTGATCAGACTTCTATGTTAAATATGATTCCTTCATCCTTGCCCCAAAATATTTTCCTATCAACCTTAAGCAGTTAGAATTCATTTGCTGTTCAATTAATAAATTCTCAATAAACATAATTTTCCTCCATTGGAAAAGATTTAGCTTCCCAAAATCCAGAAGTAATTGGATGAGAGGATGACTAAGATCATTGATGTTCTGCCCCAAGGGGAGGAGTAGGATGGGGCATTAAGGTCTTAGAGCTTCCTCTACTCAGCTAAATAAGAAGCAAGATAAGCTTTGTTGATCATTACATGAATTCCTAAGTCATCAAGAAATGTTTCCTTTGTGTGATTTTATTTAAATCAAGAGAACAAAACTTAGCCAGAATTAACCCTATGAATAAATGAATAAATAAGTGAATGAATGAATGAATAAAGACAAACAAACAAATGAACAAATGAATGAATAAATAAATAAATAGATTAATTAATTAATTAATTAATAAACAAACAAACAAATAAATAAAGACTATGTCATGCTTTCTAGACGTTACATTCCTTTTCCTCTGAGCAATCAAGGCCTTTCTCAAAATCCCAATATGTCTTTCTTTTACACCAGGAGGTGACGGCTCTTCCATGGTACAGCTTCCTTCCCCTTGGCAACCAGGTACCACAAAATCAATCACCTACATCCATCCCACATCTCTGATATCAGCCCCAGGTTTAGCATCAACTTTCAATTTTTTCATAAGAAGATGTCTGCAACATTTAGAAAGGGCATGAATTCGGAAGATTTGGTTTTTAATCCACTTTAAAATGCTGTATAAATAATAGTTATTATTATCCATGTGACTTTGGGCAAGTCATTTTTCTGGGCCTGTCATTCTAAAGTGAGAGGATTAGACTCCATGGCCTCTCCCAGCTCTAAGCATTTTGTTCCTAAGTCTGTCATGCCAAACAGAATCTGGCCTCGCCAAGAGCTTCTTCCTTTCCTCATCTGCAGAGTTAGACCCAGAAGAGTCTTCTTCCTAATGGCCCTCTGCACTAGATCAGTGGTGACAAACTCACTTTAATTAAGCTGTCTTTGAGGAAGAAATGTAAGCTACAAGTTCTAGGTTCTTCTTAAACAGTGACCAGGAAAGTGAAGAATTATTCCCCTGACCAAGGTCTCAGTTTTTCATCATCATCATCATCATCATCATCATCATCATCATACCTAACATATATGTAGTGCTCTAAGATTCATAAAGCCCTTTTCATATGTTATCTCATCTGATCCTTGGAAGATAAGTGTCACTATCTCCTTTATACAGAAGAGGAAATAAGCTGAGCAGAATTCAGAGCCAATGTTCCATCCACTCCATCACCTAACCTTTGTTTGGGGCATGAGGCACAATATAAATGTCTCTAACTACAAGTATTATAGATTTTTCTTTCATTCGTAATATAGGGATTTGAAATGTAAGAGTATAAAGACTTTGGTCTTTCACATCAAAATTTGAGCTTTACAGATTCTGTTTTAAAGAGGCTATATTTTTTAAAAGATTGAAATATTAGTCTCTGTACATTGTCACCAGGGATTAAAGGCACCTGACCAAGAAATGGTATATTGGGAATATCATTTCCTTATTTTTGCATGTTATGTCTTTCTTAATGCAGTCTAAAGTTACATTATGACTTTCTCTGCTTCCATATCATAATTTTAACTTGTATTGGCCTTACAGTCTTTTGAAAATATCATTCCTTCTTCAGACAAATTGCTATCTTGCCCTTTCTCACTCCATCTCCTAGTTGAAGAGTTGATTTTTAACATAAGTATCACATTACATTTACCCTTACCAAATTTCATTTGTATTAAATTTTCATTTTTGGCCCAATGTTTTAGCCTGTGAAAAGTTTTTTGTGCATTTTGATGCTTTCAGTTAATGTTTTAACTATTCATCCCAGGTTTGGTTCATATTCGGGTTTGAAAATAAGACATCTATACCTGTATTCAAGCCAATGATACAGTTGTTAAATAGCACAAGGCCAAGAACAGATCTCTGGAACACTCCACAAGAGACCTCATTCCAAGTAAACATTGAGCTATTAATGACTACCCATTGGGTCCTGACATTAAACCAGTTTTGGGGTTATTTAATTATACTATCATCTAAACCAAATCTCTCCATCATCCCCCCCCAAAAAATAGCATACTTATAGAACACACTAAAATCTACATAAGCTACAACATTCCTTTGATCTGTTAGCTGAATAATCTTGTCACTAAAGGAAGATAGGTTTTAATTGGGTATAATCTGTTCTTTTTTTAATCTTTTTATTAACTTTTAGTTTTTAATATTCACTTTTATAAGATTTTGAGTTCCAAATATTTTCCACTCCTTCTCCTCCCCAATCCCCAAGAT
>CM053601.1:108382158-108401146 GCA_028646575.1 Pseudocheirus occidentalis | reverse complement strand
TCTTTCTTTCTTTCTTTCTTTCTTTCTTTCTTTCTTTCTTTCTTTCTTTCTTTCTTTCTTTCTTTCTTTCTTCTTTTTTGAATGGGGGAAAGCAGGGTAATTAGGGTTAAGTGATTTGCCTAAGGTCACATAGGTAGTAAGTGTAAAATGTCTGAGGCTGTCCCTTGAGGTTTCTAATCAATTCATTTATTGACCATCCCTGGATTTGCTTTATCCAGTTCTTAATCCATCTAACCGTACTATTATTTAGTCCATATCTCTCCATCTTGTTCAGAAGGTTATCATGAGACTTTTATCAAGTGTCCTTTTCAAATTCTGGTAAACAATGTCTGCATTCCCTTTTGCCAATCTAGTAAATCCAAAAAATGAAAAGGATAGAATGAATAAATGAAATTAGTCTGACTTAACTTGAATTTTAGAATTGAACTCAGTAGCCATCTGGACCAGAGGTGTCGAATACTTGGGCATAGGCCACATGTGGGTTACAACATTCCTGAGTGCTACTTGAAACAGATGAAAAGGTTATTGGGAAATATTTAACAAAAAAATAATACAATAAAGCATAGAGAGTATTACAGAGTTTGACAACTCTGACCTAGACCAACCTATCTAAAAAAATGTAGTCCACAAATCACCATCCAGTTTCTTGTTAAAGATGTCTAATTAACCAATACTAGCCCATATGATCACCACTGCCTTTTCTGAATATTTTAATTAATGTTTAGCAATACATTCTAGAAATTCATCTATAATTCACATCAAGTGTGAAAGCCTGTAGTTTGGTCTGTAATTCATTCCATTTAGGTGATAACTAATTTAAGGTAATTAAGTCTTCTTTTATTTTACCCAAATTTATCTTGGGTTTCAATACCCTCAATCATTTTTGTTTTTATCCCTTCCAGTCTGAAAACTATTCTTGGTAGACAACACAAAATTAAAATTAACCCTCCCATTCTAGTAGATTTAGGCTGCTGTAAATACAGTTCACCTAGATTTTAGGAAAATGTTTAATAAAAACTCTCATGCTATTCTAGTGGAAAATATATATAGAGAGAGGATAGAAGACAAAATTAGGTGGATTTAGAATTGCTTCATAGGATCTTAGATTTAGAACTGGAAAGAACCTTAGAGACTAAGTCCAGTCCCCCAGTTTTACAGATGAGGCACAGAGATCTTAAATGATGTCCATAGTCACACTGCTAATAAGTGTCTGAGGAAGGATTAGAACTCAGGTCCTATCCTCTATGCCAAGCTGCCAGACTCAAATGGTAGTTTGATGGCATCTTGGAAGGTTTCCAGGAGAATATCTGAGGGATTTGGGCTATTTAACATCTTATCAATGACTTGGATAAAGGTATGTTTGAAGACCTTGTCAAATTTGTGAATAACATGCACCTGCAAGGCAAAGCCAATACACAAGATTAAAAAACAAAACAAAACAGAAATCCCCCTCCCCACTGCCCCAACCAAGCTAGATTACTGGACCAAATCAAATAAGATAAAATTTAATAATTATAAATGTTAGCTCTTATACAGAGTTTTGAAAAATTACTTACTCAAGTATAAGATGGGGGAGGCATTGTTAGATAGTAGTTTGACTAACAAAATTGGTAGACCTCAAGTTCCTAATAAATGAACTGTATGAAACAGCAGAAACCTTCATGAAATATTATGCTGTATTAAAGAGACACTTTCCCAGTGTCAGCATCTCGTAGAACTGGAAAGAACTGTGGAGGCCATCTTGTCCATTTTACAGATGAGGAAGCTCAGGTCCAAAGATAAGCAATCATTTCCCTGAGGTTATACAGGTAGTAATAGAGTCAAGATTCAAGTCCAGGTTTTCTTACTCCACATCAGGTGCGCTTTCCAATGTGCCAGTCCTGTGGTACTATGTCTTAGTCAGACCGCATCTCTATATCGCATTCTGGGAACCACATTTTGGGAAAGAAATTGATAAGCTGGAGAATGTTCAGACAAGAGTAACCAGGATGGTGCTGGACCTTGGGTCCATGACATCGGAGGATTGGTTGAAGGAACTGGGGATGTTCAGCCTAAAAAAAGACCAAGGGGGCAGAGATTGTGATAGCTATGTTTAAATATTTCAAAAGTTTTCCCTTGGAAGAAAAAAATAAAACTTATTCTGTTTGACTCCAGAGAGCAGAACTTGAAGCAAATGGTGTGGAATTCAAAGGCAAATTCCTGGCTTCATGAATTGCTTTAAATTTTCCTCTTTTGACAGCAGCTCCATTTGGATTAGACAAGCCCAACCTATAATGTTGATGCATTTTGGGATCTCTGAATTGACAAGAAAACAACATGAGAGGGGGACATTGTAATGAAGTATTGCAGTATACAGTATTTAACCAAAAGTTGAATGGGTTTCCTTAGGAAGTAGTGAATTCACTGTTATTAGAGGTCTTCAGGAAAAGACTGTGTGATCTCTTATCAGGCATGCTCTAAGAGGTGGCTCTTTTGGGGATCCATGTGGGTGAGATGGCTACTCAGGTCCCTTTCAACTCTGTCCTTCTGTAATTCTGTCATCCTTCCCAGTCAAATGAGATCCATGAGTTTTATTAAAACATTTCATTTTAATTTAGCAACCAGTTATTATGGTCCTACCGAGCTTATTAAGTAGAGTGCTGTGAAACATGCTGGGAGAGATTGATAGCATTTCATTCAAATTGTGTTCTGGTACACTGTGCTGAGTTTTGGAGATGTATGTAATTTTCACTCGTGAAACAGACCACAAGCCTTTCTTTGCTACACATTGTTACATTGCAATTGACTCACTTGTCAAGAGGATATGCATTGGGCCTCATTACAGAGTTATTTATTCCTTTTTTTGAGGTCATTGTCAATGACCAAAAAACAGATGGAATTTCTCTCTTCAGGAGTAGGCATCAAGGCATTCTCATGCAGTCATGATGGACCACTAGCATGGAGATTCTAGGTAGCACAGTGGATAGAGAATCAGGCTGGAAGATCTGAATTCAGATATCAACCTCAAACATTGACTAATTGTGTGACCCTGGGGAAGTCACTTAGACCCCAATTGTCTCAATTTCCTCATCTGTAAAATAGAGGTAATAGAAGCACTTACTTCTCAGGGTTTTCGTGAGAATGAAATGAAATAATAATTATAAAGTACACAGCATAATATCCTGCATGTAGTAAGTGCTATGTAAATTATTATTATTATTATTATTATCATTATCATTATATACATGATTACCCAGGGACATGGGTAACTTTGGATGTTTTATTCTGGTGGTTCACAAGTTGGTTTGCTTGGAAAAAGACAACATGGTAGTTAAATTTATTACCAAGATGATATCAATTTTTAAAACTTTATAAATTCTAATCCTTTCTTCTGACTTCAAATAAAGTTGCAGCCCAATGAGTCATGCATCTGGGACAAATGTTGCTTTTTGTTAAAAGTCAACATACAGGAAAAGAATCTGAAGGAGTTTTAGATTTTTAAAAAACTTTTGTAGGTTTTTTCTTTTTAGCTATGACAGTGATCTTTAAAAACATTTTCATTGATTATATTCTGTTCCTCAGAACATACTCTCACCGATAATTTACTACAGTCCAAAGCTTATTGGCCTCTGACACTGATGATTGATTCACTGTTTCTATCAGTTACTTAATTAGAATGAATTATTTATAACTTCTCCTGATGAAAGACCTAATTATTATGATAATCATAATAATCTAAGCCTTCAATGTTTTCTGAAGCATTCTGCCTAATGGGGTTATTAAATATATGTATAATTATAGCCTTATAAAAATTCTGAAACATGCTTTGACAGACATTTTAATTTATATTTAGACTTCTAAATGTATCGAATGAAGAAGGCACACTCTTCACCCTGCACTCAATTAATTCCTTAAATGTCATTTTCACTTCCTGATATAAATATGTGAAGGACTCTAATAAATGAAAAAGTAACCAAGTCCATTAGAAACCCCTTGAAGCAGAATAGAATTTTATTACCAGACCCTCTTTTGATTTGGTTGTGGGACCTTTGCTTTATTAGAAACATTTTCCTTCATGTTGTTCTCATTGTTCTAGACTCAAAAGGGAGAGAACTAAGCTGAATGTTAATTGTAATTATCTATAGAT
The DNA here is from genome assembly GCA_028646575.1 of Pseudocheirus occidentalis. Classification (NCBI taxonomy): domain Eukaryota; kingdom Metazoa; phylum Chordata; class Mammalia; order Diprotodontia; family Pseudocheiridae; genus Pseudocheirus; species Pseudocheirus occidentalis. The sequence continues at coordinate 108,397,020 of CM053601.1, read as the reverse complement.
CAATAATTAGGAACGCTAGCACCTGGGATAAATTCACTTAGTGGAGGGGAAGGACAGTGGGTGCCATTTTCTGGGGACAAGAAGTAGCTGTGTCTAGTCCTGTCAGATGTTGGTGAGAAAGCTGACCTGGGAGAAGAGTGTTTTGAAGATAGGACTTTGGCTATGGAAGACCGAGTTGTTGTACCACACACAACAGCACAGTGTGGGCCTGGGAGTTGTGTCCAATCTCTATGTCTGTAGACTCTAATTCTCTGCTGTAGATTATCTGCTTAGACTTGAAGCTTTTCTTAGTTCCCAATCAAATGGACACCAGGCTACCAAATATATGATTAAAACCAGTGTGCATATGAATAAAGTGTGTGTTACTGAATGCTAAAGTCATTGGGAGGACTTCCCATCCCCCCTCCTCCCATGGTTTGCTGTATTTAAGAACCGCCTATAAAATTGCTTAGTTAAGCTTTGATTTTGACCCGGAACTAAACCAACGTGTTTCAAGAGGCTTTCTGCCTCAGGGAATTAGATTAAACAGTGCTATGTTGGTGTATGACTGAGTCTGCACAACTGCAAAGAAATCAAACCAGGTTAAAGTTTAATTGGTTTGATTGGGCCCTAACCTGCCATTAGGAAACTATACTCCTAGGAAATGAATGATGTAATAAAGAAAAAAGAAATTAAAATTTAAAAAGGAAAAAAAAAGAAACTCTACTACTAAGACCTAAAAGCAGCATGGATTGCTTCTGGAACACAAAGATTATACAGAAAAAATACAATCAATCCCATTTTTTTTCCAATTGTCTGTAATCAAATGGATAATCTACAGATACTTGAATTTTCCACTCTTGAATTTCTTATTCCTTCTAATGCTGAATCCTTCATTTCTCTTTGGCCTCCCTTCTTGGACTTCTTTCTCCACCAGGCCTTGAGTGGATTCCTCCAGGTTTTCAGCTCTTTCAGGGGCAACATGAAGGATCTGGGTTTCTGGTACCATGACTTCTAATTCCCAGGTCTTATGCTTCCTATTATCAGTCATTCAGGTGAATTTCATTACATCTAGAAAAGGGATTTACTGCAAAGGTCTAGCAAGAATGATTGGTAAAAAATCATCTTCTCCCCCCTAAAGAAGAGAAGGAACGGGACATTCGTTGTACACATAAAGTCCTTGGGGAGAGTGGGCTCAAACAAAGAGAGTGAATCAGTCAATTTTAAATTGCATAACTTTTTTTGGTGCTTAATAAACAAGCACTGATAAAGTGCTTATTATGTGCCAGATACTGAACTAAGCACTGGAGATAAAAATAAAGGCAAAAACAGTCCTTGTCCTCATGGAACTTTCATTCTTATGAGGGAGCCAGTGTGTGTATACACAAACACACACACACCCCATACAGATAAGTATATATTGCATATATATGTTGATACAACACACACATGAACCTACATACATAATACTTGTGAAGTGCACATACTTATATAAATATATATGCACGTACTTATGAATATGCATTACATTTTGCACATATATTATACCACACACATATTATGCACATATGTGCCCATTATATGTACATACATTGTGTATGTATACACATACATACACACACTCACTGAAAGGTAGGAAGGGGTTAGGTAAGGAAGAGTTTTAAATGCCAAATTAAGTAGTTCAGATTTGATCTTAGGCCTAATAGGGAACTCGTTAAGTAGGTAGGACTGGGTGTGTGATTTAGTTAGAATTTTGTTTTTAACAAAATTACTTTGTGGAGGATGGACTGAGTTGGGAAAAGCATTTAGGAAGGGAAACTGATTAGAAGTGTATTGTAATAATCCAGTCAAAAAGGTCACACCTGAACTAGGGCAATGGTTGTAAAAGTGTGGAAGAGAAACATATATGAAAGGTGTCAAGAAAATTGAAAAGACAAGGTTTAATGGGTTAAAAGCCCTTTAGCAAGGGGTAGCTAGGTGGTGCAGTGAATAGAGCACTGGCCCTGGAGTCAGGAAGGCCTGAGTTCAAATCCAGCATCAGACTCAACACAAAAACTAGCTCTGTGACCTTGGGCAAGTCACTTAACCCCAATTAACCCTCCAAAGAAAAAAGTAAAAAAACCAACCCTTTAACTCATAATCTTTATAATTTTATCCTACTTTCTATGCCATACTCCTTTACTTTTTTGGCATATATAACTGGTTGTGGTACAGCCTACCTTGGGGGTGCTGTGGCAAAATCACATGACAATAATAATTTACATTTTTTTTTTTTGCTTTTGGGAGGGGGGAAGACAGGGCAATTGGGGTTAAGTGACTTGCTCAATGTCATATAGCTAGTAAGTGTTAAGTGTTGGAGGCTGGATTTGAACTTAGGTCCTCCTGACTCCAGGACTGGTGCTCTTTTTACTGTGCCATGTAGCTGCCCCCAAAACCTCTAAATGATAATTTACATTTAGAGACTACTTTAGAGTTTGCCAAGTGTTTTCCTCACAACACAACTATCTTGTGAAATAGATGGTAAAAGTATTATTTTAATTTTATAGTTGAAGATACTGAACTCTAGGGAGAATAATTTACTCATGATCATATACCCAGTAAGTGAGAGAACCTGTATTAGAACTGAGATCTGCCTTGTCTCCTCATCCTGTGCTCTGAATACCATATTTCTAGTACCTATACACACAGCTTCATCAGAGTCATTGAGTTACTTTGCTAGTATAAGCTTGTTTATAAAAGAAGGAATAAACAGCCCCTAGTGCAGACAGGTCAAGTTGAGGGATCATGTCATGGAGACAAGAAAAGGGTCAATTTCCACATATTTCCTCATTCCTTCTAGCGTTAGGTGACTAAGCATTAGTCGAACTCTGGCCTCCACTTTCTTTCTGCTAGATAGATTATGGCTACTTTCACTTTATTGATGTTTCCTTCATTCTTCTCTATCTTTTGAATAAGTCACAGTCACATATCCACTAAGTAACATTCATCTACTTCCTAATACCCTTTGCCTATCCCATTCCAACTGATGGACATACCTGGTGAGTAAGGGGAGTATTTTGTGCCTCTAGGACCCTAACAGGCTAGTGAGTTAAAGGTATATCCTGTGCATTGGACTAGTAGGTAATTAATCGATTTCAGTCTGAGCCAAGAGTGTGAAAAACTTAAGAAACTTTTAAAAGGTAGTGGGCATGATCAAACACAGCAGAAATCAGGAATCAAGAACAAGCAGTAGCGTGGTCCAAAGATCAAACCCCAGAAATCCCTGCATTAGGCAAGAAAATTGGTAGCAAGAGAATAAGAGAGAGGGAGGACTGCTGTAAACATTTACAGGCAGTGCCTGGTACATTGTGGGCAGTTCATGATATTTATTGACTGACTGAGGCAGTACCATTTTAGTGCAGGCATAAACTGACTATTTCTCCTTTCATCTCAGTTGAAGGCAACGTAGCTAATCTCTTGAACAAAGTCTCTAGCTCCAAAAGATTGAGAATTATTGAGCTAGATAAGTTCGATAAGTTAAAAAAAATTTCCTTCCTTGAATCATGAAGTAACTTCATGAGATCTATTCTTATAGCTTAGTACGTCCAAGACATTTTTCACTATAATTGTAGTTAAATCAAGTACCATCTATTAGCAATATGAAATCTATGGCTGTTGATATAAAAAGTTCCTGAAATTGCTGAAGCAATTTGTTGCCCATGTTTTAATGAGCAGTGGAGAGGTACAAAAGAGGAGTTATAAATGCAATAAGGATAAATGCAAGGTTGTTCATCGGGATTAAAAAATCACCTACATAGATATGAGATGTAGATGAGTGGTTAGAAAACAGTTCTTGTGAATGTAATAGAGGATACATACATGTTTCTCTTATTAAGTCTTAGATTCTACTCAGTGAACTTAGGTTACTGAATCTAGGGGAGAAGAGGTTAGTCCTGGAGATTTGACATGGGCATGGTTGGTGTATACATTTTGAAAAAAAGGAAGTTCAAGGACAGAGGAAATAAGACAACAATCAGGCCAGGGTGTGGCCGCTCCAGCTCAATCAACAAGTTCCACTATTAGGACTGCATTACCTTCAGGCACTGTGATTCATGGAGCAAGATGGCATGGAGGAAGAGACCAGAGATGTGATCTGAGCACAGTTTTTAGTAGGAAGAAAGGCAGCTATAGGAATTTCTTTTGGAAGTGGATGCTTTTCCTGAGACCACGCCTATACTTCTAGGAGAAGCTGAATCACTAGAGACCACAAATTCTGTGATCTGACTGAGTTCTTCTGGTAGGCTACGGTTGAACTGGTACTTGGAAGTTGAGTTTTATGGTATTAAACTCCTTTGATCTTACCCCAGGATGTAGAAGGAGTAGCAATAGGAACAGCCAAGTCTGAGCCCTAGGCACCTTGCATTATGTCTTAGAACTCTTGGATCTGTGATTTGTCTGTCTATAGTCTAGTGCTTAAGGCATGTTTTGCCTAGTATTGGCAAAACTAATGGTGCATAAACCAAGTAGAAGTTTAAATAAATTCTGATTTTATTCCTTTTGCTGAATCTATGTCTAATAGTAGAACTCACTTTTACAGTAGTTACACAGTTGGTGCTCACATCAATGTAGGTACTTTATTAACTGACTGACAGACTGAAGCAGTACCATATTGTAGTGGTGATTGGCTATCAATGTGCTCCAACGTACAAATGAAACTTTGGATAAGGATGTCAGAACAAAATATTGTTTCAGAATGTATATAGGGGTGGGGGAAGAGGGAAGCAGTTCTAGCGGCGAGTTTTTGTAGTTTTGCTCCTATGTGGAGTTTCTGATTGTGCTATATCATTGACCCTACGTCTCTCTAGAGGCCTAGTGAGAACAAGAAGATCCATCTGGAAAGGAAGAAGGAAAAGATGTTCATACTTGTCTAGTTGTTTATGGAAGATACCATTTTACCACATTTAGGTGACATGATGAATCTAGAAATATGATAAGTTTCCCAGTGGGTGGAGGCACAAAATATTCCAGTTGTTTAAATTTACATTAAACAAACTAACAATATAAGCATGATCACCCAGAAAAGATAGAGATGAAGGAAAGAAGTTGTGGATTGTTAAGAAATTAGACAGTTTGACATTCCCCTGGAGCTCCCTCTGGTGTTGGGTCAAGCACATGACTGATAGGGTAAGGTTTTCTGTTTCTTTATTTTTATTTTATTTTTAATTTAAATTTTTTTTTTTTCAGATTGAGTAGGAACAGAATTTGGCCAGCAGTGCTGCCTGGTAGTTAAATGAGAAAGACGATAGTGGTATTCAGGCTCAATAAAGGTTAAGTCAAGTCAAGTTAATAAGTATATATTAAATGCTTACAATGTGACAGTCACCGTGTTTTATTTAATGGGGGTGAGTTGGCATGGTCATATTTGTATTTTAAGAAGGCCACTTTGGCACCTGAATGGACAATGCACTGGAATGGGTTAATTTTGTGATATGGGTTCTCAAAAAGTTAACATGTACTTAAGCTGAATTAATAGGGGCAAAGTGACCAGAATGAGGGAGGGAAACATCTGGCCTGGAGAAGAGAAGGCTTGAATAGGGGTATGATCTCTATTTTTAAATATTTGCAGGGTTATTTTGTGGAAGAGGGATTCACTTTATGATTGGGCCCAGAATGTAGAGCTAGGAGCTAAAGGTAAAAATTATAGAGGGAAATTTTAGCTTGATGTAAGAAAAATCTCAAAGTTAAATGGCCTACCTTGAGGAACTGTGAATTCTTCATAATGGAAAGCTAGCTGAGCAGCAACTAGTAGAGGAGATTTCTGTTTAGGTATGGATTGGTGTACACAACCTTTCCTGTTCTGACAACCTATGAGAAAACTTTTTTCTCTCTCTGGATCATTTGAATTTTTCCCCGCTTATATGTGTTAAGTTCAAGGGAAGAGCTCAACTTTTCCAAAATGTACAGGAGTGATTTTAGTCAAGGCATGGTAGGTCTGAATGAACCTGACGTCCACCTACTAAGGACCCTCCTTCAGCTGTGATGGCCAACCCTTGAAAAGTTTAGACTGAGAGAGAAACTCCATATTTGGCAGAATTCAGAAACTGTGACAAAAAGCTACAGTTATAGCTGACTGCTCACCTTGACTTTAACGAGAGGACTTGGGTATTATCTTGGCTCAGTTGAAATTGTAAAGGTAAATGGTATTTCTCAATTGACATTCGAGGCACAGCTCCATAGAAAGGCGTTCGTGCCTTTTTTATTAGACACAGAACAGAAAGTGATCCAGGTAGTTTTCAACCAATTTCAGCTAAAGGGAAAGAAAGGACATTTGTAATTTATTGTAAACCTTAAGAACCAAGTGTATTAAATTTTTTTGGCTCTACTTAAATGAGCAGAATAAGATATTATGGGAATAAACCAGTAGTTACACGTTAGAATGGAAAGTTGTTATTTGCTCTTAATATTTTCCATTTTATTCAATTTTCTTTTGTTCCAAATTATTGCTAGTCAGATATTGGCCATCATACCTACTGGTTACTTTATTGTACAAAAGCCAACAAGTGCAACTTTGGATAAGGGTGATAGAAAGAGGTATTGTTTCAGAATGTATATGGGGGTTGATGGTAGAGAAAGAGACAGCTCTAGGGATGGGTATTTGTAGCTTTTCTCCTATGCTTAGTTTCTGATTGTGCTAAATCCTTGACCTTGAAATGGGGTCTCTATAGAGGCCAGTGGGAATAAGAAAATCCATCTGGAAAGAAAATAGGAGACCAATTCAAAGTTTCTGAAATGGAAGAGCCAGGAATGGATTGAAATGTCAGACTACATCCAAGAAAAATCAAACTATACAGGAACAAGAGAGTGGCTGATGAAATCAGGAAGATCTGGATTCAGATTCTGCCCTTAACACTGTGGGTGAGTGACTTTACCTTTCTGAGTTTTTTCATCTATAGATGGGATCATAGCACTTGTAATAATAGCCCTTACCTTACTGGGCAGTTTCAAAACTCAAATGAGATGTTTGGAAAGTACCTTGTGAACTTGAAAGTGCTCTATAAATGTCAGTTCTTTGTTACTATTGTTAAAAAGCTTTCATGACTAGCCTGTTGAATTTGCTGATGGAGCTAGGACCTGAGGGCTGCTCTTATGTGCAGATGGCATTGATTTTGAGGTTTGAAAAATATTTAAAAAACATTATTTGACCTTCACTCAACCCTGTGATATCAATGCTCCTTATTATCCCTGTTTTACAGATGGAAAAACCCAGTCTCAGGGAACTTGAGTGATTTGCTCTTGGCAATAATAATAACAATAATAATAATAATAATAATTAACAAATAGCTAACATTTAGATAGCATTTACTGTGTGCCAGGCACTTTGCAATTATCATTTCCACTTAATCCTCACAATGATTCTGGGATTTAGGTGCTATTATTAGCCCATTTTACAGATGAAGAAACTGAAGCAAAAAGAGGTTGAGTGACCTGCCCAAGGTCATACAGCTAAAGAAGTGTTTGATGTCAAAAGTGAACTCAAGTCTTCTTGACCTTAGGCTGGGGGCTCTCCCTACTGTTCTGTCCTATGACCAGGGTTAGAATAGAGATTCAAATACAGTTCTATCCTGCCTCCAAGTATAGTGGTATGTGCATGCTATACCTTAGCTGCCTCTTTGTACCACAGATGCTGCTAAATGATGCTAGTGTATTATTCTACATGGTTAGTTCTCATTCTGAAGTAAGTCGTGGACTCTGGAGGCTTTGATGGTTCCTATGTAAGTAAGCACAACTGTACCTATTTATTTTCTTTGATTTAGCTTGTTTCCCATGGGTGGTTAGCCATAAGCGCCCAAGTTGTAGGTTTGATCCGCGTGTGAGTCAGTTATCACATTTTCTTTAAATGTCCAATTATCTTATTCTGTGTACTTCCTTTTGACTTCCTTTCTTCTACAGGGTAGGAATGGTTGGCAGGTTTTAATGACATCTGAGCCTCTTGGGCATTTGCAAAGCTTTCATGATTGAACTAGTGACTGCTCAGGCTTTGTATTTTGGTTTGGAAATTGTCTGGGGAGCTTTTCAACACTGTTAAGCTGGGCTGTGACCAAAAATAGATAGACATTTTTAAAGACATAGGAAGGAAGACAGTTATAGCTTTGACCTGGAAAGATAACTCAAAGTCTAAGTGAAAGCCATTTGTGTGGTCCATATGGTTAGCATAGCCATATCTAAATGTATGAATTTCTGAGTTCTTGATAGTTGTCACTGAAGCTCAAGTAATGTGTAAAATGTAGCAGTAGTCTTTTGGAAATAATAACCAATATATATTTATGTGCTAGGCTCTGTGCTAAGCATTAGATACTCTATCCTTCGTCACCTGTGTCAGGGAAATGAATCTAATTTCAGGCTAGGTTGGAAGGGAAGACAGGCCATAATAGTCTCAAAGTTGGGGGTGGTGGTGGCAGAAAAGGCCCTGTATTTCATGTATTGCAGGCAATTGTCTACTTGGTTTACTTTCAGGGATAGATTTGTGGTTGCTTTTTGCTGCTACAGTTTTGGAATTCAGATTATACAGGACAAAGATCTTAGCTATTGAACGAAAAGATTTTTTTCCCCCCAAAGCATTGTCACAACGTAGCCACACACTAATAACAATCCATACCCTCCTGTGTTAGATTGTGTGTACTACAGCTAGACAGTAAAGGTGGGAGTTTTAACCGGGTTGGTTTCGGATAGGCACATGCAATTTAGAGCTGGAAGTGATTTTAGAAGTCATTTAATTAGCCCCATCATTAAATGGTTTGTATGACTATATTCCACTAAAAATTGGAGCTGAATAGCTGATGGTGCATAAAAGAAGTCTTAAGATGCTTGAAAAACAGGTTGGTTCTCTGAGCCCAGGGCAGCCACATCAAACATTCAAAAGTACCCTTGGGCAATGAGTGATCCATCTCAACATAAAGGACTCTGGCCACAAAGAGGACTCTAACTCTGAGTCCTGCCTTCTGTGTGCCAAACTTGAAATGTGAATCATTTGCAGCAGAGGGAGTTCTATTTTTGTGATTATTCGTCCCTCTCCTGAAAAGGCACTGTTCTCAGTATTTGTCCAGATAATAGTTCTCTCATGTTTCAGTTAGAACCTGGTCTAGCAATAAATTCATTATTGTTAGTATTCCTGTACTCGTTGGTGACTTTTAAGGTTTTCTAATGTTCTTTTTTGATCTTTCAGACCACAGTATGATGGATTGTCCACTGGCCACCAGTTTCTCAGCTCTGCATTGAGCTTAATTAATAGTCATTTTAAGGATGCATAAGAACAGGAATTAAATAGCAAATTTTTATATCATGGTAAAGAAAAAAGACTCAATAGTGTTTTTTTTAATCTGGAATAAGAAAATGTGACATTTTTGGTATAATCTCATTCATTATAAATCTTCTAGATTGCTTGGCCTAGATCTGTCAGTCAGAGAAAGTATATAATACAGTCTTAGACACTATACAAATATGGGTGAATTGACTTGTTTTTCTAACTGATACTTCTTTTTATGCAAGAGAAAGAAATGTTCTTAGACCTTTCCTGGGGATCTTATACAAATTTTAGCTTTTAAGGCACTGAAGATTCAGAAGAATCTGTTTTATAAAAGGAAAGAAAAAAACTTACCAGCAACAGTAGCCTTTAGAAGGACGAATAGATTTTATAAGCAAAGAAAATAAAGTGGATATCCATAGATTCATGAATGGCCAAACAAAGTGTGGTGTTGGATGCTGTTCTGAAGAGGAGTCCATAGGTTTCACTAGAGACTGTCGAGGGGTCCATAACAAAAAAAGGTTAAGAAACAGTCTCTAGTGAAACCTATGGACCCCTCTTCAGAATAACATTTTTAAATGCATATAATAAAATACATAGATTACACAGGAAACTAATTCTGTTGAAATAGTTATCTATATATCTGTATATTTATATAGCCATGTATGTATATATATATGTACAGACACCCTATATATGTGTATGTATATATGTATGTGTATTTAGTTTGTGGGCCACAATTTAAGAATTCCTGATGTAATAGAATATTGTGATGAATGTGAAATGATGAAAAGTGATGAACATGAAGGGTTTTTTTGGGGGGGGTGTAGAAGACATTAATGACTTAGAGGGATCAGGATCTTCACAAGGGAAGTAATAACTTGAGCTTAGGCTTGCAGGGCAATAGTGTTTCTAAAAGGTGGAGGGGAGTTTGAGATTGTTTTCCAGTCACAGGGGACTGTATTAAGTCCTATTCCTAGCTCCTAATAATTGGCTTTTTTCCCATGTGATATTCCCCAATATGTGAAGTATTAAATAGTAAGCCTTTAGTGGATATGAACTGCTTTTAGTAATTCATAATTAGAACTATTTATTCTTTCACTGGAAAACCATTCTGGCTTTATTTCAAAGGTTTTAACTGGGTGAGAGGGGTGAGGTGGAAGGGAGGGAGAGAGAAAAGTGGAAGGAAAGGGAAGGAGCTTTTAGGAGGAAGAATAGATTGTATAAGCAAAGAAAATAAAGTGGATATCCATAGATTCATGAATGGCCAAACAAAGTATGTAACATATTTTAATGTCTGAAGACCAATTCAGCAGAGTTAGGGTTAGGGCAATCAGAAATGAAGTCCATGTGCATACTTTGACTTCCTTGTTCTCTTCTGTTATACGGTCCCTTATGAGCTCATGACCACCTGTGTAGAAGCTTAGAACCCTGTAGGCTCCAGGAACATTTTCTAAAACTCAATTAGAATCATTAGAGCAAAGCTCTATCTCTTTGAAAAAAGGTCCAATAAATAGACCAAGTTAGCAATGAAGGTAAGCCAAATATTATCTATTTTAAAGTTCTCAATAATTAATTAATATTAAATTAAATTAAAAATGAAATAAATATAAATATTTTTAATATTTTATTAACAAGTCAATTCACCCATATTTGTATAGTGTCTAAGATTGTATTATATACTTTATCTGCTTGAAACATCTAGGCCAAGTAATCTAGAAGATTTATAATGAATGGGATTATACCCAAAATGTCACATTCATTTATTCTCCCCCCAAACACCCTGCCAACCAGTCACTCAGAAATCCCAAATTGCAATTCTGGAAGAAGTATCATATCATATTGCTTCCCCACCAATCACTGTCTGAGGATCCTCTGGGAAAAGAAGAAAATTGGTGAAATATCATTGGCATGGGTCAGTGATAGGACCTTTCTCATGCACAAAGGGAAAGCTGGGAAGTCACTGCTGTAACCTCCTCCTCCACTGATCTCACATGGATTTGGTGAATTGCTTTTTTCTTTGATTCTGGCCTGTAGTAAAGAGTATTTTTTTTTTTATTAATTTCACTCAGGTATGTAAGGTTTTACACAGAAATCATCTTGCCTTTCCAAGTATGGATGCAGATTTACCATCAAACCACTCATGTGTAAAGGTATTTATTGTCAAATGTAGGATTTGAAAATAGGAAGTTTATCTTCATTAATTCTGTTTCATTCTAGCAAACAATCCTATGAACCTAGAAGAAAGATCAATAATTCAAGGAGAGACTTTGCAGAAGCATAGAGGTAGATGTACTGTGTCTGAGGAACAGAAAGTAGGTGAATTTGACTGGATAAAATGCATGAAGGGGAGAAATATGTAATAAGGCTGGAAAGGTAGACAGAATCCACAGTCTAAAAGGCTTTATATACCAAACGGGAATTTTCAACTAGAAGCAATAGAGAGCCACAGGTGCTTCTTGAGTAGATCAGTCACATGATTGGTACTGTGATTTAGGGCTATTAATTTGTGGGGGAGAAACTGGCAAATGGAAAAATTAGATGCAGGGAGATTAAGTAGTATTCCTACAACTGGGATGGTGGCCATGGGAGTAGAGTGAAAGGAATACTTTTCAAAAGGTTGACCGTTAGGTATTTTTTTTTTGCCCACGAAACTCATTAAGCCTGTAATGGAAAGGCTGTAATCCATGTTGGAGAAAGAGTTAGGACTTGTTGAAAGAGCACAGGGCCTAGAGTTAGAGAACCTGGCTTTGAGTTTAGATCTTTTACTTATTGCCTCTATTCATTGGCAGGTGATGAAAGCTCTCTTGACTTCAGGTTTTTCATCTATAAAATTAAAGGGTTGGACTAGTTGGTCCTGAAATTCCCTTTGTGCTTAAAATGCTAAAGTCTTATATTTTTTTGGCCCACTTCTGTAACTTCCAGTATTATCACATCTTATGAACGTGACTTTGGTCATACTGGCAGGTTAACTGCTTGACTGCTTTCTAATTTAAATATTTTTAATTGGATGTATCATAGCAATCCCTTTTCTCCACTCACATGGACCTCACCATAGTTCTCATCACTTCATACCTAGAATATAGTCTTCTAATTGAATTCTCTGTTTTTATTTTCCCATCTCTCCAAGTCATCTTCTGCCTAGCTGCCAAAACAATCTTCCTCAAGCAAAGTTTTGACTGTCTTATCTCCTTCTCTAATGAAGAATATTCAGTGAATCCTTATCTCTCCTAAGATAAAATTCAAACTCCTCAACTTTCCATTTGAATTCCTTCACAGTTTGGTTCCAACCCACATTTCTAAATTTATTTAATAACGTCCTTCCCCCCCCCCCCCCTTTATACTTACTAAAATCCAGCAAGTCTGGTCTACTTGCCCTTCTCAGAACAACATTTCTTCTTCTATCTCTGTGCTTTGCATTGCCTATTTTCTCCATCTGAAATGCATTCTCTCCTTCCTTTTGTCTCTTGAAATGCTTGGCTTCAAGGTACACCCCAGTATCATCTTCTATGGGAAACCTTTCTTTGTCCTGTTCATTCTCCTTCTCTCTCTCCCTCCCTCTTTGCCTTCCTCCCCTCCTTCCTTTTCCTTCCACTTTTCTCTTTCCCTCCCTCCCCCCTCCAGGTTAAAACCTTTGAAATAAAGCCAGAATGGTTTTCCAGTGAAAGAATAAATAGTCCTAATTATGAATTACTAAAAAAAGTTCACTAACCAAAATAGGCAAAAGTAATTAGACTCCTAATTGTAAAACCTAAGATGAGTGTCTATCATAGCACAGAAAATGTCTAGATTGAGAGAACTGTCAAAGAGCAAAGCAACTGTGAATTTTATAATCAATACTAATTCAAAAGGGACTTAAAAATACCCCTCTAGTATTGGAGTTAGGAGGCTTGAATTACAATCCTAGTTTTAACACCTATTATCTAGGTGGCCACTAGCAATTCATTTACCTTTTTTTTTTTTTTTGCTTTTTGGAGGGCAGTTGGGGTTAAGTGACTTGCCCAAGGTCACATGGCTAGTTTTTTTGTGTGTTAAGTGTCTGAGGCCGGATTTGAATTCAGGTACTCCTGACTCCAGGGCTGGTGCTCTATTCACTGTCACTGCGCCACCTAGCCGCCCCTCATTTACCTTTTCTGAGCCTCAGTTTTTGCATATGAGAAACAGGGAAAATAATATAATATCTGCATTTCTTACCTTATAGGTTTTTTTTTGCAAAAAATAGTACTTTACAAATATTATAGACCCAGAGAATGTGAGCTTCAATTTCTTATAATTTATATTTTATTGATGTCAGAAATTCTGAAGACATTGATCTTAATGGTATTTAAATGTCAATGACATAAGTTCAAAATGTTACCTCAAAGTCTAAACCAAGATGGTAAATAAACAGTTTTATAATGTAATTACTTTATTTTTTAGAAGGACAGAGAATTCTGGGAATCTGGTGGCTTTGAACAAGGCCCTAATTTTTTCTATGACTTGATTTCTCTATGGGTTAAGGGATGGCATGAGAATTGACATAATATTCTATGTGAAATTCTTTGAATTCCTTAGAAGTATATAAATTCAACTTATATGATTCATTTGTAGGCACCATAATTAGACAGTCTATGTACTGTAACTATAAGAATCATCGTCCAGTTTTGTGTATGTACTAAATGGTCAGTGTTGACCTTCATGGAGAGGTGATGAGGGCTAGGTCTAAACTGACCACCATAAAGCACTAGGAGCTAATATAAGTTCTGAGGCAAAATCTTAAACATTTTTTCTTTGAATAAGTCAATCTAAATTTTTGTATCTGATATTCCAGTGGATTCTGTGATTTAATAGCACATGCACACTTTGTATAAGAATGTACAAGCAGAGTTCCAAAGTTTCATCTTCCTGGAAACATACCAAGTTGCTCAAGGAGCTCTTCAATATATCCTCTCTCTATATATCTATATCTATACACACACACATTCATGTGTATGGTTATATGTGTTATATTTGGAGGTGTTCTAACACTCTACAATTTTTATTTTCTCTTTCTTTCTTTGTTTCTTTGTTTCTTTCTTTGTTTCTTTGTTTGTTTGTTTGTTTGTTTCTTTCTTTTTCTTGTTTACATCACTCATTTTCACGAGATTTTTGAATTACAAATTTTCTCTCTGTCATTCCCCTACCCCAACCCTAAAAGAGCAATCCCACTGTAAATCCCCTTCCCTGATCTGCTCTCATACTTTCAGGTAGGGCAGGGAGGGTCTCCCTACCCCAGCCCCTGTATATCTTAATTCCTAGTTGCCAAAATTGCAGAGTTTTGAATTCTAGATTCTTTTGATTCCTCCCTTGTCACCCACCCCCACTGGAAGGACAGTCAATTCAATACAAGCTGTGGATGTGTGATTATACAGGACATCTTCATAGTGGACATCTTGTGACAGTGATCATATGTCCCTCCTTCCTATCCCCCCTCCTTGTTCTGTTCTCTACCCTGTCCCTGTCTCTTTCTTCAAGTGTGTGCTTCCAGCATCCCTCACCCAGACCCTGCCCTCCCCTCCATTATCCCCCCCTCTCATCCCCATGCCCCCTACTCTCCTGTGTGGCATGATGCCCAGTTTAGAGTT
>CM053601.1:108363804-108381658 GCA_028646575.1 Pseudocheirus occidentalis | reverse complement strand
ATTTTGTGATCCAAAACTATACCAGCATATTCATAACCATCATGGGTGTTGTGAATATCTCATTATTGATACACCTGTATATATCTTGCTTGTACACAGTTGTTTTTGTTATATTCTCTATTAGATAGTGAGCTTCTCTAGAGATTTTGTTGGTATCCACAGAGCTTAGCAAGGTCCCCAGCACAAAGTAGGCACTTAATAAACACTTTTTGACTGGCTTGCTGACTTTGTTGTTGTTCAGTCATGTCCGATTTTTTTGTGATACCCTGGATCATAGCACACCAAGCCCTTCTATCTTCCATTATCTCTTGAAATCTTTCCAAGTTCATGTTCCTTGTTTCCATGATACTATCTATCTCATCCTCTACTTTCTTTTTCCTTTTCCTTCCAATCTTTCCCCAAATCAGTGTCTTTTCTAATGTGTTCCATCTTCTCATTATGTGACCAAAGTATTTAAGCTTCAGCTTCAGTATTTGATCCAGTGATTAGCCTGAATTAATATTCTTAAGCATTAACTGATTTGACCTCCTTGCTATCCAAGGGATTCTTAAGAGTCTTCTCCAGCACCATAATTCAGAAGCATCCATTCTGTGGTGCTCGCACAGCCATACATTGCTGCTGGAAAAGTGACAGCTTTGAGTGTATGTACCTTTGTTGGCAAGATGGTGTTTTTGCTTTTTAGTATACTGTCCAGATTTGCCACAGCTTTCCTTCCAAGGAGCAAGTATCTTTTAATTTCATGGCTGCAGTTGCCATCTGCAGTGATATTTGAGCCCAAGAATATAAAATCTGATACTGCCTCCATTTCTTCTCCTTATATTTTCTAAGAAGTAATGGGAACAGTTGCCAAGATGTTAGCTTTGTTTTGTTTATGTTAAGCTTTAAGCCAGCTTCTACACATTCTTCTTTTACCCTCATCAAGAAATTTCTTGATTTCTCTCTTCACTTTATGCCATCACAGTAATATCATCTGCATATTTGAGATTGTTCCTATTTTACTCAGCAACCTTAATTCCAGCTTTTGATTCTTCTAGCCTGTCATTTCATGGGATGTAATCTTATATAAGTTAATTAATAAGGTGACAATATACAGCTTTATGGTACCCCTTCTCCAATCTTAAAGTAATCAGTTGTACCATGTTTGGTTTTATCTGTTGCTTCTTGGCCCATATAAAGGTTCCTCAGGAGACAAGTAAGATGATCTGGTAGTCCTATCACTTTGAGGACTTGTCACATTTTGTTGTGATCCATGCAGTCAAAGACTTTAGGGTTGTCAACAAAGAAGAAATAGGTGTTTTTCTGGAGCTCCTTTGCTTTCTCCATAATCTAGCTAACATTGACAATTTGGTCCCTCGTTCCTCTACCTCTTTGAAAACCAATCTGCTCTTCTGGTAATTCTTGGTTTGTATATTGCTGAAGCCTATCCTAACCTTCCTAGCATGTGAAATGAGTGCAATTGCTCAGTAATTTCAACGTTGCCCTTTTTTTAGGATTGGGAAATAAACTGATCTTTTTCCAATCCAGTGTATTTTCTAAATTTCTTGGCATATTAAGTGCAGCATTTTAACAGCATCATATTTTAGAATTCTAAATGGCTCAGCTGGAATCCTATCACCTCCACTAACCTTATTGTTATACACATTTCCTAAGGTCTGCTTGACTTCATTCTCCAGGGTGTCTGGTTTTAGATCATGAATACTGGTCATATTATGGTATTTCTTGTATTGTTCTTAGGGTATTCTTGCTGCATCTTTTAAAATTTTTCTTCTTTTGTCTTTTATAATACCCATTTTTGGCATGAAATGATATCTCTAATATTCTTGAAAAGACCTCTTGTCATTCCCACTCTATTGTTTTATTTCTCTGTATTGCTCACTTAAGAAAACCTTAACTTTCCTTGCTATTCTCTGAAATTCTGCATTTAGTTTGCTGACTGCTGTATGATTAACATTGTTTTCTTCAAAGACTTTACTATATAGTTTAATTTAGAAAATTTTTATTAGATACGTACTGTGTTTTGGGTCATGGGTTAGGCAATGAAGGGATAAGAAGTACAGACAAACCAATTGTTGTTTTTCCTTGTTTTTGAAGAAGACAAATGACATCGTGTTGTCAGGGTAATATAGTGGATGATGGATGATGTCTTGATTTGATCATGACTTGGATTTAAGTGGGGAAGGATGACTGGTGATGACCCAGGATACAGTAGATGTCCTTGGCCTCTTTGATGTCTGATGAAGTTCTCAGCATTCCACAGTGCCTGTTCTCATCTGCCCATTTCACTAGTGGAAGTCATCATATGCTTGGGTTAGACATCCCCATAACTCACTGAGGATGGATTTGAGGCTTGTTGGTTACCCTCAACCTAGTTTAGTCCATCTGCCAAGATGATTTACCAAAGGGTGGCTGCTGTATATGCTATAGCTTCTAGGAGCCACAGATAAGATCTAGGTGAAGGTACACACCATAAATATATGAGTAGCCCTGAAAAGGGTTCAGTAAGCCCTCACACCAGAGGTGCTAGTCTTCCATGAACACCTCATACACCCTAGATAAGCCAATAGCTCCTTCTCAAAAGGATCTTAGACTACCATAGTGGCGTAAGACTTTAAATGCTTAGGTGGATCTGTAATGCTATTAATTTCTGTCATTGATTTTCTCTTTCCTGGCACAGACTGCAACCACTTCATGTTTTTCCATTCTGTATGATTCTTATGTGTATGCCCCCATAAATTCTCTATAGAATATCTGCCCCACTTATTGGAGGCCATTCTCTGTTCAATGAATTGCTCCAGAGTACCAGAATAGCCCATGGTCAGGTGGTGGTGGGAGCCTATCTTTTTACTACATGACTAACCTTCCTTTTCCTGGGCATGCATGTTTTAGTGATGTCTTTTTGGTCACTTGTTAATGAGTGAATTCATGCACAAAACCATTTTAAGTTCTTATTGTGTGCTCAGTTCTGGGGAGATGAATACAAAATTTTAGCAAGATGAGGCATTGTATTTTTACTGTTCCTCTTTGGTAGTGTGTGTTCGTGGCTAAATTTTAATTCAGAGCAACACCAATTAAGAGCAAAAATATATTAAAACAAACGTGGTATATTAAAGAATTAATATGGTTTAAAATTAATCTACCTTCTATTACTCTCTTTGATGCTTGGGCAAATTTGAAAAAACAATACCCCAAATAAAGCCATTACTACATAGCTATAGAGTCTGGCAAAACAGATTCCCTCTTTGGATATATTCTAAAAGTCTACCTTTTTATGCATGGATTTTATCTTCAATTTTTTGGACTGAATGATTCATCATTGTGTTGATCAGAGTCCTAAAGTATTTCAAAGTCGTTTTTCTCTATTATGTAGTTATTTTTTCCTGCCAATTCTGCTCACTTCACTGCATCAGTTCATAGAGATTTCCCCAATTTCCCAATGAAAGTATTTTATAATTTTTAAGGCAAGTAATATTTTATTATATTCACATTATATTCACAAACAAGATGCTTAACCATTCCCCAATAGGAGGACAGCTCCTTAATTTCCAATGTTTTACTCTCTTGAAAAGAAAAGATATAATTTTTTTCTTTTACTTTTTTTGGTGAATATAGATTCTTTTTCTCTTTCTTTGATTTCTTTGGGGATAAAGACCTAGTAGAGGTATAATCAGTCACATTTTAGTAACATTTGGAGCATAGATTCAAGGAATTCACATTCTAATTGGAAAAGACAACATAATGGGAAGTAGTGACTGGGGAGGAGTGTTTTGGTTCAGATAGTTGCAGGAATAGTAATTGAAGCTAGATGGACATGCAATTTACTCTAATAATGGTAGAATTTATTTTATTATGGCTTCAGAACTGGAAATAATTGAATAGGTATGTGTGAAATGGCAAGGAGGCTTTTAAGAAGATAGCCAGGAAATAAAGTGAAACATGACTAGAATCTCCTAAATATAGCGAAACATTTGAGGCAGGCAACAATCAAGACACTGGAAGCTTTTCTAGGGTGGAAATTCTGGAGATGAAAGGGTTAAAGCTTCTAATCCTGGTCTCTAGTCTGGGTAGCAAGGCCCCTTATTGTTTACCACATTGTAGGCATTTAATATAATAATACTTGCTGAATAAATGAATACAAGTGCCTAACAAACAAAAATAACTTCATTCAAGAAAGGAAAAAAAAGTACGTTATGAAATCTAAGATGAAAAATTGTTCCTTTTGGGTGGAATCAGAAGGGAAGGTCTAGTTGTGAGAAACATTGTGAGAAAATGCTTATAAGCTGGAAAGCATAAGGTATTTTGTGGGGTTGGGACAGAGGGCAATCATAAAGTATGCCTGTTTCTTTTGAGCTGTAAGTAGAAAGAGGGAAGTATTATAAAATAAGCTTACATTGCTAGAGTTGTACCAAAGTTTAGAACTTTGAATGCCAGGAAAAAGGAGTTGAAACTTTATTCACTAAGAACTGTTGAGCAGAGGATTAATGGAAACCTATCTATGCATAACAAGGATTAATCTAAAGCTATATGAAGGATGGATTGGAGGGTTCAGGAAGTAGGGTTTGGAAGACCTTTTAGGTGGTTACTATAGTGGGTAAAGTGAAGGCTAATAAGAGCCTGTATTAGGGTGAAAGGGAATTGAAAGGAGGGATGACCATTAAGGATATGATGAAAGTTGAATCAACAGGACTTGGTGATTGGATATCAGATGAAGGAGAGTGAAGGAATGAAAGCTGACACGGAGTTTTTAAACATGGGACGCTATATACTTATGATAGAAATAGTGAAATCAGAAGTTATCAGTCAGAAGGAAAGAAGATATTAACATGCATGAAACAATAGTCAACAGAAACTAGCTAATTAGGTGCCAAATGGCATGGTGCAGACTAGGTTTGTTAGGATAGCATAGAGAGCAGGCAACACAATGTAAGGGAAAGCATTATTTCGTTTTTTCCAATTAGAATGTGAGGACAGAAAGAGTCAAGAATAAATTCATGAAGGAGATAGGACTTGAGCTGAGTTAATGATGAGAAGGATATGAATAGGCAGATGGTAAAGATGGTAAAAATGCCAGGTGTAGATAGTAGAATCAGCAAAGTCAAAGGGGGGTAGAAATAACGTGAGGTGTGAATCTAGTTCTTCTAATTCCTGTGTCAATGATTTTTTGAACATATTCTCTTGTCCCTTCAGAATTAGCCCTCTAGCTTTGTCCTTGTGAGCACCGATTAGATATTTGGATTTTTTATCCTCCTAAACTCTGACGATTTTGGAAGTTTCAAAGGATTTAGAGTTAGGAGAGACTTTAGAGATCATCTAGTTTAATTACCTTTTACAAATGGGGAAATGGAGGCCTAGTGAAACTTATGAGAGAGGGAATAGACCTACCTGCTGTAGCAGAAGCAAGTCAAGAAACAATAGAGTCAATGAGCAAAGTTCGTTCACTCCGAAATCTGGAACCAGAGGGCCACATGTTAGGGACATTTGTGTGATACTGTTGTCCATGACAGAGCTATAGAGAAGCACTGGAGACTGCTCAGTCTGAGGATCATTTTACATTTTCCTTTGTTTCATGGGTTGTATGATAAGGACAAGATATGAGCTGGACAAGTGATAAGGTTGACAAGTAGACAACTTGAGTACTCCACTAGGATCCTTATGATGTCTAGAAAGAGTGAAGGAAGTCACTAGATCATTGAATGGATCTTGGGTGGTGAACTTATGGGAAGAAATGCATGCGAACTACTCCAAATGTGTAGATATTCAATGATTTGCACCATTGAAGAAAGCGTCCAAGTAAATTGAGTCACTGATCTATTTGAGTATTTGGGCAAAGGAAAGAAATACTCAGTACCATCAGACATTCTTAGTTACTTACCCATCCTGCCTCATGGAAACAACAAATTCCTGAGAATGGAACATGCATTTATTAAGTGCTACTGTATTCTAGGCACTGTCCTAAGCACCTTACAGATATTAGCTCATTTCATTGAGTCTGGGATAGAAGGACCTTGTAGTCATTTGGAAACCTATTGAAATAGTTCAGGGAACTGGAAATTGAAGATATTATGTGGTAACAATAATAACAGAAAGGAGGGGATGGATATGGGAAAGATTATGGAAATAAAATTAATGGGATTTGGCAACATTTTGGATGTGGGAGGTAAAAGTCAAATTATAGTAAGTAAAAATTAAAAAATCCTGAAGAATATCATTTAAAAATGGATATAAATGCATTGCTCAATTCTAGAAAACTAAAATATACACACCTTAAAAAAACTGCAAGATGGTTTTGGGGTATGTGTTCCTCTGTGTTCTCAAATAGATTTTTGTGCTTCTTATTTGAGAACCAGGCATTGGTGAACCAGATGTCAAAATGTTGGTCCAAATATTCTTGGTGCAAGTCAAGCTTTAATTTTTTTTTACATTTTAAGATAGAAATATGCAAATCAGGAAGCAATATAAAGTATGTCTTATCCCACTGATGCTGGGAAATAGGTTTTCTTTTTAGTATCTCATAATCCTTGGTGATGTGACAGGACTCAGAGAGCTCTTTCCAAATTAGCTCATCTCTTCTATAAATATGTCATGACCATATGCTAGTTGTGTTAGCAAAATCAATTTTTTCCTCCATTGTACCTTATGTAATCTTGCCCAGTGCTGTGAGTATTTCTGTTTAAGATTCTTGTGTACTGCCATGAAAAATTCTCTGGGCTACATGACTTCACTGAGGGGTTTTCAAAGTTTTCAGTGATTTTATTTATCAATCAATCAATCAATCAATATATATATATATATATTTATTAAATATAAATTGCAAACGAAGAATCAGGTTGAATATTGAAGGGTAATCAGAGGTAACTAAGAGAGGAAACATATTGCGATGGACTAGAAATCATCTTGGCTCTGTTGCTTACTACTTGTCTGGTCTTAGTAAAGTCTGTTAATCCCTTTGAACATTTCCAACATCTCCAGACTTCTCAGACTGAACATGTACCACACCGAGTTTATTTTCCCCCTGAAAGCTTTGTCTCCTCCTAACTTCCTTGTTATTGTTGAGGGTACCACCAGCCTCCCAGTCACCCATGCTTGAAACCTCGGTGTCCTCACTGACTCCTCAGTCTCTCTTAGCACAGTGCCTGACACATAGTAGGAACTTGATAAATGCTTGACTGACTGAGTGACTCTGAAGTTCTTTATTTTCTTGTCTGTAAAATGAGTCTGGCTGTTTTCATTGGCACTTCTGTGGAAAGCCCAAATCTGTCAGGATTTAGATTTAATGAAAATAATTAGCACTAATATTTATCCCTAACTTTAAAGTTTGCAAAGGGTTTTATACATTTGATTTCATTTGATCCTCACAAAATTATTATAATGTGGGTGCTACCAGCCAGGAAAGGTTAAAAGACTTATCCAAAGTCACAGCATTTGTAAGTGTCAGAGTTAGGATCTGAACTTGGGTCTTCCTGACTCCAAATCTAATGTCTGTGGTCAGGATGCTGAATGAAGTTAGTGATGAAAGTGAATGCAGTGAGTGAAGGCATGTGACAAGCTATGACTATAAAATGTTGGAGCCTTGGGTTTCTATCCTTCTATCTCAACTGAGAGAAGGACTCTGAGGTTCTGTTTTCTTATCTGTAAAATAAGTCCAGCTGATTTCATTGGCTATTGTGGTAAATTACCAAGGCTTCATTCATAGGTATCTATGCCAGTTGTAATAACTGTTCTGTTCTAAGGCTCTCCCTACCTTCCATCTGATCACCTACCCACACCCCCTCATCTCCCTGTCCCCATCCCCCCTGCCACTGTACAACAAAATGAAAGAAAAAAATAGAAGAGATCTCTGGTTAGATGAAGCCTCATGCTGCCAATCTTAAAAGTACCAGCTAAGGTAACTTCAAATTTCCATACCTAGAGATGGAAGCCTGGCTGGAAACCCACGACAGTGTTCTTAAGAATGGTTCAGGGCAGCTAGGTGGCTCAGTGAATACAGCACAGGCCCTGGAGTCAGGAGGACCTCAGTTCAAATCTGGCCTCAGACACTTGACACTTGCTAGCTGTACGACCTTGGGCAAGTCACTTAACCCAATTGCCCCGCATTCCTCCCTTAAAAAAAAGAAAGAATGGTCCAGTTTGGGGTATCTCAAATGGTAGTACACTGATATCACTTAGAAACAAGGCACCCATATTCTAGAAGAGACCCTTCCTCATGTCCCAGGATATGATACGTTTCTATTTTCTCCTAATTTGTCTCAGATTAAGAAATTTGAATAGGTCATGTCAGAAGAGAAGGGCATATCAAAAGGCTCTGATGTACTTTGAGTGTTCCACTGAGAAAAATGTTTCATACATCATCTTGATAGGTAAAACTGCATATAGGAAGAAAACTGATTCAGAATTTGTTTTCTTTAGAATGTAACTTTTGTGTCTCTGTAACCCAGAATCTAACATAATACCTAACACATAGCAAGCACTTAATAAATGCTTATTTATCAATTGATTCAGGGTTGGCTTTATGAATATGAAGAGCAGGCAATCACCTTATGTGGTATAATTGAGGGTTACCAAGAAGGTCTTTGGTCCCCAAAGGATTTCTCCCACCTACCTGCCATGAGCAATTTAAATTCTACTGTTTGACATAAAATAACATTTCATCATTAAAATAATGCAGACTCCCTGGAATTGGGTAATAATACATTAACCTGTTATCATTTATTTATCTATTTTTAGTTTGAATTCATTGACTATGTTGCATTTCCCAAGTGACAACTAAATTAAATGAAGCAAAGAAACAAATGGGAAGATTACTGTCATAATTCAAAGGTAGAGAAACCAAGAGGACCAGAGAGAGGTGACGATCCCTGCCACCCCTCCCCCAGTTAAAACAGAAAATATTATCAAAGAGATGTATGACTGGGGAAAGTGGTGCATTTTGTAGTGGAAGGGAACAATAATTTTGAAGGACAGGAGAGATGTGGCTCGGATGCTTTCATGGGCAGCAAGTATACCAAAATGCTCAGTAATTGCATGGTGAAAAAGGAAATGGAAGGAGCAGGTGCCAGTGTGCTAAAGACAAATTTACTTATGACCAATTTTGATTTTATTCACAATGTTTTCAAGTTACATAAGATATTTGGCGATATAGTTAATAGAGTGCTGAACTGAGAGTCAGGAAGATGTGAATCAAAATCCTGCCACAGGTATTTGCTAGTTATGTGACAGTGGGCAAATCACAGATCCTTTCTCTTCTCATCCGCAAAATGAGATGGTTGGATTGCCATGATCTTTAAGGTTCCTTCTTTTTTCTGAATCTAATCCTATGATCTTTTTCTCTAAAGATCTTAGTTCCTTCCAAATGTCCTAGAACTGCTAACCATAATTCATGGAATCCATGATTAGGTAGGCCCCTCTTGGATCTTTCCTAAGAGAGCTGAGTTCCTGAAGTTCCATATTGTAAGATTCTCTTAGTATGGCATGTTCCCTAAGCATGATGCTGCAAATCTCGTTTGTCCATATGACATGTAACCAATTTGAATGGGGAGATTATGATTATACTTTGCAGGTAGAGAATCCAAGATGCCCAGAGAGACGATGCTCTCCAAACCCTTGTCTCCCTTTAAAAACTACTTAAGGGATAATATCAGATGTATAACTGAAAAAATGAGGTAAGTGGGTTACACAGTGAGCGTGAAATATTACCTGTGTGATTCATCGGTTTTGACACAATGTCAGGAGACTTAGAGAAATTCCTCTAGCATGTTAAGTGGAGACCCTCTGAAGAATTTTTCTGAGGACATGGAATGAAAAGATATGGATGGGTCACAGTTTACATTGTTGGAGGGAGCACCCACATTGATGAGACCACAGAGCTGTTATAGTAAGTTTTGAAGGCTTGTCTGAGTTTGGGCAGTAACAGCCATAGCTAATGGTCAGGTGGAGCAGGCACATGACTGGGCTCCAAATACTGCCATTGGTTACGAAGATCCATATGGAGAATTGGGAGTATAGAGATGAAATTATGGGGCACGTGAGTCAAGAGGTGTTAAATCAATTAAAAACCAAAGAGCAAATCACTGGGCTAAATGCTGAGGATACAAAGACAAAACTGAAGAAATCCCTGCTTTTGAGGAACTTATATGCTACGGGAGGGATATATATACACAGATCAATGAGTACATAGAATATGCAAATAAAAACAAGTATTTTTTTTTTAATTTTTGCTTTTTGGAGGGCAGTTGTATGGTTATTTTAAGTGGCTTGCCCAAAGTTACACGGCTAGTAAGTGTGTCAAGTGTCAGAGTCCAGATTTGAACTGACTGCAGGGCGAGTGCTCTATTCGCTGAGCCACTTGGCCACCCCATATATACAAGTAATTTTAATAGGGAAAAGACTAACAACTGAGGGGTTGAAGAAGGAGGCCATTCCATATATATGCAAAGGCAGGAAGGCAAGGAATGGAAGAGGCAATCAGTAGGGCAATTTGAATTGAATGAATATCACATAAACAGGAATCTTATGAAATATGACTAGATAGATAGATGGAAACCATATTGTGAAAGTTTAATGCTAGGATGAGAATGTTTTATTTTATTTTAGAGGCAACCCGGAGACACTGAATCCTTTGGGGTGACATGGATTTACAGTTTAAGACTGTCCTTCTGGCAATTGTATGGGATATGGACAGTAGAGTGGAGGAACTGGAAGCATGGCAATTAGCCAAGTGAAAACAAATGATTTGTCAGAAGAACTAAACTTGTGGCAAAGGGGAAATGAATAGTGAATATGAGAGAAAGATCCAGCAGAACCTTCACTAGCTGAAAGAATTTTTATTCACCATTTTTTTCTACAAGCCATTCATTTAAAATTTTTACACAGCCTATGTATGCATAGCCAGAGTGTCTTAATGAGTCCCTTAGCAACAACTGGCATCAAAGAAAGAATTGTGTTTTTCTGAGTTATGATGTCATTTTATTCATTGCCTAAACTTTGGTAACAGATCAGCAACTGGCTTCCCATGACATTTATTTATTATAAAACTTCCCCAATTTGCCTTTATCAAAGATCAATAGAATGAATATCTATGACTTTAATCAGTTTGACACCTTTGAGAAAATTCACATAAATAGGCCATTTACTAGAATACTGAAAATTTGGTTATTCATTCCTATTTATATTCAGATGATGTCCTAGGAATTGTTCTTTGCAACATATTTTTCAAGACATGCCAATTACACTTCCTGGCTGGGTATAAAAATCTCCTATTTCCAGCATCTTCCAAAGCTAATTTATGGGAAAAAGACAGTCCCTCCTGATTCATTCTCCTTCTGAAAGTTGGCTCCTTTTAATTCAATTAAAGTAGTTTATTTTATCTGTAAATTGTTTCAAACAAAGCTATGGCTTTTTTAAAATGGCATTTCAAGAAATTCTGGATTGAGCTGGATTGTACTTTAAAACTAATTTATATTGTCACAGAATCTCTTGCCTTTGTAATTAATGTTGAAAGTCAGACACACTCCTCTAACTCATCTGGAATACTGATTCATGCTTTTAGAGAGTGTCTAGGCTACAGAGCCTTAATTTTTCATTTTTAGCTACTTTGAGAACTTCTTTTCATGAGCTATTGATTCAGTCTGTTGAAGTTCAAATGGAAACATAAGTTCTAGTCTGCTTTCACACAAGTCTTCAAACTGACCTCTTCTGCCAAAAAACACTGGTCAAAATCCATCAACATGCAGGGTATAATTCAGAGACAGACATTCTTTGTTTCCCTTTTTTTAATGGACAAACTTCTTGCTTTCAAGCTTCTTCTGTACCTGATTTGATTATTGTAATAAGAGGCAGCATAGTCATAGACAAAATTGTCAAGTAGGCAAACATCATGTGTGTTTTAAAAAATAATTAATTTCTTTATTTTTAGTTTTCAACATTCACTTTTATAAGATTTTAAATTCCAAAATTTCTCCCCTCTTCCATTATGCCTTACCCACAATGGCATACATATATTTAATACAATTGTATGTGTATAGCCTACACTCTACTATAGGCTATACACATACAATCGTATTAAATGTATTTCCACATTATTCATGTTGTGAAAGAAGAATTAGAACAAAAGGGAAAAACTAGGAGAAAGGAAAAAGAAGAGAGAATATAGTATGCTTTCATCTTCATTCAGACTCCAGAGTTCTTTTTCTGGATGTGGATAACATTTCCTGCCATGGGTCTTTTGGAATTGTCTTAGCACCTTGCGTTGCTGAGAAGACCTAAGTCTGTCACAGTTAGTCATTGTACAATGTTGCTGTTACTGTGTACAGTGTTTTCCTGGTTCTGCTCACTTAACTTAGCATCAATTCATGTAAGTCTTGCCAGGTTTTTCTGAAATTCTCCTGTTTATCCTTTCTTAAGGAAAAATAATATTCCATTACATTCATATACCACAACTTATTTAGCCATTTTCCCAACTGAGTGCATACTCAATTTCCAATTCTTTG
Source organism: Pseudocheirus occidentalis (assembly GCA_028646575.1). NCBI lineage: Eukaryota > Metazoa > Chordata > Mammalia > Diprotodontia > Pseudocheiridae > Pseudocheirus > Pseudocheirus occidentalis. The sequence goes on along the minus strand of CM053601.1, from coordinate 108,369,176 downwards.
CCACCACAAAAAGAGCTGCTATACATATTTTTGTACCTGTGGGTTCTTTTCCATTTTTTATGATCTCTTTGGGATATAGACCTACTAATTGTATTGCTGAATCAGTTTTATTGCCCTTTGGACATAGTTCTAAATTGGTCTCCAAAATGGTTGGATTAGTTCACAACTTTATCAGCAATGCACCAGTGTTCCAATCTTCCCAAGTCTTCTCCAACATTAATCATTTTTTTTCTGTTTTGTTATGGTAGCCAATCTGATAGGTGTGATGTGATACCTCAGAGTAAACACTATTATTTAATGTCCTTCTTCCTTTTCTGGAATCATTCTCTTACAGTTATCCCTTTCTCTTCCTGATTTCAACATTGTTTCCAGGGTCTAATGCTATCTCTTCCATCCTGATTCCTTAAACTTGTCCTTCCTTGCCCTTTCCTCCTCCAATTCTTTAAAATAAAATGCAGCTATTCATTAGCCCTGACATATAGGTAACTGCTGGAAGAATCTGATAAATTCAGGCATGCTTATGTGCTCAGACGTGATTTCATTTGTGTTGGTACTTTTAAGGTAGAAACAACACATACATGTATAAGTATATATCAGACATTTTGTGAGACTACTGAATTGGCATTTCATATTCACCTTGGCCCTACTCTGTTGAAATCATCCTCTCCAGGTTTATGTCTTCTGGTTTTCCAGGCAATAGTTAAAGCTGATTCTTTCACTGGTTACCATCTTTGAAAAAGGTATGGTTGCAGCAGACTCCTTCTGTTTTGAGCTGGCATGAATTGAGGAACCTAGAAGGTTCTGATTTTTTATACTAATAAGGTACCTGCCAATGCTAGAGACATTCACCTTAGGATTGCCATTTTATTGCCTGATATCAGGAAATAAATAGCAGAAAAAGCTTCCAAAGGCCCAAGGCTCAACTCAGACTTTCCTAGCCAGCATAGGTATTCAAAACCAGTGTTACTGCTGGTCAGGGAGAAGAAGAAATTCTCTTCATTGCCCTCTCCACCATGGAGATGGAGAGAGAGGGAGTATGGGGGGAGAGAGAGAGAGAGAGAGAGAGAGAGAGAGAGAGAGAGAGAGAGAGAGAGAGAGACAGAGACAGAGAGACAGAGACAGAGAGACAGAGACAGAGAGAGACAGAGAGAGACAGAGAGACAGAGGGACAGAGAGACAGAGAGACAGAGAGACAGAGAGACAAAGAGAGACAGAGAAAGAGAGACACAGAGAGAGACAGTGAGAGAGAGACAGAGAGACAGAGACAGAGACAGAGAAACAGAGAGAGAGAGAGAAGAGAAGAGAATAAAAGAGAAGAGAAGAGACAAGAAGAGAAGAGGCGTCATTTTAGAGATGGAGAGACAACATCAGAGACAGGACTTCTAATTTTATTTTTCCTTTTTGGAGGGCAACTGGGGTTAAGTGACTTGCCCAAAGTCACATGGCTAGTAAGTATGTCAAGGGTCTGAATCCAGATCTGAATTCAGGTCCTCCTGACTCCAGGACTGGTGCTCTATTCACTGAACCACCTGGCCGCCCCATGGACTCCCTAATTTTAAGGTCTACTTAGTTAAAGATTAGCTGTTGCTTTGTATGAATTGAATAAAGTTTCTAATCAGTCATTCAAACACTTACTAAATATTTATTATGTATGGGAAATGTGATTAAGTATTGTGGATACAAAGACCAAACAGGAACAGCCTCTGTCCTCAAGGAGCTTACATTCTAAAAGGAGATAATATATAAATGAAAGCATCTTTTTCCTAATAGGAAGCAAATTCTTGGAGGGAAGAGATTATTTCATTTTTGTCTTTGTATTCCCAGCACCTAGCATTATCTGGAACATAGTTGGTTTTCATTAATTGTTGAATGAATTGATTACATGGATGGTAATGACATACTTTATTTTTTTCTTCTCTGTATAAATGAGAGGGGCACATAGTGTAGCTGATGAAATTTTGTGCTTGAATCAGGAAGACCCGGGTTGAACTCTTAACTCTGACACTTACTGGCTGTGTAGCCCTGAGCAAGATATCTAAATTCCAAGTACCTTGTACAGCTCTGTAGGATTTATTTCCCAAGTCAAATCTGTGTTATTGGAGAGACTTTGGGCACAGAGACTTTCCGAGGGATATTTGTATATGTAAATGAGAAATAAAACTGGTAAGTGATGGAAATCATAATCCTCTAGGTTGTCATGATATCCTTTCGTGTGTGTGTATGTGTGTGTGTGTTGGCTATTAACCATACATACACAAACACCCACACACCCAAACACCAGCATACTTGATTTATTTTTCAAAATGGCACTGTATCATGCCCCATTTCTTCTGCTTCATCTTTCCTTCCTTCTCTGTCATTTAGAAAGTCATGCCATCCTGAGAGTAGGGTCCCTGAGAGTGGGGTCAATCAGCAGGCAGCTCAAGAGATTTCAAGATGCTGCTGCTGGTTTTTGAGACTCATCAGGGAGACACATTGTCTCCTATTTGATTTGCAGTTCCGGATTAATGGGCCTGAAAATTGCATTAGCTTAGTGGCTGCTCAGCATCCATGTTGAAATAAAAACAAATCACAACAGGATTAACTTGTGGCTAGCTTTTGCTACTGCTGCTGCTGCTGCTGCTGCTGCTGCCACCGCAATGGCCGTGACAGGTCATAACTCACCATTTCAGGCATTAAAATGAATCTGAAACAATAACACAACATGGAAATAAATCAAAGCCAAGTTTACATCCCAGAAAAGGAAAAAAAATACTCAGTTGTCAAAATTTGATAGCCAGAGTAGCTGCCAATCCAAAAGAATGAAAGTGAAGATTCCAAATGAGCAGACATTTAGCTTTCCTGCTCTGAAGATACAAACCATTCACTTTTCTCTGCTTCTAGACCTGACATTCATAATCTTTTTTTCTTCCTTAAAGTAACAGGATTGATTGAAGAACAAAATAACTTAATTAGAAATGTGGATAAAGCTTACTCGAGACAAGGGTATTTTCAGCTTGGGCATGAATTAATTCCTTGTGAAATTTCTAGAAGTGAACTTCTCTCCCATGCTCTCCACGGAGCAATATTAGGAATCTAAGCCTCAGGTGCAAGATCTCAGTTCAACTCACCTGACTCCAGACTGTCTCTTTCCACTGTACTATACCCAGAGAGTCATTTCACTAAAGGGACTAGGAAAAGAAATATCCTTTGTCCCAACTCCCATGTTAGTTCCCTGGTCCAAAGCCCTGTGTTTTCCATGTTTCTTGCTACCATGTCCTCTGCCTTTAGAGATTATTTTAAGTTAAATCAACAGTTTTCAATCTGTGGGTTGCAACCCCTCTGGGGGTCAAACAAACCTTTCACAGGGGTCACAGGAATCAAGACCATTGGAAAACACATATTTCCAGTGGTCTTAGGAACCAAGACACTGCTCCTCTATCAGTCTCCAGGCAAGTCTGCCCACATTCAGATACACCCACATATGAGTATTAAAGAGTCACAGCATTAGGAAGGTTGAGAAACACTGAGTTAAATCATTATGATGATTGTTATGATTTTATCTTTATGTCATGGTTATTAGGATTTTATTATTTTTATGCTATTATCTGTATGTTTTAGAATGAGTATACACTTCAGTCAATGGATTGAATCCTCCTGATCAACTTCTATTACGTTTTACCCTGATTCTACAATATATTAGACTACTTTTTATGACTGTTTCATATAGTAAAAGGTCAGTGAATTGAAGGGAAGTAGGGTAAGGGTACAAAGGACTTATATTCAGTGAATTCTAAGACATCCTCAAAACACTGTTAAGTACCATGTAAAGAGGTGAGCAGTTTGCTCCAAAACGTGCAAAATATTTTGAAAATCTTACTTTTTAGACTCCTTAAATTCTCTGTGCCCAGAAATATTATTTCCTAGAAATTATGTGGTCTCATCAAAATTTTCCCAGACCCTATTTGGGAACAATTGGATCTGATATAGCTTCTAGTAAAGTCTTAATTCTTTAAGAGCAGCTCACATCCTCAAAATTTTTGGCTCACATATTGATCAGTGTACAGAGGACTGCTGGAGGATTCGAAAAGGGTCTCTTCTCTTTTTGTTTCAGTGCCCAAGCAGCAAATACAAACATGAACTAGAATAAATTTATTGCTAATGTAGCAAGTGGTGTCATTTGTGTCTCTCAGGGAGGCAAGAATATCTAGTATCTCTTCCATCTTTCTCCAAGGGACACTCAAATTTCTGCCAACAAGGAAAACAGGAGGTTAGGAACAGAGGTTTGTCACCACTTTACTCTTCTCAGAGAGATGGGGATATCAGGCTAGAATTATATCTTTTTTCCTTAAATTTTATTAGTTTAGGGGTCATACTTTTTAGGCTCAAGCTAAATTACTAATCATTGTTCCATCATGGGGAAAGGAGGTTTCAAGCTTTGTATCCAAGAAATGACTCCCTTCCAACCAAATAGCAATTCTACAATGAAGACACACATAGCAATTAGCAAAGAAACACAATTATCCAACCCAATATCAAGACAGAAATCAGTGTGTGTGTACTTGCACTTGGTTTTAGATAGGTACTACTTATCATTTTAAGAAAGGCCCCATTTATTCCTATGCTTTCTAGTGTTTCTAGTAGGAATGGGTATTGTGTTTTGTCAAAGGTTCTTTCTGCATCTATTGATATAATCATATAATTTTTGTTGTTTTTGCTGCTGATGTGGTCAGTTATACTGATAGTTTTCCTAATGTTGAACCAGCCCTGAATTTCTGTTATAAAAGTCATAGTGTTTGATGCTTGTGATACACTTACTTGCATTTAATGTTTTATTTAAAATTTTTATATCAATATTCAATAGATAAATTGGTCTATAATGTTCTTTATCTGTTTTTGATCCTTCTGGTTTGTGTGTCAAAATCATATTTCTCATAACAGGAATTTAGTAGGATTGCTTTATCTATTTTTCAAATAATTTATATATTGAGATTAATTGTTCCTTCAATGTTTGGTAGAATTTGTTTATAAATCCATCTGGTGTTAGAAGTTTTTTCTCAGGAACTTAATTTGTGGCTTGTTCAATTTATTTTCCTAAGATAGAGCTATTTAAACATTTTTTCCCCTGTTCTGTTAATCTGGGCAATTTATATTTTCAGTATATTCCCCCATTTCTCTTATATTCTCAGTTTTACTGGCATATAAACAACTCTTTAAAAATTTTTTTTAAATTTATTTTTTATTTGTTTTCTTGTTTACATTATTCATTTTAATTACATTTTTGAATTACAAATTTTCTCCCCATCTTGCCCCTGCCCCAACCCTAAAACAGCGATCCCACTGTGAAGCCCCTGCCCTGCTCTGCTCTCTTATTTTCTGGTAGGGCAGGGAGG
>CM053601.1:108334799-108363304 GCA_028646575.1 Pseudocheirus occidentalis | reverse complement strand
AAGTCTTTTTTCAGTTGATGTATAGCTTCTAGGAATTCTTCAATTGTCTTGGAAGCATTGGTGTGGGAGTTCTGAGTTCTGGGCTCTCTTCCTCCCATTCCATGCTTTGACCCTTTTTGTCCACAAAAAAGGATTCTAGAGTTTTATGGCTGTTTTTATTTTTCTTCCTTTTCTTCATGTTGTCCAGTCAATTAATTGGTTGGTTTTTTAGCTCTGTGAAACTTTGATTCCAAGGGGGGAAGCTCTGTTCCAAATCGCTGGGGTTTTCCCAGCTGCTGGAGCTATTAGGGGGGTGTTGCAAGTCCCCCCAGCTTTGGCTTGCTGAAAGTGTGCCCTAGGACCACCACCCAAGACCACAATCTGGATCCAGGCTGCTCAATGCAAGAGCACTTGGCCCTGATCAATTGATTCAGCCCCCCTGCTGAGTCCGCAGACCAGGTGCTGTGAAGCAGCCTGATGGGGTCTGCTGCTGGTTCTAGCAGTTCCCTTCCCCCACTGCTTCCTTGCCCCGGGGACCAATTGGCTGAACTGCCTTACCATCCCCAAATTAATTTTCAAAGTTTCACTTTCACTAACCATCTCTGATGATTTGAAGATCCCCTCAGGCCGGTACTTTAGATTTTCTTTGAAGTAGACTGAAGCTGCGGCTTGGGAGGCTCCCCTCCTCATGGCCGCCCTGGGGCCTGGCCTGCTGGCCTGGCCACGGCTGCAGTTTTGGGATCTGCGGTCTCTGCTCTGGTGTTAGCTGCCTCTCTCCTGTCCCTGTTCCTCATGCCTTGGCAGATGTGGAGGTTCTGGAGACTGTAGAACCTCTGCAGACTGGCTGCCGTGCCATGGGGCTGGGCTCAGCTCAGCTCCTTCCCACCGCCCGGGCTTGGCCATGGTCTCGGCTTCAGGCTGTTCCAGCCTCCGCTCAGGCCGCCAGGATGAGCCCCTGCTGCTGAGCTGCCTTCAGCAAGAGATGTGTTCTCTGTATTTTTGTGAGTCTGAGAGTACTAGACTTTGACTGGGCTCATAATTTTATGGGTGTGTAGGGTGGTGGTGTGGGAGCTGTGGGACCTTGCTGCTTCTAGGCCGCCATCTTGACTCCGCCCCTCAACAACTCTTAATAATTGCTTTCATTTCATCTTCATTGATTGTGCATTCCCTCTTTCCATTTTTGATATTTGTCAAATGGTTTTCTTGGTTATCTTTTCTATTTGTTTTCCCCCTATAAAATCAGCTTCTAGTTTTATTTATTCAACGTTTTTATTTTCAATTTTAAAAATCTTTCCTTTGATCTTAAATGTTTCTATTTTGATGTTTAGTTGGGGATTTCAAATTTGTTCTTTTTCTAGTTTTTTTAGTTGCATTCCTGATTCTTTGATCTGCTCTTTCTTTTATTAAATGTACACATTTAGAAATATAAATTCTCCCCTAATTACTTCTTTGGTTGAGTCCCACCAATTTAAAAATGTTTTCTCAATTTTTTCATTCTCTTTTATGAAATTGTGGATTTTTAAAAATCTGTTCTTTGACCCACATTCTTTAAAATTAGATTATTTAGTTTCAAATAATTTTTATCCCATGTTTTCATGTCCCTTTATTAAATGTAATATTCATTGCATTATGACCTGAAAAGAATGAATTTAATATTTATGCTTTCCTGCATTTGGTTGTGAGGTTTTTATGCCCTAATATATACTCAATTTTTGTGAAGGTGTCATGTACAGATGAGATAAGGGTATTTGTTGGTTAGTTATTTCAGACGTGTCTGACTCTCTGTGACATTACTTGGAGTTTTCTTGTCAGGGACACTTGAATGATTTGCCATTTCCTTCTCCAGCTCATTTTCAAGATGAGGAAACGGAGGCAAAGAGGGTTAAGTGAATGGCATAGGGTTGCATGGCTAGTAAGTGTCTGAAGCCACATTTGAAAGCAGAAAGTTGAGTTTTCCTGACTCCAGGCCTAGCATTCTATCCACTGTGCCACCTAGCTACCCAAGACAAAGGTATAGCCTTTCCTTTTCCATTCAGTTTTCTCCAGAAATCTGTTGTAACTAACTTTTCTGAGATTCTATTAAGCCCCTTGACTTCTTATTCATTTTATGATTAAATTTATCTTGTTCTGAGGGAGAAAAGTTGAGGTCCTTTGCTAATATAGTTTTACTGTCCTCTTGGAATTTATTTAACTTTTTCTTTAAAAATTTGTGTTCTATTCCATTGGGTGCAGATATGTTTAGTATTGATATTACTTCATTGTTTATGTTGCCTTTTAGCAAGATGTAGTTTCCCTGTTTACCCATTTTAGTTATGTTTATTTTTGCTTTTTCTTTGTCTGAGATCATTGTTCTTTTATCTGCCCTCCCTTTTATCACCCTTCCCCTTCTTTCCTGTTTCTCCTTCCCCTCCTTTTTATATTTTCCCCTTTTATTTAAAACAATTTAGATGTGAGTGAGGTTCAAGTGTTGACTCCTGCCATTATTTTCCTCTCTACTGTAAGAGCTCTTCTTCCCATACCTCTTTTACGTGAGATAATTTTTCCTTTTCTCCTTTCCCTTCCCTTTTCTCCTACTACATCTCTCTTTTTTGCCTTTCCATTAAAAAAATCATCTTGACATAATTATTTCTCTTCCACATCCTTTTTCTGTGTAGAATCCTTCTAATTGCCCTAATAATGACAATGTTCTTAGAAGTTAAATGTATCATCTTCTCATACAGAAGTTATTGAATCCCTTATGATTTCTATTTCATGTTTACCTTTTTGTGCTTTTTTGAATCTTGTATTTGAAAATCAAATTTTCTATTCACCTCTGGTCTTTTCACCAGGAAAGCTGAAAAGTTCTCTGTTTTATTAAATACCCATTTTTTCCCTTGAAGGGAAATATACTCAGTTTTGCTGGGTAGGTTATTTTTGGTTGTAAACTCAGATTTTTTTCCTTCTAGAATATCATATTCCAAGTCCTCTGCTTCTATAACATTATAACTACTAAATATTGTTTAATCCTGACTATGGGTTCCTGAGTTTTTGAATGGTTTCTTTATGGCTGCTTGAAGTATTTTCTCTTTGACCTGGAAGTTCTGAAATTTGGTTATAATATTCCTTGGAGTTTCCATTTTGGGATTTCTTTCAGGTGGTGATTTCCATTTTGCCCTCTTGTTCTTGGATATTGGAACAGTTTTCCTTGATAATTTCTTGCAAAATGGTATCCGATAAATTTTAATCTCTCCTCAATCTATTTTCTAGGTCAGTTTCTTTCTGATAATACAGTTAACATTTTCTCCTATTTCATTCTTTTGATTTTGATTATTTCTTGATGTCTCATAGAGTCATTAGCTTACATTTGCTAATTCTAATTTTTAATGAATTATTTTCTTCAGGAAATTTTTGTACCTCTTTTTCCATTTGTCCAATTCTGCTTTTAAAATTTTTTTCTTTATTCTTTTTGTGCTTCATTTGCAAAGCTTTTAACTCCCTTTTCAGATTTTTCTTCCTTTTCTTTCATTTCTTTACTTAATTTTTCTTCTACCACTCTTATTTAATTTTGAAAATAAAATTTTAAACTCTTTCAATAAGTCATGTTGGGTTTATGTCCAATTCACAGTTTTTCTTTGAGATTTTGCTTCTAGATGTTTTGACTTCATTGTCTTCTTCTGAGTTTGTGTCTTCATCTTCCCAGTCATCATGGTAGCTTTTTATACCCAGGTTTTTTTTTTGCTAATTTACTCATCCTGTTTCTTGATTTTGAACTTTATATTAAAGTTGGGCTCTGTTATTAGCATGGGGGTTAGGGGTACTCTCCCAGAAATGGGTATAGGTAATGGAGTTGCCCAACAGTGTCTCATCTTGCATCTAGTACGAGAACAGCAGACCCCTGTAATCTTTTTCTGACCAGTTGAAAGTCTCATCATTTCTGACTTGAGTGATCTTGAAGCTGTTACTGCTTCTGTCACCATTACTTGGTTTCATCACTGTTGTTTCATTCACATGGATTTGGATCTGCCTCAACCCCTGTGTTTGCCACTTCAGAATTCAATTCGAAGTATTATTTGAAAGTAATTTGGAGGGGCATGTTGGGAGATCTCAGCTGAATGCTTTCTCTACCCACAATCTTGGCTCTTCCCCCAGAAGTTGTCTCCTACTGATTTTTCACATAAGTATGTATTCAGGTAGCCTCTATCTCAGAATAATATAAAATGAGCACTGGAATTAGATTCAAAAGATTAGAGTTTGAATGCTAGTTCACTGATAACTCCCTGTGTAACAATGAACAAATCAATTTACTTTTCTGGGCACCAATTTCCTCATTTGAAATTATTGACTTAAATTAGTGGTTCTCAGAGGATGTGCTGGCACATGGATTTCAGTCAGTGGTACAGCAGATTCTATAGAACTTAGATCTGAAATCAAATATGTATATGGAAATCTCTCTGTTTCTTTAGTGTAGTCTAGAAAGGAATAATGCCATGTTGTGGGCAAAATACATTTGAGAGACACTAGCTTAGATAGTTTATAAAACTTAAAATGAAGGTCTACAGACTTTCAAAATATGATGGCTTTCCTTGTAGCCACTGATAGGCATGTTAAAAAGTTAATTGTTGGCCCAAATTTGGGGTATGTCTAAGCTCTGAGTGGTTATATAACCTCCAAGTGGTTAAATGGTTTAATGTTCACTTTCAGATGCATTTAAGTATAATCTTCTTGGAACTGTAGTTTTGTTTGAACATTAGACATTATTCTGCCATTTTGAATTTCAACTTTTAAATTCACATAATAATGAGTGAATTTGTAAGACATAAGTACAGATAGTCATTTGGGAGCTATGTTAATAAATTTATTAACAAATTGTGTCTGGATTAAAAAAAATCTCTATTTATACCATTGTATAAATGTATGAAGAATTAGAAATAATGTTGAGAAGTAAAAATAATTTGTGATTGTACCTTTAAAAATCAATACTTGAATAGTACAAATGGGATAGATGGCTGTTGGGCTTGGGTTCCCCCTCATTTTCTCCTTTCATTTTATCTAGGACAGAAGATTTTAAATCCTATTTCTTGTTCTTCTTAGAAGAGACATAAGTTGATGTTGATCAGGTGGCATTAGGTTGAATCAGGTGGCATCCTTAGCTAAACAATGCCACAAGGTCTCAGTTAGCTCACTAACAGCTTTCTTTAGAAGGCAGATGAGAGAGTCATAATGTGTGCATTTTGGGGATAGTTACTAATTAAAGGCATTTACATATGAGTGTCTTTTGCTGAAACAAACTGCCTGATAAGACTATAATATCTTTGTAATAGATTTTATGTGTCCTATTTTTTTGACTGGTGTATACAAATAAGACTCATACCTTTATAGATTTGTGAAGTTAGTTAATCTAGCCTAAACTACAGAATGGGGTTAAATGGTCAGGTAGACTTGGGATCCAGAGTAGGCAGGTGGAAGGTTACCTTTGAATTAGCTAGCTTTTGACTTGCTTCCAAAAAGTTGACTGAGAATCATGAGAAGATAGTTAACAGACAAGATGCTTTTTGTTAATCTGGGAGCTGAGGTGCAATGCAAAATTGCTTCAGTGGGACATCAAGACAAGCCAATGTTAACAAAAAGACAGAGAAAAAGAGGTTCATTATGGAATCATCAGAGGGAAGAGGCAAATGGGAGCTGAGAGTATCAAGGTGGTTTATGGGATCTTGTGTTGAGAGCACAGCCCAGCTGCCTTAGTGACAATAGAAATACCTTTTTAAAATAATAATAGCTAACATTTATACAGTATTTGCTCTGTACCAGGTACTTCCCAATTATTCTCATTTGATCCTTATAACAACCCTGGGAAGTAGATACTATTATTAGCTCCATTTTACAGAGGAGGAAACTGAGGCAAACAGATTAAATGGTCAAGTATCTGAGGCCAAATCTGAACTCAGATCTTCCTGACTCCAGGCCTGGCACCCATACATGGTGTCACTTACATGGCCAGTGCTGAAGGGAGTGTATTAGTCTACTTTTCTCTTTGTTATCCCTTTAAAAAAGGACAGAAATGAGATTCTAATATTTGCAAGTTTGTTCTTAGCACTTGTTAGCTCTTTACTTTTATCATGTCTCCTTTCCTTTGTATTTTTAAAATAATTGACATTTATATGTCATATACATGTATATATATGTATATATACATATATATACATATACATACATATGCTTTAAAGTTTGTCAACCCCTACCCCAAGCCACAAACAAAGCTATTATCTCATGTGACCCTTACATCTTGATTGTGACAGAGGCAGTATTATTATTATTCCCATTTCACAAATGAGAAAACTGAGATTAACAAAGTTTTAAAGACGTATCCATGTCCATACAACTACTAGGTTCCAGGAAGAGAATTTTAGCTCAGGTCTTTATCTACAATGAAGTCTTAGTGTTCTTTCTACTACACATTGCTCTCTCTTCTAGAGAAATATCTTCAAATTGTTTTTACTTTTTCTTAATGAAGAAAATTTCCAGTTAAAAGGAACTTAAGTGAATATATTATTGATTTACTATTACCCATCTCTGTGTATGTGCACTTAAAAAAAAGAACCAGGAAAAGAGGACACTACTTACTATAAAGAAATGAATAGCTCATGATATAATTACAGATATAACAATAAGCCATTAAAAGAGATTTTTTGGGGTAGGAAAACTTCTGGGTACCTTTCAAATATGCTCAGAATAGGCCTGAAGTGGGAAGAATAGGCATATTTCCATAGGTGACTGATTACAGTTCCTGTCCTTAGCCCCAGGAGGATGGGCAGCTAAATACAATGTAGTTGAGCCAACCAAATATCTCTGACCCAATTAAGGTGGGAAGGAAACAGTAACAACAGGAAGTACTTAAAAGCAAGTCCAAGGCTAGGAAGAGTTCGACATACCAGAGTCACAATGCAAATGGAAAATGTTACTGATATAATCCACTCCTATCCTTGTCTGAACACTGAGGAAGTAACTATATAAGGAAGAAAGAAAGACACTTCTTAGCATTCTCTGCTCAGTACGGTAGGGATCTAGTATAATGGGTTCCTTTAAGGGGAGACTCTCACCAATTATGGACACATGAAAAAGGGGAGTTGTTCCTCATGTCTAATCCTTAGGGAGCTAACTCTTGTAGTCCACTTATCACAAAGGCTGGGGGACAATTGAAGGATGTAGATTACAGTCCCTTCGCAAAAAGGAGATGGGAAAAAAGAAACACAGGGTGTTTTAGGGATACTGGTGAGGGCTATAGTTGGTCATCCTCTAGGATAATAAAATTGATAACCAGGAAGGAGATGAAAAAGTGACTGTTTTATTTCATGGTCACTAGGTGGACTAGACCAACTAGACCAATAATAGCGGTCTTGATAATCGTATATCATGATAGATATATCATATATCAGTATTTAAAGGGTCTTAGGTCTTTTAGTCCTGTGAAACCTGTATAAGGATGACTTGTAATTTGAGTAGAAGACTAAAATTAAAAATACATTATCTTATCCAATGCCAAAGAAAATGAGTATTTCCATGTACCATGGAGAATTGAAAAATACCATTGCACATAAAATACCAGACCTCCACTACACACAACTTCCTTTTCCTTTTAGGCATAAAAAACTGTGACTTTCCAAGTTGTCCTGCTTCTCTGTTTCTCTCTTTTTTTCTTCTATCCTCTACTATGCATTTTAAAATACTTCAATTATTGATCTTTCTTTTTTCTTTTCTTTTTGATAATCTCCTTACCCCTTAGTTCATCTGAGAAAGAAAGCCCAACAAAACTCTTATAAAAAATATGCATAGTGAAGCAAGAGACATTCCTTCATTCATCACATCTGAAAATGTATGTCTTGTTTTATACCTGTCTGTCACCTGACTGTGAAGAGTTGGGTAGCATGCCTCATCACAGATATTTGGGAATCATGGATAATCTCTGAGTTGATCAGAGTCTTTAAGTCTTTCAAAGTTGTTTTACAATGTTGTTATTGTATTAATTATTCTCATTCTGATCACTTTATATCACATAAATTTTCCCAGGTTCTTCCCTGTTATTTCTTATAGTGTAAAATATCCCATTACATTCATATACCATAATGAAACAGATCCAGATTTGCCAGGTTAATAGTAACTAACTGATGTTATAGCTGTGCACAGAGTGGATATTAGAATGTATAGTAAATAGGGAGTACCTTGCCAGAATGGTGGTTGAGTAGAGAATAATGATATGGGCTTGTGTTGAAACTCCCTTGCATGAATCATGACATCCAGTTGGGGTAGTATGATATTTGATATTTCAGAACACATAAGCTATTTTGGGTGGAGTCACACTCCCAGATTTTCCTGAGGGCAAATTAATCCACTAATTTTATGAAATAAGAACTCAAATTATTTCAAAATTTAAAAAAGGAGAAGAGTCATATTTAGTGATGATTCAAGTATTGAACAGACTTTTGGGAAGAGTCCCAGAGTGTAATGGTTTTTGAACACAGTAACAGCAGGAATCCAGATTTCTATAACACATCAGTTGAACAGCTTTCACTCCTAAAGTCTTTTTCCTATATTATTATTTTTTTCTACAGGAGCGATTTTGTGGGAGGATAGTGGTTGCATGAAATTGAGGCCAGAATGGGAGAGTATATCCTTTCTCACAGTATTGGGGCTTTCTTGGCAAACATACCAGAGTGGTTTGCCATTTCCTTCTCCAACTCATTTTACAGATGAGGAAACTGAAACAGGGTTAAGTAACTTGTCTAGGGTCACACAGCTGCATCTGAGGCTGCATTTGAACTCAGATCCTCTTGTTTCCAGGTCTGGTGCTCTATCTACTGTGCCATTGCACTTCCCTTCATCTGTCATGTGTTTTTTCTGCATTATCATTATTCTTATTATTCTTTTATCTGCATGAGTGATTCTGTGGGACAATAGTTGCATGAAATTGAGGTCACAGTGGGAGAGTCTCTTCTCACAGTATTGGAGATATCACTATGTGAAGGTTAGTGGGAGTTGTGGGCATCAAGATGAATGCCGAGGAAACAAATTATTTGAAAGGGACAGAGACCTGGTAAGACTGAGGAATACTGGTAGAATGTACTTTGTTGCTCTTTTTCCCCAAGAGGTTGGTAATATTAATTTTTTTCTGATTAAAATTTGTTTTGTAAGGAATTTGGTGTATGTATCTAATAGATAAGGACAGTCAAGTTGTGTAAGGCTCTATATAGGCACTTAGCAGAGACAGAAAATTACTCATAGTATAAACTTTTCCCTTCCTCTCTCTTTTTTTTTTTTGCTTTTTTGGAGGGCAGTTGGGGTTAAGTGACTTGCCCAAGGTCACACAGCTAGTTTTTGTGTTAAGTGTCTGAGGCTGGATTTGAACTCAGGTCCTCCTGACTCCAGGGCTGGTGCTCTATTCACTGTTCCCTTCCTCTCTTAACTTAGCACTGTGAACACTTTTATGTCTCTGCTACGTGCCTATGTATATGCTTGTCTAGACTGAACTATCCTTATCTATTAGATGCATACACACTTCTTCATCCACTGTTAAGGACTGTAACTATTTTCTAAGAAGAAGCTTAGCATCCATTTGGTCATGGGCTTTTGACTCTGATTGTGCTTGGATATGGAGTGCTAGAATTCATCAGTTTCTTTAACCTCATTAACCTTGGGTAAAATCCCAGAACTTGGGGACAGACCCTAACTGGATGTTGAATTATTAATGTGTCATAATGCTGTGAGAGTCAGAAGCAGCCAGCTGGAGAACTCACTTCTTATTATATTGAATCCTAGATAGAGATTTTTCGCTAATGGATACATGGTGCTTTGTGCATTGGAGTATTCAATAGAAGTTTGTTGAGTTGAATTGAAGTCACTAATTCCTTTTGACAGCATTGCCACACTGTTTACTTAAAGGCACTAGACTTAGGAGCAGCAGATCAAACAAAGGTATCAAGCTATACTACAATTCAAACAATAAATCCATAAAGTAGTCGAATTATTTGAATCTGCACTGCCTATTTCAATTGGACTGGATCCAATGAACATATTTTACATACTTATAACTTAGAATAGTGCAAATGTGAATACATACATCTCCTTCACAGATTCATTATTTGTTCTAATCAGAACCTAGCCTTACAGTTTTCTTTTCAATAAACTAGAGAGAAGTGAGTTTTCCTTCAATACTCAGCTCAAGAGCTGCCTTCTTCATGAAACTATTTCCCTTTCCCCCAGTTGCTAGAATCTTCACTGCTAAAACTACTACGTAACTGCTTTTGAGCTTTGTGTGTCTACATATGTTCATGCTGTTCCTCACTCCCTTCCTCTCTCCTCTCTCCCTATCCCCCTCCAAGTTAGGCTGTCAGCTCCTTGAAATACAGGACTTTGTGTCTCTGGCCTTGAATGTAGTACATGGAACATGGTTATGTTGCAAATGATTAATACATTATTCTTGATTGATTGTTTGGATTCTTCCTCCCTATATAGAATCTAGCTCATAGTAGTTGTCAATAAGGACTCAAATGTTTTCATGTCAGTGAACAGAATTAAGTTTATATTGTGGCAGATTAAATTGCTGTGTTTCAGTTAGAAATGAGCCACTCTTTTAGAGCAAAAATTTACATGGTGCCTCTAGGTCAAAAAGGGCAATGGTACAACAGTGTACAGAATAGCCAAGCACCTAAGCTCCAACCCAAGCCCGAAAGAAAGAGGCTGGAAAACTTCATGGTGGTATAGCTGTCTTTTGTAGTCCTCCTTCTTGTGAGGTTTTCAGGGCTGGGCATATGCCCAAGGCTGCCTATTGGTACTCTAGGCACACAGTCTCATAAACACACAGGGCAAGCTGTGCCATATTTGCATAAAAATGGCATGAAAGAATTGGAATATTTCATATTATGCAAGTCACCTATCAGACATGGTACATTAGTGGGATTTTTTTCTATCTCTTTTTGTTACAACCCACTGCCTGCTGTTGCTATGCCTTTTTAATCCCAATGTGTATGTGTGTGTGTGTATTTGTTTTTACTTAGATTAGCTTCTATTTTAATATGTCACTTAAACGATGTTGCTATGTACATATGTATCCACATATTACCAGCCTCTTAGGGAAAATATGTGTGTGTGTGTGTGTGTGTGTGTGTGTGTATACACGTAGACACATACTACTATATATATTATTGGGGGGGCAGGACCTGTGAGTTCATCAGTATATGTTTCATCTACAACTTCAAATCTTGGAGAAGTACTTGGATTGCTGAGAAGTTTATTCACTTGCCTAGCATCCCAGTCATGGTTTCTCATTTGATGTGAAGAGCCACTCAAAGCCTGAGAATTAGGATATGTAATTTCTTTAATAAATGTATTCAGCAGCCCCTAGGTAGAAGTGGTCCACAATGTGTTAAAAAGAAGACAAAAGCAGTGTTCAAAGCTATTCCCAGGAGTCTCAGGAGCTCCATTCCAGAGTCCAAGAGTTATCTTTGTGTACTCATTGCCAAAGGGCACACAGCTGTGTCCCAGATCAATTCATCTAGGGACAAAGTTAGCTCAAACTGGCCCAAATACGCTCCACTGTGTCTTGACTGACAATAGATCTAGTTGTTGTGGGAGTATCAGTGTTAACTCAAGTCATCCCAGTTCCACTGGCCCAAAACATCTATAAGTCAATTCAACAAACATTTATTAAGTGCTTACTGTGTTCCAGGCATTATGCTAAGCTTTGGGAACACAAACATAGACTGAAAGAAGGATAGTCCCTGCTCTCAAAGAGCTTACATTCTAATGGGGGGAATACAAGATGTAAAGAACAGATGAGAAGGGAGGGAGGTAGCCAATGGTAGAGCATGGTAGAGAAGGTCCTATGGATAGTCAGTCTTCAGTTGCAGCCTGTAAAAAAAATGATGACACCATTGGCCTGGGTTACAATAAAAGAGAGGTTCTGGGAGAAACTGTCAATCAGAGGGAGAGTCTTCAGGGGGTAGGAGTGGGATCAAGGGTAATTTTATTGTGAGGAATAGTCCAGAGGTGGAGTGAGTTACCAGGGTGAAGAGGTTTCTATGATTTTGGGAAAAAAGTACTGTACTGAATCTTGAATCTAACCGAGGCAGGTCTAGAACCTAGATCTTCCCAATTTCTAGGCTAGCCTTCTACCCACAACCCCATGCTACGTCTCCTATACATATTGCAATACTTAAAGTATTCTGTTGTAAGTATTCCATCCACTAAATAAAGCAATGTAGATTCCAGTAGCCAAGAACATAGTATGGGAAAGATGCTATGGCTCAATTATTAATCACTTCATAGCCAACTTGGTGAAAAGTATCTACAAAGTAGCCAGGCCAGCTGCACAGCAATCATGCAGTCTATGACTGGCCCATACTCTCAAAGCCTGTCTATTATAAAGGGAAAACCTGGTTAGAACACAGCATTCTAACATTTCAGTCCTCCTCTCACTAAACAGGAAAGTTTTCTGATCACTAGCAGCTGTTTGGTGCTTCATCTCTTTTCTCAGGATCATAAGATCATGGATCTTGAGATGAAGGGGTGGGACCTCAGAGGCTATCTAGTCCAGCACCCTCATTTTACGTAGTAAGAAACTGAGGTCCACCTAGGTTAAATGACTTGTCCAAGGTCACAAAAGTAATCATAATCAAAGGAAAGATTTGAACCCAAGGCCTCTGACTTCAGAGTCAGTATTCTTGTCACTGTACATTCCTACATCATCCCTGCTTCACTAAATATTTCCTCCCCACATTCAAAGGGAAGACAAAAGAAATATAGATAAATATAGCATTCTCTCATCTAAAAGAAAATATGATATTATGACCCATTACCAGTTAATCCCCCAAATTCATAAAACCTCTTTCCTTATAGTCCATCAGGGAATTATTGAATTAAATAGTGCACACAAAGAGAAAAAAAAAACCCTCAAAAATAATTTCCTCATCTCTGAAATGAGGGAATTGCATGAAGTTATCCAGAAGGTCCTTTTACCTCTAAAATTCTGTGAATCTGAAATCAGTTCTTCACATACTAGTAGCATAATTAAACTGCCATTAGTCATTTTGGGAAATGGACATAGTGTCAACCCCATCTTTTCAATCAGTGTTTGTATGCTCCATCACCCCAAAATTACCTTGGATGCCGTCATGGCCCTGTTTGTAACAAGGTTCCCAGAATCTATATGTTCTATTTCAACCAAACATCTAGAACAGGAGTATTCTAATGACCCTCTGTCAGTTTTGCTTGGTTAGAACAGTAGATCTCAGGTAGCCATCAGTGTATCACACCGGACTAAACGCAGACACTTTATTTTCAGAAACAGTCACCCCAAGGTCTAGGGAGTTTCTAGGAGTCATTAACTTTTGCAGTAAAAGATAATCATTGTTTTGTAAACTATCCTGCCTAGCTTCCTTCAAGCTCAGGAGTTTGCTTACGAAGGTCATAGAGTAAAGCGTTTTACTTTCTTCCTAAATTTTCCAACTTTTCCATGCTTTTGTCATGGCTTTTGGAGCACTCCTGAAATTAAACCTCTTATCAAAGGAAGAGGGATACACGAATACTATATATTGAGAAAATATAGTCTCATTTATTAATTCGTCCGTCTAATAATTTAATGGACTCCTACTATATGCAAATCATAGGATCACAGATTTAGAGTAGGAAGGAAATTTTGAGGCCATTTATTCCAATGGATGAGGAAACTGAGGCACAGAGATTTTACATGGTTTGCCTGGGGTTACATAGGTAGTAAGTTTCTGAGGTGGGATTTTAATCCAAGTCTTCTTGACTCCAAGTGTAGCATCTCAGCTCATTTTACAGATGAGGACTGGGATCTCAGGAACTTCCATCTCTCTTCTCTCAGCTTTGATGTTCTATCAGTGTGCAGAAGAAGAAAGAACGACCCTTCATTTCTTTTTTTTTTACTTGTAAAGCATTTTTATTGAAGTATTCTGAGGGAAATTTTCCATTTTATAATAGTAACAATAGTAAAGTTGAACATTATAAAAAATGCCATGGATAGAGGTGAGGGTGGGGGCGGGTGGCACGAGGGGTGCCTTGTGGCCATTGCATCTCATGCCTGCAGCACATTTCATTTCATGGGGTTGGACAGTCGGGCAGTGGTGCAGAAGCAAACTAGAAAGGCTATAACCTACAATGGGAGAGGCGAGCAACATCGCGAGATACTGTCTGTGGAGAGTGACTTAGATGATGTGGACAATGAAACGTGAGGGAGTGTGTGTGTGTGTGTGTGTGTGTGTGTGTGTGTGTGTGTATGTGTGTGTGTGTATGTGTTGGGGGCAGAGGACCCTTCATTTCTGTAAACTGAGGCCAAAGGGCCTGGCACAAGAGGTTTTCCTTCTTTCCATTTGGCCACTAACTACACCCTCCTTTCAGTTCCCCTCAACTTTCTGTACCTTAGCCATCAACCTTGCTTTATTGCATCCTGTTCTTCCACATCACCAACTCTCTGAAAACTTTTTTCTTTAAAAGTTCCTGATGAAGGCTACATTACTCTCAGATGCATTTCATTCAGCATGGGGAGCTTTCTACTAACTCAAGGCTAATGCAATATAATCTGAAACTTTTAGGTCTGTATCCAAATCAGGATGCTCTCAACAGAAGGATTAATTGAAGGAGAGGGGTCCAAATCACACAGGTCAGAAAGTGTGGATGGGTTGTATTTTGCAGCGCTGCTGGGAATATTCATATCTATGAGGTCATGTACATATTGCAGTTTTGCCATATAATAATGGCATTCTTCAAGAGTCTTGCAAATTAATACACTGTTAACCACCTTACTCTTTTGATGGAGAAAGTGACACATCTTTAGCAAATAGTTCTAAAAAAAAGAAAAAAAAAAGAACCCTGCAGTGAGTCAGAGGCAGAGGAGAGACCCAAGTCTTTGAACACAGCCTTCCTTCCCCATGATTTTATGGTTCAATAAATCAGTCCTGAAACCTACAAGCATGGTTTTTCTTTCTTCTGCCTACATTCATCCACATGATATTGAACTATTATTGATCTTTGCTTCTTGGCATTCATGAGTCTGACTAAAAAAATATAATAAGCCCATGGCCAGAAAGATCACAAATTTCCAACAAGGACCTCAGACTTCAGTCTGTTCAATAATGCCATACCTTTTTTTAACTCACCATAAAAATTTAGCTAAGCCACCTCCTAAAACTGAATCTTATTAAGGTCCTATCATATGCCAGGATATAAAAATACCAAAGGTGAAACAATATGAAAGGAGACATTTCAAAAATAGAAAAATAGAAGTGGGAACAGAAAAGTGTTCTAGGTAGAAAAAAGAAATATTAGGAGTATGAAAAAAGTTTCTCTATGTAAAAACAAAAATCTCAGAGGCCGGGGGACACTGGTATTGTTTCAATGTAAGTTATTTTATTGGCAAGAAATGGTCATTATTTCTTCTTATTGCTTCATTAAATTAAGCCAGATGTGTTGCCTCAAATTAAATAATGTGATGTTTTATGCTATTTGTGAAAACAGGATTTGTTTATAGAGTGAAGGAAAGGACGTGAAGATAGATCCCTCCCTATATGCCTTCTTCCTTTCTCTTCCATTTTTTCTTCTTCCATAATCATTGACTAAATGTCCGTTCTGTGTCTGATACTATACTATATAGGAAATAAATGCAGTCAGTAGTGGATATAATCTATCCCCTCAGTGGGCTTGCGATCCAGCTGGGACAGATGACAAAAATAAATGAAGCTTTTGGGAAACAACTTGAAGGCAGCAGAAGAGCAAATGTGATATATGGGCTAGTGTGTACAATATTAAATGCTGCAAACATTTATAACACAGACAAGATCATGGAGTGTGTGAATTGTTCCTTCTGGAAAGATTCTTTTGACTTCCCAGGACCACATAGCCTGGGCAGGACTGAAGCACAAACCTCAGGCAGGCACCTCAGTGAGGTGGGAAAATTGGAATTTATACACAATGACAAGGCTGTCTTCAGGCTAAGCATCAGAAGGAAGAGTGCGTGCTGTTTGCTCTAGTGCAGGGGTGGGAAACCTGGAAAGTAGAAGGGTTTCATTTTTGTGGTTGTTCCCTTAGTCCCTAGAACAGTGCCTTACATGTGTCTGACTCTTTATGACCCAATTTGGGATTTTCTTGACAGATACCTTAAGTGGTTTGTCATTTCCTTCTCCAGCTTATTTTATAGAAGAGGAAATGGAGGCAAACAGGGTTGAATGACTTGACCAGGGTCACACAGCTAGTAAGTGTCTGAGGCCAGATTTGAACTCAGGAAGATGAGTCTTCCTAACTCCAGGCACAACACTCTATCTACTTTGCGACTACACCTTATACATTATAGGCATTTAATAAATTGTTAAATAGATGAATGAATAAAGAGACTGGAAAATAAGCAGGGAGTATACGTCCCCTATCAAAACACAGGTCTATCAGGCAGTGTTCAAATAGCCAGGAAGAGTACCTAGGGCAAATGTCTAAATTCTAAGAGTAGTTCAATCTCAT
Source organism: Pseudocheirus occidentalis (assembly GCA_028646575.1). Lineage (NCBI taxonomy): Eukaryota > Metazoa > Chordata > Mammalia > Diprotodontia > Pseudocheiridae > Pseudocheirus > Pseudocheirus occidentalis. The sequence goes on along the minus strand of CM053601.1, from coordinate 108,346,825 downwards.
TGAGGAGAAAGGGATAAAAAATTTATAGAACCTAATGTGCCAGGCACTGCCCTTAGGCACCTTACAAGTATTTCTTTTGATCCTCACAACAACCTTTAGTTGTTATTATCCTCATTGAGGATATGAGGCAAACAGGGATTAAGTGACTTGCCCAGGATCATACAGCTAGTAAATATCTGAGATCATATTTGAACTCCAAACCCTCTGCTCTATTCCCTGCATTACTTAACTTCCTCAAAAAGAGGTAGTCAAGGAGGAAAGACTGTGGGTGTCAGACAGTACACACAGGAGCTTTTGGGCTCTAGCGTCTAACAGATTCACTTTTGATCTGGGCAGTCAGAAGGACAGCACTGGAGACATAATAAAGAGTTAATTGCTTTATTCTTCTCAAGGGAGCTGCTGATAATGGGGACACCAACTCCTATGGCATTCCCTAAGTCTCATTGGGGGCTGGTTGAGGCATGCACGCCTTTCTAGTTTGTGCGTTTCCCCTAAGCCTAGATGGGGGCCAGTCAAGGCGGGCACAGCTTTAAATTCCCCGCTTACTGACCAGCACTCATTGGATTCACAGAGGAGCACACAAAGAAGGCAATTTGCCAGCAACGGCTTCACAAGTTTACATTAACTTCCACAATATCATGGTGACTTAGCACAGAGCACTGGCAGTGTGCTGTTTACAACTTAAAAGTTTATATCATTTAAGATTACATACATGCATGGTGGAGGTGTTTATAGACCAGGATCCTGGAAACTAACGGATAGTTTATGGCTTTGGATCCTGGGAACTAGTATCTGAAAAAGAAAACAAATCTACCTTACATACTCTGGGGAAGGCCTGCAAGTCAGGCATCCTGGTTTCAAGTACATCTTATTCAAGGACAAGACAAACCAGAGTGGGGCAGGTTGGGAACAGGAACAAAGGAAAAATCAAGACCAGGTGCAAGGAGGTCCTGGCTTAAGGGCAAGCAACTGCCCATTACAGGCAGTTGGGCAGAGGTGAATCTTTATCTGGGACATGGAAGTAACTTTAGGGTTGAACTGAGGAAGAGAAGGATGGAGAGGGAAACAGCAAGAGAAAAGAAACAGAAGCAGAATGGAACATGATGAAGGCAAGGACACATAGGACTCCCAAAGGAGAGTGACTAGGGGTGGGGTATGAGGATTGAGCTGCACAACTGTCAGGGGTACTACTCAATAGGCAGGCAGGGGCAAGTAGACTCTTGGATGGCAGAAAAAAGCATTTGGACTTGATTAAAAAATCTCAGACACAGAATTGATGTGATGAAAATAGTTTTGCAGGAAAACTAATCTGGCAACTCTGTGTAGAGCAGATTTGAGTTAGGTGAGACTGGAGTCATGGTGAATCAATAGAACTTAGTGATTGATTGAATATGGTGGAATGAGATGGGATGGAAAGGCAAAGAGAACCAGAAGGAAAATTAAAAGAGCCATGTATGTTTGAGCAAAGCAAAATACTGTCATTTATAGAAATGGAAATTTTTCAAAGAAAAAAACAGAAAAGAGACCAAGAAATTTAGATAAATATGCCATTCTCTCATCTAAGACAGCATAGAATAAATCCAACCATGATTCCAAAATTTCCAAAACCAGTTTCGTTATTGGCCATGGGCAAAGTAAATTGAATTATTTAATTAAATAATACACACCAAGAAACAAAATTTACCTCTGTAAAAGCCTGTTACGATAATTAGCTCATTTGGGCCTAGCAGGAAATTTTAAAGGTCGCTAATGTCCATATGATTCTTCTCTCTTTGCCTTCTGAGAGTTTATTTCAGATGAAAAGTTGTCAGTCATAATCTGAGCCCTTAATTAGGCAAATTCTAACAATTTAGGCAGAGGTTGGATTCCCTATCTACCTTGAAATTTGTATTTATCTCTAGCTAACCCTTGACCACTTTGTGGTTCAGGCAAAATTCAAATTACTTCAAACATTTGCTAACAAAATAGCTGATTATATTATGACATTTGTGAATGTTAGGCCCTGGGAATATGGGAAGTTTGGGAAAGAACCAACATTTACGCCGGACCTCCTTTAGTTCAGCTAAAGGAAGCATTTATAAATATTTATTGTAAGGAGCATGGCTAAACTTCCTCAGCCCATCAACCAGGATTCTCGTGTAACGAGAACTGCATTTGAACTGCATTGTGGTTCAGAGCACTTTTTGCACTGAAGCTAAGGCCTATATCTGAACTTGATCAGGCATCCTATCACTTACTTTAAGTGGGGTGGAGGTTGAATAAAACAATCACTTCATTCAGATACCAGTGTAGTGAGGAAGATGCTGTTTGGTTTCACAGGTGTTGAGTTGTAGGTGATACTGGAAAATCCAAGTAGAAATAATGTAAAGGTAGCTGGAAATAGAGGCCTGAAACTCAGGGTAATGAAGTAGAGTGTGTGTGTGTGTGTGTGTGTGTGTGTGTGTGTGTGTGTGTGTGTGTGTGTGATTATTATTATTGTTTTAATCAAGCACTTGCTATTTTCCTGAATGCCTTTTCTGGATGGCATATTTCAGTTTAAAGAACTTCAAATTTGGGATGGTGAAGGATGGTGTGTATACACACATACAAGCATATATACTTCAGGGCAAGAAGTTCCTATTGGAGAGTTTATGCTTGAAATTGATTTCTGAAACCAGATTTCCTCTGAAGCCATTCTCCACCCCCCCCCCCCCCACCATCCCGGGCCCCAGCCCACTCTCTTATGAAATGCACCACTGTGGGGAGGGGGGACAGAATGGGATAGAATGGCAAGGCAAGAGAACCTACCACCTTAACTTCTAAGATGGTTGAAATATGTTTAAAAAAGGAGATAATATTGGCAGCTAATTCAACTAGAAATGAGTTTGGTTGAAATTTCCTCATTAAAATAATATAGATTATATTTTATGTAACTCTGAAATGTTATGGTATAAAGGGCTTTTAGTTTTGACTTGGGAATGCCTGGGTTTACATCCCAGAAATGACATTTACTAGTTGTGTGACCCTGGGCAAGTCACTTGACTTCTATATGTATCAGACATCTCCCTAGCATTTATCTACTAAATCACAGTTGATGGAGCTTTTTTTTTTTTTTTAAAAAATTTCCTGTATTGATGCATTTACAGTCTTTCAGAAAAACAAGCTACCCTATCTCTGATTGCTGCATGCAGTTTAGGTAATCTGTTGCTGCTGTTTTCTGTGGTAAGCCATTTCCTCCACTGTTTGAAGTCATAAAGTGCTTGCTCTGATTAGGCTTCATTGTCTTAACTCAGTTCTCTTATTCACGCAGCATGGTGCTTAGATAATTTGCTATCATCCATTCCTTCTGTGTCAAGCCTGGCAAACTGGCTCCATTCTGGTGCCCCCTTGCTGGGAATTGGTCCTATCTGACCACTTGGTCCTTGCAATAACATTCTCCTTCTCTTTTCTCTCCCTCTTTTTTCCTCCCTCTTCTCTCCCTTCCTCATTCCTCCTCTCCTCTCCTTTTCCTTATTCACCTCCCCTTCCTACCCCATTTTCTTCCCCTTCCCTTTTCCCCCCTCCTCCTCCTATGAGTTGCATGTGTACTCCGTGGTATCCTCATGATGTGAGGAGAATGTGAATGAAGTGGATCCCTCACACATTGCAGGGAGTGTTTTGTTACAAATTTATGAGAAGACATAAGTAAAGGTCACAATGAATGGGAAGACCTGTATGGGTTGGGATCTGCATCCTTAGAAGGAGAAACCATTGGATTCTTGGAACTCTAGAGAGAGGCCATATTGAAAACTCTGTAGGGAATGCTTTCAAGCAGGGATGTGCTGGCAAATATTAGCATCTGCCTCTCTGAAAAATAATTGTAGGCATGGCACATTAAAGTTTAATCTACAATATTAACATTTTAATCTGCCATTTTTCTAAGTCTAGTCAATCAACAAAACAATAAACCAAGCCTCAATTTGTAGAATTTGCTGATTTCTAAGGCATAAATTCGCACACTAAAAATTTAAGATTTGCCTCTCAGGAGCCATAGGAGCAGGCTTCAGCAACCTGTTGCTTTCAAGTATTATAATCTTAATTTCCTTGGTATTCTCCTAGATCAGGTCCTATCACACAAAACTTTTTTTGTAGTTCTTATAGGGAGATATGAAAGTTTTTGAAGCTCCAAATAGATAATCCTTCTTCTGTGTCCTCCAAATGGCACTACATAGTGATTGAGCTATTGACTGGCTCGATAATTCCAGGTGGAGTCTTGAACCCTTCTTGAATGGATGAAATCAGGGCTCTGGGGGCTGCTCACATAGCCACAATACTACAGAGTTTTATTAAAGCTTCATTACAATCTCCTGGCATGGTATAGTTGACTTAAATATTAGGAATTGCTTGGTCTGCAGCTTGGAAGGCTAGTGGAAAACAAAGGGTAGACCCAAGGATTAAGGAAGAAAGCTGGCAGAAGCTAAGGAGGCAGACTGGCTGGACATTCTAATTTAGAAGGATTGATGTTAATTAATTTATTTTGGGTGAGGGAGATCTGGTTTCTAAGCTAGACCACAAGCTGTTGCCAGTGTGGGTTCAGACAATGCCCTAACAGCTGCAGGAATATCATTCATTGTCTGGTTGGTCCACCCCAATATCATATCCATCTTCTTGGGGCTCTCCTATACATACTGTGCCAGTCTGACACCAGTAGCTCATTTCTCTTATCCTTCAACATTACTGTAATTGTACGTGCCTGTCTAGATGCTTGTCTCTGCTTCCTAGCTACTGCCCAGACTCTTTGGAAACATTGGAAACTATCTAAGATGGCTTTCTGTTTTAAAAAGAGAAATAAAGAATAAGAAGCTGTCACAAAGACACATTAAAATGATGTAATTTAATATTTATAAAGTTCTGTATTTTCAGAAAAGTAAGATGTTATTCAAGGAGAATTCTAGTCATTAAATTTCCTCAAAATAAATCCAGAGTAGATGTTTCCCGAGTTCCAGTATGGTCTCTGTTCTTAATGTATGTATGTATGTATGTGTGTGTGTGTGTATGTATGTATATATGTATACACACACACACACACATATATATATATAATTATTTTTGCTCAACTCCATTGTTTCATATAACAAAAGACTTCCCTAACATTGTCCTCCCACCTGTGGTTGTGTGGAGACTTTGATTATAGCAATTAATTTTTCAAGGTTAAAAAAAATCTATGGTATGATTATGAAATAGAATCAAAATGAAGTGAGGTCTTTTGATAAATTTTCAGAGTGGGTCTCCAGCAAAGCTAAGGCAGAGTGCTTATTATAAGGGTAGGTGTTAGAAGTTAATAAACTGAATTGATAATTTTTGACTGTGAGTAGAAACCAGCTTCTTGGACAGCTGAAGATGCTGCGGTCTATCCAGGAGCAATTAATGATATATTAAGTCTGCTTCCATCAAGGATTTTTACTTGACATCTGTGAACTTCTTTTTTTCTAATACTTTCATAACTGTACATTAATATAATCGACTTCCTTTGATCAAACAAGATACTGGTAAAACACTAGGAACAGCGCCAGCATATACACTAGGCACTGAATAAATGCTTATTTCCTTCCCCCTTTGAAATCCTAGGCATTTTATTTTATATGTTTAAATATTTTATTATGAGAAAGGGTCCATAGGTTTCACCAGGTTGCTAAAGGGATCTGTCACCCCCACACACAAAAGGTTAAGAATCCTAGGTCTAAGAAGAGAAAATTTTGCCTTCCTGTTGTAGTGGAAAGCACAGGAGATCTGGAATCAGAAGAACTGGATTCTAATTTTGCCTTTAATGTTTACCACCTGTGTGGCATACCCACTTTAACTTCCACTGTTATTTTTTCACATCTGTAAAATAAAGGGATGGGGGTATAGGAGTTCTAAGGTTTCTGGCAACTCTGATTGTCTATAATCCACTAACTGAGTTAGCCAACAATTCTAGAACTAAAATTTCTAAAGATATTCCATCCTTTAAATGAGATCTATGATTTCTTCGGGCTAGGGAGCTCTTTCCACCAATTCAGATTACCTTCTATTTATGATTTTGTAGGTTAAATCCTAGGGTGCTGGTTAAATCCCGTAGAGGTTAAACCCTTAACCAGAGTCACAGCTACCATTTTTCAGACATGGGATTTGAACACAGGTCTTCCTTACCCTGTTATGCTTCTTACTCATAATATTATGTTGCCTAAAACAATCCTTTAAGATGTTTATATAATATAAAATTTAAAAATATTTACAAAATATAAGTTTAGTCAGTGAAAGGCAGAAAACCAGTTTGAGATATGCCATGTCTTATGACAGAAAAATAGTCATACGGAAGTTAGAACATTAGTTCACTCCTAGGCACTGGACAAAAATATCCTAGGATGGAATGCAATTTTATGAAATACCCAAATGACTTCCCTTTATTTTTCAAATCTTATATAGTCCTGATTACACATAAGAAATTGTTACAATCTTCCCTGAGACTGATTGAAAATCATGAGCTTTGCTTCATGGCACCCCACGGTTACACAGAATTTTGTGATTTAGATTTTAAGCAACTTGAAGTATGTATGGGTTCATCAAAGCCTTTTTTTATTAAAAGAAACCCTTGTATTCAACATAATGCAGACTTTAACTTTTAGTTCACTAATGACTTATATTAAATCTACGTTTGAAATGTCAGTGGAGACTTGGCAGATGTTGGGGCGTGTGTGTGTGTGTGTGTGTGTAATCTCTACAGTTTCTGTAGATCCAAAGATGAATTAAGAATGTCTCAGAGCAGTGGTTCTCAAAGTGTGACCCTGAGACTTTTAAGAGGCTCAGTGAGGTTAAAACTTATTTTGTAATACTTAAATATTATTTGCCTATTAAAACATTTCTTTCTACATGTATATAGCTGTGTGAGTCCAGGTTTAATTCATATACTTCAATCAAAATAACACTGCGACAGACTGAATGGAGAATCATATTTGAGAGCTGCCCTCTATTAAGCTAGATATTAATTAGCACACAATGGAAAAGAATGGCACTCTTGTTAATTTGTGTTTTGTTTTTGACATAACAGACATTTTAAAATCAAATTATCTTATTTAGATTAACATTAGATAACATTCATTATATGAACTGATATCATAAATATTTATCAGTTTTAATTTCTAATATGGTAAAGATCAAAAGATGTAACCCACATTAAAAATGCTTGCTGGAGTTCTCAGTCATTTTTAAGAGGGTGAAGGACCTTGAGACAAAAAAGCTTGAGAACTGCTGTCAGGTCAAGTATCCCCTTTGGGAGGAGGAGTCTTCTGCATCTTAGGAATCATGGTCTTTACTTCTACTGGCATTATGAAATATCAATTACATTAAAATAAAAAAGGAAAACAAAGCACTCCCAAAGCCCCTGTGATAAAGAAGCAAGAAGAGCAGACACAGCTATTGGATATAGTTAAACCCCAAATCTAATCCATCCTTCTTTGGTCAAGTGGATGAATTTGAACAGAGAAAAATAAAAACTTTTTATTTTTTATTTTTTTAAATAAAACTTTTGATTAAAATGCAATGTTTCTATGAGAAAACATTCATTTCAATGATATAATATTATCCGCAATTCATTTATTCATTCAACAAACATTTTTTTGATTGCCTCCTATGTGCAAAGTACTAGGGATACAAAGACCAAAAGATAAGCAAATAGAACACATTCAAAGTAGTTTTGGGAAGGACTTCCATAAACTAGGTTGAGTTTTCAAGGAAGGTAGAGATTCTGAGAAATGGAAGTAAGGGAGAAAATTACAGGCATGAAGGGCAACCAATGAGAACAAAGACATAAATGTATTACATGAACTGCAGTCAGAAAGACCCAAGTTTAAATCCTGCCTCAGACACTTAGTAGGTGTGTGTGACCTTGGACAAATCACTTAACCTGTGTTTGCTGTGGTTTCTTCAACTGCAAAATGAGGAAAAAAATAACACCTACCTCCCAGAGTTGTTGTAAGGGTCAGATAAGATAATATTTAGAATGCTTTGCAAAATTTTAAGTAAACTATTATTATTATTATTATAAATGACTAAATAAGTCTGTCAATGCAGGTTCGTGTCACATTCTGAAGCCAAGCAAAGCATCTGGATATTATCCTAGAAGCAAAAAAGAAATCACTAAAGATTTTTGATCTGTAGAGGGACATGGTTATCCTTGTACTCTAAGATTATTTTGGTAGCAATTTGGAGATTGGATCCCATAGTGGGAGAGATACAAAGCAGAGAGATCAATTAAGAAGGTGCCTCAGTTTTGTCTGTGAGATGGAATGAGTGTTGGGATTTAGATGTGGACCAGGAGAATGGGGAGAAGAGAACAGCTGTGAGACATATTGTTTAGGTAGCATTTGTAAGTCCTCAAACTGATTAATATGAAGGTGAGGGGGAGAGTTAAATTAGGAAATTGAGACCTTGAGAGACTAAGTAATTTACCCAGGGTTACAAAAGGAGTAAGTAATAGAGCTGGGATTTGAAGTGATATCCTCTAATTCAAAATCCAGCATTCCAGTGGGGGCTTTGGCAGTCATCTTGCATAAAGACAAGTTAAATCCATGGGAACTGGTGAGATCACTAAGAATGGAGTAGGGAGAAGGGAGGAAGGAAAGAGTGTGTGAGAGGGAGAGAGACACAGGGAAATGGCAAATCTAGAACAGAACCTTTTGGTACACTCACACTTAAAGGATAGGACGTGGAAAATGAACTAATAAAGAGGAAGGAGGAGAACCAGGACAGCCTAGAATGATGAAAACTAAGGGGTGAAGGAGTATCCAGGAAGAGAAGGATATGGTCAGCAATGTAAAAAACCTGAAGAAAAGTTAAGAAGAATGAAGACTCAGAAAATTATTGAAATTATTGGTAACTTTAGAGATAACAGTTTCAGTCTAGTGGTGGCATTGAAAGGCAAACTGCAATGTACTGATAACCGAGCAGGAAGTGAGTCAATGGAATCAATAAATATAGAGCTCCCTTTAAAGGAATTTGGCTCTGAAAGGGAGAAGAGCTACAGAACAGGTATTTGAGGAGATGGCAAAATCAAATGAAGATGTTTTAAAGATGGAGGAGAACTGGGCACATTTGTAGGAAATAGGGAATAAGCCAAAAGGTAAGGAGAGATTGAAGATTAAAGAGAGATGTGGAGTCATCAATGTGTTGAACTCCCAGAAGACAAGAGGATGGGAAGAGCTAAAGGCACAAGTTAGGAAAGTTAGCCTTAGTGAAGAGAATTGCTACATCTTGGTTTCAAGGGCATGGGAGAGACTCTGGAGGGACAGATCACCTTTCCTGTTATAGTTGACAGTAGTGAATTGTAAGAGGTATGCCTTTTGTAGGGTTTATATGGGGTCAGAAGTGATGTTGGGGTTAAAGTAACATAAATTAGGTAGGTGGTACACTGGAGAGAGCATGGAGACTGGAATCAGGAAGATCTGAATTCAAATTTGACATTAGGTTAGACAGTTATTAGCCATGTAATCTTGGGTAAACTGTTTAATCCTGTCCTGGGATAGTCATTGTGCTGGACCACATGTCTCCACAGTGACCACTTGATTTGAAAAAAAAATATTCATAGAGAAGAATGATCTTAATAATGGGATATAGGGCTGATGATTCTAGAAAACTTCTACATCCTTATAAGAAACACAGACAATTGATTTCATGGTATAGAGAGTATTCTATTTAATATTAAAATATAACTTTGAAAATGTGAACTATGGCAGATAGTTTGGGGTTATTTTGGTGAGGGCGTACTCATGTTCAGATGTCAGGATGGTTGCTGTGTCAGTGCTATGACTGATGTGGTGCTTGAAGGGGGCAGAACAGAGGAATTAGCATAATTTGTGTGTTGTTTGAATGGGGAGTCAGAAAATGGAGTGACACGGGGAAAGGAAAAAAGACATACATATCAGGACTTCCCACTCTCCTGAAAACAAAGGACTGCCAGCCTGATGCCTTAAATTGTGTGTTTGTGATAAAAACATCACATCTTTAGCTGTTATCCTCCTGGTTATCCTTCATTTATTGATAATATTGACTCATTTCCATAGCAGGTTTATACAATGCTTTTCAAATGGTAAGCCTGTGAGGCAGAAAACACCAATAGTAATATTTCTTTTGCAGATGAAGAAAATGAGAGGGAGAGGGAGGAGGCCCTGAAGGGGTCCCTGAGCTACACAGCCCAGCTTTCTCCATATTGTCCCAGAACTTAGGCTTTAAATTTTCATTTAAAAAATTTTCACTGCCAGGTGCAGAAGCACACTCCTATAATCTCTCATGCTGAGAAGCTGAGGCCAATAGATAGAATCTGTTAGTTCTGAGGGCTAAAGCTCATTGAGTATCTGCCCTTAACTCCTTGGTCTATCACCAATATGGGCCTTCCCCACCTCCAACTCCCAATTCCCTCCAGAAGGGGTTTCTGTGCTAATTGGCTGTGGGGTCAGGCCAATGAGGTTAGTGGCTATTGCATTTCTGGCCTGAAAAAGATAGAGAGAACCAGCCCTCCGCCGCCCCCCCCGCCCCCATGTTTAGTTTTTCTTCTTTTAGGCTACTGATGTCATCTATACGTACTATGCATTTTTAAGGTGAACAAAGCTGCTTTTCCTTTCCTGGAACAAATAGGGTGTTATAGGACTTTGAGGCTTTCTCTTAAGTGTGTTCCTCCTTGGCAAGGGAACAGTAACAAAGAGTGGCACCTGTGTTATATACACTATTAAAGCTTAAAACTGCATTAAATTTTGGGGACATCCTGTATATGTACTATCCTCTGACCTCCCCACTGAATTTCATGAAGTCAGAGCTTGGAACCACTGACTTTTGAATTTCCCCCAGTGCCCATTTGTTTCCTTCAATGGATGTTAACTGATTTTTTAGTTATACTCAAACTGATCTATGACAAGTGTGATTTTGACCTTAGAAACCCCATTGACAACTTAGCAGATCAAAAGCCCAATTAGCCAGATGGTATCACTGTGCAAAACCCTCCAATGAGTTTTACCCTTCTGAGAGGTGTGCTAATTCATTGCGTGGGTGAGGGGATGGTGGTGGTGGAGACGTTTTGGGTACTGGTTGCCTTCTTCTTGCAGTAGGGAGCTAAGGGGTCCACTTATCATTGATATGGAAGAGCCTCCCTTCTACAGAGTATAATTTATAGTCTGGGAGAGTTGACAGCATATGAAATATTCTCAGGGTGCTGTTTTCGGGCCCTTAAGGGCACTAGAGAAAAATCAACTGGATTTTTTTTTTATTAGGGAACTATCTCTTCTACATTGTTATTTCCACGAAGGTCTAGTGAAAAAAAGCATCTTGATGTCCTTTTACAATCCAGAATATAAAATCCCATACAAAAGGGCAAATCTCTGGGCCTAATAAACAGACGTGACTTCTCCCCCTCCCCCTTTATTTTTTCTCTCAGCAGTTTTAACCTTCCTGACAAAGACAGCAGATCCTACAGTCCCTTGTTATCTTGGTAACTCTTTGATAGGATAATAGAGTTAGAATGTCCCAGGGCTCCATTTTGATACTCTCATACTAGATCAAATAATAAAATATTTAAAATTTTTTAAAAAAATATTTTAAAATGGCAAGATCCAACTTAAGTTGTCATGTAGATGAAAAAGGAGAAGTGAATTTGGAGTCTGAGGAATTGGGTCCGAATTCTCACTTTGTCTACAATGATCTGGGTCAAGTCACTTAATCTCTGAGATTCATTTTCTTCAGTTATAAAATGAGGGGATTATACTGCATGAGCACGACAATCCCTGCTATTCCAGAATCTATGATTCCCTGGTCCTATGTATATCCTAACCCTTGGAGGGCTTTCTTTTTTTTTTAAATTTTAATTTATTTTCCTGATTATATCATTCATTTCCAGTTTTGAATTACAAATTTTCTCCCCTTCTTTCCCCTACCCCCAAGCCTAAAACAGCAATCCCACCATAAAGCCCCTCCCACAATCTATTCCCTTTTATGTCCTCCTCCGCAGCCCCTCTAACTTTCTAGTAGGGCAGGGAGGGTCTCCC
>CM053601.1:108315714-108334299 GCA_028646575.1 Pseudocheirus occidentalis | reverse complement strand
AAAAAAAATAATGAATGAAGATGTTCTGTAGTGAATAGAGAACTGGTCTTGAAGCCTCAAATTTCAAATCCTTTTTTCTGACTCATAATAGCTGTAGTGACCCTGAACAAGTCACTTTATCCTCTTGGTTCTCTAGCTGACTCTTTAAGACCAGAGGCATCAAGCACATAGTCTTCAGATGACATGTGAATCACAACCCTCCTGAGTGTGGTCCAAACCAGATTAAAATATAGTTCCTACCTGATTTTGATCACACACACAGACACACATGTATATATCTGTATCTATATATACATATGTATGTATATATGTGTAAATGTGTAGTTTTCTAAGGTAATAAGTGGCCCATAGAGATCCTTATGCATGGTTGAAAGGATTCTATTTCTTTCTAAGTTTTGAGGAAATTGAGAGAATTGAGGGGGCAACAAGTGGTAACTCATGGGAATTGAGTGAACCACACTGACTCTGTCTTGTGACTTAATTCTGGAGTTAGCTCAGTTCCCCTTCTATTCAGTTATGGAACTAGGCCACTTTCTCTGTCCTGTGAGCAAACTTTATTATTATAGGAACTGGGAGAAAATCTTAATGTATTATTTGAACCTAGCCCTGCATGGCTGGGAAATTGTACTACCTCTACCTGTTTAGAGACCCTTTACCAAGGACCTAGGTTATGCTTACCAAAAATCAGTCAGATTTAAAGATTGATGCAAGGAGTTTTCTCATAATTGTACATTCTAAGCAACCTATATTATCTGAAAATTGGTAACTTTCTGATCTATCAGTTATTGTTTCCATGTTGCTTTGTTTGTAGACACCTGGGGAGAGTGGGACCCCTCCTTTTCTGATTTCAGAGAATTTCATCTATTCACTTGCCTTCCCATCTTGGAAAGTTATCTTATCTTTAAAGATAAGTTATCCTTATCTTTCCTCCAGTTAGAAATGAGATTACCTAATGTGTTGTTTTCTTTTAATAAATTGGTCTTATTTGGTTGTTTTTAACGTGGGAATCTTACTTCGCCTGTATTTGCAGTCTGGCCCTGAGCTGGGGAAGGGGCCTTGTCCCTATTTGTTAGGCAATCAACATGCATTGCTTAATAAATGGATATTCTTGGAAGATTGAACCTTTGTTTCCTCAGTCATTTCATCTTTCACCTGCTACAGTTTGACATCACTGGTCCAAGACTAAAAGTTGTTGAGTATGTGTATTTATATCCATTGAAGGAGTTTTTCACTGGGAACTTCTTACACCAATGAAGGCATAAGTCTAGTCCTTATTCCTATTTCTTTTCCATAATCATTTTGGCAGGTAGGTTGTTTAATGGTTAAAACCATAGACCTGGAGTCAGGAAGACCTGAGTAATGCTACCTCACTTTGTGTATGATATTGTGATTTTCTTGAGGCAGACATCTTTTCTCAGCTATTTATGATAACCACAGCTATCAACATCAGCTACTTTACAGGTTTGTTGTGAGGAAATTATATCCCTTTATTGTAGGATAGAAGGAGATAAGGAAGGAGGAAAGGGAAGGAAATAGAAGGGAAGGGTAGAGTAGAGATAGAGACAGAGAGACAGACAGAGAGAGATAGAAGCAGAGAGAGAGATAGAGGGAGGGAAAGAAGGAGAAAAGGAAGATAGTAGAGAGAGAGGGGGTAAAAATAAATATATCACAACCATATATTATAACAAGTTATGAAGGAAAAATAGGCAATTCTGGAATTGTTGGTTTTTTTATTCCAGTGTATTGGTAGTCTCATTCTACTCTGTGCTTCTGTTGATCAATTGATATATTGAGAATTGTTGTAACGCAACAGGTAGTCTGATAAAGTCTGATAACTAGGAAGGCCCATTTTTGAAAGCAATTTGTGAACAGGAGGATATGTAGATGTAGATATAGCAGTGAAATTTAGGATTCACAATTATCTAAATTAAAGAGATCCCTTTCATATTCCACATTAGGGATAGTTGTCTTTTTAAAAAAATTATTATCTATTTTTAATAATAATTTATTTTTTTGAGTTCCAACTTCTCTTTCTTTGTCCCTTCCCTCCCCCATGCATTGTAAAGGCAAGAAACATGATATCAATTATACATTTGAAATCATGCAAAACATACTTGCATATTAACCATGTTGCACAAAAAGCAAGAAGAGTAAAGAAGGTTTAAAAATATGCTTCAATCTGCATTAAAACTCCATCAGTTCTTTCTTTGCAGATGGAGAGCATTTCTCATCATGAGTTTTTTGGAACTGTCAGACTTGGGTCATTGTATTTATCAGAAAAACGAAGTCTTTCACAGTTAATAATAATACAATATTGCTGCTACTGTGTACAATGTTCTCCTGGTTCTGCTCACTTTACATCAGTTCATATGAGTCTTCACAGGTTTTTCTGAAAGCATATTGCCCATCAGTTCTTAAAGCACAATAGAATTCCATTACAATCAAATTGTTCAGCCATTCCCCAATAGAGAGCATAGAGAGCATCCTATGAGGGATAGTTCTTATTTAATTATGCTGAGGAAACATAAGTTCCACAGCATGTGATATAAATAATATGGGAAAGAATTACTATTCCTGCCATTGCAATATATTACTTGACTAAATAATGACTTTAATTACAATAAGTACTAAAGAACAGAATAACTTATAGCAACCCCAAAGAAATTGAAACTTGAGAAAATGCTCTGACATGGTGGTTGTGAATCACATATTTAATTTGGAGGTCAGATTTTGACTCAAACTTGACTGAATAAACTAGAATATATTGTAATCTTTCCCCTAAATGATAGCACAACACAGCCTGCTGGGAGCACAAGATCCTTTTGTAAATTTCCTAAAAGTGAACTTTTGAAAAAAAACCCACCCCAAAACAGACACTGCTTTATCAATTTTGCCTCTTATTTTTATTTCTACATAATGAAACTTTAAAATATTCTTTGCTAGGGTATATTTTCTCCTCAACATTTTTTTCACTTTTTTCATTATTTTTCTTTACATTCTTGGTCCCAATAAAAAGATTATTACTAGCAATAAATTGGTACTTTGCTGTAGTTTTATTATTTGGGATTGTGATAATGCCCTGTTTCAACATCCCTATCCCAAATATTTATCTGTAAAACTTTCCCAGGCCCTATTAATAATAACTGTACCGAGGGTGGCTAGGTGGTGCAGCGAATAGAGCACTGGCCCTGGAGTCAGGAGGACCTGAGTTCAAATCTGGCCTCAGTCACTTGACACACTCACTAGCCGTATGACCTTGGCCAAGTCACTTAACCCCAATTGCCCCACCAAAACCCCCCCAACAAAACCAAAAAAAGGATAATAACTGTACCCTTCATTCTTCTTTGTCTACCCTATTGACTACTTAGTTTTACCTTCAGTGTCTTCTATCTGAGGGACTCACAAATGAACAGTCTTCTATGATTCTGGATTCAATCTGGTCAATTGAGATGAGGCAGAGGTAGGGTTTTCTAGTCAGTTTTACAACAATGAGGATTCTGTACCCATGACAGTGTCTGCCACCAAATAAGTTGAATCTCTATCTACTGTTAAATTAGATAATGAGGATATTTTCAAATTTCAGGACTCAGTTCTAAATAGAGATTGTCAGAATTTTATCTGTGAAGAAACTAGCATTTTGTTCTCTTTTTTTTTTTATCATTGTTAGATAGTTAATCCTAGTTCTGCTACTGATTAGCCTTGATCTTGGGCAAGCCACTTATATTTTTCAGGGCTTCAATTTTCTTATGAGTTGAAGAAGATTAGACTAATTGATCTTTAAGGCATCCATTTATTTTTAAAATCTCAAGTTTTTTATGCAAGGTGGAATTCTTTTCCTTGATTTGGTACAAAAACTGTTCACTCACCACCTATGGCAAGCAGTGGGAAATAGGCCTTCCAGTCAACTTTAAAAGAAAGATTCAACTGGGAAGGAGCAATAGGAAGAGACCCTAGGATACCAGGAGGTTGCTTCTGGGGGAAAAGCTGCCTAGAGGAGAGGGACTGGTAAAGATGGACCAGCGATTCACCTGGGATGCCATGGTTCTGGGGTTTGAAGAGAAAGTAAGCCACCTGGTAGCTTTCTACTTTACCTAATCTTTGTTGTTAAGTAGGTACAAAGTACAGTTGTTTCTATGCTACTAGAAGATTGTAATTGTCATCAGTGCCTCTAAATTTGTCATGAGCAAATTCCCAGGTATCCTACCCCAGTTATAGCTATGCTGATTATAACCACTTCTGCCAATTTATGTCCTAATCCTTTCAGCTGTCTTCTCATTATTTACTGATCCCTATATGACTAGGCATTTGCCCATACATATATGTAGTTTCTTCTCAAACATTTAATTCTTTTTGAAATCTGGCCTGTATATAAGACACATTTCCTACAAGCATAGCTACTTTTCTACAACACCAAGTATTACAACATTTTCCACAGTGGAAAATCTTGCTGTAAGTGTCATATTTATAAAAATGACCTGCCACTACTCTGTCTCTGAAGTGTGTATGTAGATCATGATTATATTGTGCATCATGGTCATTAATCTCATTAATCATTTTTAGAAAGTTATGTTTGAGTATGTTTATGAAGCATTTATATTATTGCCAAAGTCTGCTACCATCCTCATTCATGTATACTGAGGGCTTCCCAATACTCTGACCACTCATTGGTTATTAGGCTAATAGACTTAAGAGCTAGATGGGAGCTTAGGGAATACTTATTTCAACCATCCTTGCTTTATGGATGATGAACTGAGGACCAGAGTTTAAGTGGCTTCCCCAAATCATGGAGGATAGAAAAGTGTTCAAGTCAGGGATGGAATGCAGGCACTCTGAAGCCAATATTAGGGCTCAGTTTCTTGGTACCTTATTGACCTAGTTCCATTCCTATGTGTTGTTGTGGGAAAGAGAGGAGAGAAGTGGGAGATAGAGAGTCCAAGGTGCACTTGTACATCTATAAGCAAGAGGGTTAATTGAGGAACCCTGATAAGCATATTTGTAATTCCCAACTCCATGCCCAAAGGAGAGAGGGTGATCGTTTATCATTTCCTCTCCTAAGTGTTGAATTTCTGCTCTTATTAGGGAAAAATAAGCTTTAGAAAGCTTTCCTCTGACTCTATCAGCCTCCTTTATCATCAGCACTGTCTCTTCTATTGTACCGTACACTTTTGAATGTATTACGCTGGGTGCAAAATCTTTAATCTTGGTTGTTTTTAAAAGGTTTAAAGTCTAGTAGAGTGTTCCTTAAAGTTCTTGATCCTTGCTTAATTGAAGACAACTCTTTGTACCAGAACTTGGAATAGTTGTTGTTTGATTGGGACTGATCTAAAAGAAAACTGTCTATTTGTATTTCTCACTTGTACAGGTTCTCCATCAAATATTAGGATTAACTAAAAAAAAAAAAAGTTGCATGTGCCTGTGACCTCTCCAGGAAGTACATGCTTCCTACCCTCCTGTGACTCCTCAATCTGTTCTCTGGAAGGGGGCTTCACAGACCTGGAGGCAATTTGATATTTTTATCTGTTTTGAGGGTCATCATTGCCAAAGACACTTTGCCAAGTAGCCAACTTGCTGCTGGTGAAATTTGTGCTACACTTGGTTGGTTCTGGATAATAAATAAAAACTGTTACTGGGACTGTATTTGAACCTTTTCCAAATTGGCCAAGGTACCAGGGCTTATGACTTCTTGGCATAGATTTTGAGAACCCAGCATCAACTCTGTTTCAAGAAAAAGGACAATTGTGGAAACTCAATGTTTATTGAATTCAAGAACCTTATGTTCTTGTTGCTGAGCTACTGTATACCAAATAACAACACCATGTCATAAAAATAAAAAAGTACAGATAAGGTGTATTTGAAAAACACTTAACTTATTCACATGCCCACTAGATATGCCTGGCTTGTATAGTTTAGCCACATGGAATTTTGGGAATTAACTTGAGAATATAACAACCGTTTATAACATTGGTTCATATAAATCACAAAGAAGTTTTGTTTCAAAATTTCAGTTGGAAATTGAGGTTGTTTATTTATATAGATTTATCATTTCAATAGCATGGGAACTCATTCTGACATTTTCTCATTCTGTTAAATTTATGTACATTTATATCTATACTTCTTAGAGGATCCTCCAAGTGTGCCAGAGTACCTCTTTTGATTATTTTCATGTTTTGCAGATAACAGTGCAATACCTAAACTATCCATCAGTTATCTCTCATTGTCTTTACGTGACTGCTCATATGTGTCTATTTGATGCTATTCTCCTGTATCTTCATTGGCCATATGCTGCAGGCTACTCAGTCCTAGCTTGCCTCTTTCCATTGTTTTTTTTTTTGTGTGTGTTACATGAAATTTGATTCTTTAATTTGAGATCTAATTGAGGTTGCTTTTGTTTCCACAAGTAGTTGAAACAAAACAAAAGCACTATGCTACTTCTCCAATACTGTCCAGTTCAATCTCCTCTTTTCCCTTCAATTCTTGGCCCAGCTCAATACCCATTTGCAATTCTTGGAGAAGGAAAGCAACTCTACCTTTGTAGCCAGTATGGTATAATGTAGAGTTGTGTTAGAGTCAGAAAATTGGAGTTCAATCTTGCCTTTTCCACTTACAACTTGCATGACCTAGGGTAAGTCACATAGCATTTATAGGCCTTAGTTTATCATCTGAAAAATCAAAGCACTGGACTAGGTGACCTATAATGTTTAGTAGGTCAGGTATAGCTAGACCGCGTGTCAAAATTCAGAGACCTGAACTGAGAATTTAGCCTTGAAAACTGAGGGGAGCAAAGGGAGTCACAAACCAATGAATAGCCTCTATCAAGGAACCAAGGTTGGAACTACATAATATAAATGCACAGATAAGGAGGAAAGATGGAGGTATATCTTCCTTTATGCTTTGTGGGCAGGCACACTTTTTACCAGCTAGAGAAGAAACTTAGAATGATAAGATCAGCCATCAACTAAGAGATCATTTAGTTAAGCTTCCTGAGGCCTAGAGAGCTAAAATGACTTGCCTAAGATTACATCATTAGTTAGTAACAGAATCTAGATTGGGTAGCTACCATGTTCTCTTTTGAATCCTAAAGGACAAATGCTTCCTTGGACTCAGGACGTGATATGTTTTATTTTAGAAACCTAACATCTGAATTAGAAGGGCAGGAACCCATTGGATAGAATCCATTCAATATTCAGTGTATCACTGAGGCCCAAAAGTTATTACTTAGTAATAGGAATACTCAGATGAAGTTTAATTTCAAGGAAATAATTGACTGGAGAAGCCCATAGTAGGCAACTTCTCGTATAAAGTTTTATTTACGATGGAAAACATTACCAAGTAATATCACCTTGAATTTATACCTGCAATCAAAGTCTGGTTTCTTTTGTCCTGTTAGTTTTTTTTAAGTCCTGCTGAAGTTTAATCATACTAAGTGAAGATATTATTTTCCATTTGGAAAGAGCATATGTTCAACTGCTCCACGATGGAAGACTGGCATACGTCATGATTTGCTTGTTCATTGGCATCCTTTGTCATCTTTGTGCTCTGCTTTATTGTGACTAGCTAATATACTTTAAGAAAAGTAGCCAATAACTCTTTCAAAAACCTGGAACAAATGATGGGTGTAATCAAATAGTAACTGGTGAACTCTGAATATTTAAGGACTAATTATTTAGTTTATTAATTATCTATACCACTCTTTCCTTTTCTGTTTTCCTTTTGGGTGTTTCTTTGAGACATTAGCACATATTTCAAGAATAAATCTGAAAACACAAGGGGGAAAGTTGCTCTGGATTAACTGGACTCCAAGGTTCTTTGAGATCTGAGTCTATGATCCTATGATCAGATAATTTAATTTTGCTCATTGTTAGGCTCTTTGGTACTAGCTTAGTTTTGATGGTGCTGTATAACTCTAATGAGTGTGGATACTTTAAGAGTTGGCCATGTGCCTTTTGTTACATAGAGAACAACATATTACTTGTATCTGATGTGAATCCTAAACTCCAATCCTGGAAATACCATGACAATTTGTTTCTCTGCACAATAGCATGGAAAAGTTGAGGGTCAGAGCCTGTACTATTTAATGCTTTTCCTATAAAGCACACAGAGAACTTTTTCACAAATGTCTTTTGAATATAGATGTTGTTATGTCCCAGTCCTATAAAGGAACATCATTTATATTCTACAGAGACTCATTTAAAGGAAGATTTCATAGGTGTAGTGAAGTTCATGGTGTGATTTATACCACACATTGTCACATTTGCAAACTCTTGAAAATATGTGAGAAACAGTTAAAATGGGCTTCGGAATAAAACTGTCAAGAAGGAATGTACTGTGGTTCTCATACAAGGTCTCACACTGGGCTTTTAAAGACTGTGGATGAAGTTTACAATGTCATTAATAAGAGGTAAAGCAGTAGGTAGATTAGAAACAGCACTTGTAAGCCAGGCTCACACATTTGAATAAATTCAACAACTCTGTAGTATATGTCTATCTACTATATGTATGTGGTATTTGCTAGGAGTGGAGGTACAAAGATGAAAAAAATACTAGTCCTTGTGCTCAAGGAGCTTACAGTTTAAGAGAAAGGATAAAACTTGCAGGTACAAGGAAGTATGGACAGATGTGGTGGTCAAGGAGAAGCCTAGACAAAGTGCTAGGAGACATTGGAGGAGGAAGAGATTCTGTTTAGTTGTGGGAGGAATCAGATAGGCTTCCTTGAAGGGGCTTTCTTTGAGCTAATACTGGAAGGAAGAGAACTACCTCAGTAGGAAAAGAAGTATCAGGAATTAGGGAACAGTCCACCTTCTGTAAATACATGGCAGCAGGAAAGTGAAAGATGAGATTAGGGACTAGTGAGTGGATACACAGTGTGCAAGCAGAGTTATATGACATAAGGCTGGGAAGGCAGGTTTGGGTTGGGGCCATATTGCCGAGGATCCTAAAAAGTAAGCTAAAGTATTTGTATTTTACCTTCTAGAAAAGTACTGAAGTGTATACATGACATGCATTCACTATGTGAGTACATGGCAGCAAAAGAGTGTAAGATAAAATAAGGAATAAGTTGTTGGTCCAGCGGTGCTGGGGTGGGGTGTTGGGGTGGGAGGGGAAGGGAGGATATAGAATGTACAGAGTTGTGTGACATAAGGCTGGGAAGGCAGGGTTGGAGACATACTGTAGAGCATGAAGATTTAGAGGGTGTGTGTCTAGTGAGAACAACAGACTTGAAATCAAGAGATTGGTTTTGAATGCTGCCCTGTGGGATGATATTCAGTCTCATTTTCCTTTTCTAGAAAATAAGGAAAACAATACTTGACCTACCTATTTAATAGGGTTATTTTGATTCATTATTTTGATTCTGAATTATCCAAAGCAGAGGTTCCCAAACTTATTTGACCTATTGCCCCCTTTAAAAAAATTACTCAGTGCTCTACTTTTCTTTAACTCTAACATTTTAGGGAGGATTTGCATCATTTGAAAAATATAAAATCTATTTTTAAAAAAATGACATATTTAATAATTTGTTGTAAGGTTGTGGGTTTTTTTCTGTACTGAGATTTTGATGACTCAATGATGCATCATATAACTATATAGTATCATATTGTAAACAAGTCCTTCCATACACATATTCCTGCCAATACATGCTGGACTTCCAGACAACATAAGACATGCTTATCTACCAACACTTGCTTGTTAAGACCTGTCAGCAGACTTGACCACTGATGGGTTTTCCTCCACTTCTCTTATTTGGTTTTCAAAGTCCTTTTTCAGTTGATGTATAGCTTCTAGGCATTCTTCAAGTGTCTTGGAAGCAATTGGTGTGGGAGTTCTGACTGGGTTGTCTTCCTCCCATTCCATGCTTTGATCCTTTTTGTTCACAAAAAAAGATTCTAGAGTTTTATTGCTGTTCTTATTTTGCTTCCTTTTCCTCATGTTGGATAGTCAATTAATTGGTTGTTTTTTTTTTTTAGCTCTGTGAAACTCTGCTTCCAGGGGGGAAAGTTCTGTTCCAAATCACTGGGGTTTTCCCAGCTGCCAGAGCTATTAGGGGGGTGTTGCAGCCTCCCCCCAGCTTTGGCTTGCTGAAAGTGCACCCCAGGACCACCACCCAAGACCACGATCCAGATCCAGGCCGCTCAATGCAAAAGCACTTGGCCATGATCAGTTGATTCAGCCCCGCTGTGGAGTCTGCAGGCCAGGGGCTCTGAAGCAGCCCAGTAGGGGCATCCACCAGTTACAGCAGTTTCTGCCCTTCCCCCACTGCTTCCTTGCCCCTGGGGTAGATTGGCCGCACTGCTTTTCCTCCCCCAAATTTAGCTTGAAAGCTTCACTCACTTTCACTGACCTTTAATCCTGGCTTATGCAGATTGCTCCAGGTGCTTTAGATCTTCTCTGAAGTAGACTCACGCTGTGGCTTGAGGCTCGGCTCCTCCCAACCTCCCTGGAGCCTGGCCACATGTTTCAGGCTGGGCTGGTCTCAGCTCCCCAGCCGCTCCAGCCAGCTGCCTTTCTCTAATCCCTATTTTTGACACCTTTCTTTAATCCCTATTTTTCACACCTTAGTAGACCAGGAGGTGCTGGAGGCTGTAGATCTTCTTTCTTGTAGACTGGCTGCCCCAGGGCCTGGCTGTGGTTTCAGTTTCAAGCTGGGCCGGCCTCAGCTTGAGTCCTGCCTCAGCTTGAGTCCTGCCTCCATGATCCCCTGCTGCCGCGTTGCCTTCCATGAAAGATGTGTTTTCTGTATTTTTTGAGTATGAGAGTCCTAGAATTTGTCCAGCGTCATATTTTTATGGGTGTTTAGGGTGGCTGCTTGGGAGCTGTGGGATGCTGCTGCTTCTACACCGCCATCTTGGCTCCGCCCCCGGAAGAACTCCCACTGATGGGTTTTAACGTGCATTTTATGTATTTATTTGGAAAATAATGTAATAACTATGTCTTTACTTCTGTTCCACAACAGATGAAACATCTATGAATGGTTTTTCAAAATTTTCTCATCTTCTCTTTCCTTACACTTCTACTATCCTTTATTTTTATTCAATGCCTACTCTGGATCAGTCCAATGTCCCCCAGTGGGCAGTACTACCCACTTTGGGAACCTATGAGAGGAGCACCTTGAAGGGAACTTAGATATCATGTAGTCTACTCTCCTCAGTTTCCAGGAGACGAAACTGAGGCCCAGAGAGATTGAGTGAATTGGTTAAAATCACAAAAATAACAAAATCTGTATTTGAATATCTATCCTCTGACTTCAATAGATGGATCTCATCCATCTCTCTGCCTCCTCTGTCAGACAATTATGATATAAACATCAGTGCTTTAGACAGGATTTCCCAAAAGTCTTAGTGTAGTTTTAAGCTATTTAAATATGGTTTGTATACTCTCACACTTCTCAAAAAGTAAGGTAATCACAAGAACAGGAAGACCCAAGTTCAAATCTGGTCTCAGACACTTACTAGTTAGATCTTGGATAAGTCACTTAATTCTTTTGTATCAGTTCCTCATCTGTAAAATGATCTGGAGAAGGAAATGCCAAGCTATTCCAGTCTTTTTGCCAAGAGAACCCTAAATGCGGTCACTGAATCAGCCATAATTGAAATGACTGAGCAACAGTGACAACAACTACAAAGAATTTATGGAATGTCTTGAGGTTTGCAAAGCTCTGTACATGTTATCTTGAGTTTCACAACAAGCTAATGAGGTAAATTTTATTGTTATTCCCATTTTACTAATGAGGAAGCTGAGACTGAGTGTCTTGCCCAGGGTCACACAATTACTAAATATCATATTAGGCAGAATTTGAATTCAGGTTTTCATGACTCCACCCACCTGTTCAGCACCCACCTGTTAGTTAGGCACAGTGTTAAGCAGAGTTATATGACATAAGGCTGGGAAGGCAGGTTTGGGTTAGGGCCATACACAGGGATATACAGATATAAATAAAATATTCCATGTCCTTAAGGGAATGTCAGAATTAGTGTGGAATGAATGAATGATGAATGATGTATTTCTTAATCACTTTGTTCAAAGTACCAGGCCAAGTACCAGGGATATAAACAGAAAAAAAGATGACAGCCCCTGCTATCAAGGAGAATAACGTTCTGATAGAGGAGACAACATATAGGGAAAATTTCAGTTCCAAACAAGATGGAAAAGTCCTGTGGTCCTTGGGGTGTAGTGCCAAAGCAGATATTTATGATTCTTCTTTAATGTTATTATTTAATCTCACCATTCTCAAAGTTATTGGGTTCAAGTTCCTCAGCTTTCCCCATCAGAGTCTGAAAGGAGATGGGTCAAGGTGGTTTGTCTCTCCTGCCATATGCTGCCTCCTTCTACTTCAACTAGGCTGACTTATCTGCCTTATGTGTAGCACTTCATTGGCAGTTAATGGGGACCATTGGCCTTCTCTCTAAAGGTATTGCTTCTTTGCCTGGCAGTTGTGATGGTTGCATTGGAAACAGACCTGCAATTATCAGGTTCCTGTCATTCTCTCCCTTTTAGTGGTAGTTGTTGCTGAAGGTGAGCCCCCTTTCTGTAATGATTTCTCCACTCAATGACATCTATGGACCTGCTCTGGAGGCTGAATAACTATTATTTCTGAATGTTGAGTTCAGGGTCCTGGGATGTTTTCATGAGAATCTGAAAAGGCATGGTAGTCAGAGTGGTGTTAATGGTTTGACTTGCCTTCCATTGATGTGCTTCACTTCTTTCTCCCTTAAACCTTGATGTTTTAGCAAGGCTGGCTTCCTACCCTTCTATGGTACCTTCTAAAAGCTACTACTATTTAACTACTACTTTAAACTCCCTTTCTCCCAGATTTATTTTTCTCTTGAATGTTCTGGTGCTCATGGAAACCTACTGACTTCTTGGAGACATCAGCATCTCTTGGCACCCTCTCTAAGACTCACTGCTCCTTTGAGGAGCCCCTTCATACACACTGCAAGAAGGGAGAGTTGATTTCCTCCTTCCTCCTCAATGTCATTTTCTGACCGTTTCTCTGCTACCATCTCTCAATAACCACCTATTGTCTTCTAAACTTCACTACATCTTAAATATCTTCTTGTTATTTAAATAAAGTCACTGAGACTATTTTTTACGGTTCTCTAGGTCACTTTCTTTTTTTCTATAGGTTCAGTACCTTGCACATACCCTTGGAAATATAAATGGATGTACCAAACACATAAAGATAATGTTAGGAGAAAGACCTTAGCAGCCTGGAGGGGTAAGGAAAGGTTACAATTGGAAGGTGGCACTTGAACTGATCCTTGAATGAAATGAAGGAATCTAATTACAAGTAAGGAGGAAATGCATTCCAGGCACCAAACCACTGCAAAGGTATAGAGATGGGAGATAGAACAGGAAGGTGGCCAATTTGAGTGAACCACAGAGAGCCTGCTGCCTGTGCACACGTGTGTGTGCGTGTGTTTGTGTGTGTGTGTATGTGTGTGTGTGAAGGGGAGCAATGAATACTGATTAAGTCTGCTAGATTGGGTCTAGGTTGTGAAGTGCTTAAAATGTCAAAGAGGAGTTTGTATCTGATTCTAGAGGCAAGAGTGAGCCAGTGTCATTTGACAGGTTGGGGTGGGTGGGGGGGAGAATCACTCTGGCAGTTGTGTGGAGGATTCACTAAAGGAGGGACAACAGCACATACTTCACTTCCAAAACTTAAAGAAATAACCTTAAATGTGCACAAAGATGGCTCCTCTAGGTAGGTAGAGTAATTAAAGTGGTATATTTTTATATTACATTTTAAAAACAATTCATAAATCAAGAATAGAGAGTTCTAAAATGTCATATCTAAATCCTTCCCCTTCAAGTATTAGGGGCATCTAGGTGTTGAAGTGGTTACAACACTTGACCTGGAATTGGGAAGATGCATCTTCCTGAGTTCAAATCTGGCCTCAAGTACATACTAACTGTGTGACCGTGTGCAAGTCACTCAGCCTTGTTTGCCTCAGTTTCCTCATCTGTATAATGAGTTGGAGAAGGAAATAGCAAACCACTCCATTATTTTTGTCAAGTTCCAAAAAGTTGGGAACAACTGAAAAATTCTGTGAATAAGACTGTGATTGATGCTTTACAGTTTATAAGAAAATATAGGGTGCTCCAAAAGTCTTAGTACAGTTTTAAGCTTTAAGAGGTTAAAACTGCACCAAGATTTTTGGAATATCATTTATAAGATATGGTACTTGCTCTCAAGTGCTTAAGATACAATTAAGGAGAAAAGGAACACATTCACATGTAGTTAAATAGCTATATGACAGTATATAATTAAGTGCTACTGTGTAAGTGCAAAAGACATCAGATAATGAAGAGCTTAGTGAATGCTGCAATGATCAGGACAGTCTTGAATGAAAAAGTGAAACTTGAACTGTGTCCTGGTATTTGGGAGAACTTAGAGAGATGAGTGATGGGAAAAGTGTTTCAGGTGAAAGGAACAGCATGGACAAGGTAGGAATTAACATAGATTTTAAATTCCTTGAGGGCAAGGACTATCTTTTTTTGTTCCTTTTTGTATTTCTAGTACTTAGCAAAGTGCTTAGCACATAGTGCTTAACAAATGTTGATAGAAAAACAAGACTGGCAGGGGAAAGAATTCAGTGCTGAGGTTAGTAGGAGACAATGTTTTACTGACAACATGGTGAACTCTCAATGTCAGATAGGATCATTTGGGGCAATGAGGAAAGCCAATTTTGGGCTAAGCCCAGTAAAATTGCTTGGCCTGAATTACCCAAGCTCTTTCAGCTGAATTCACTGAATAATTGACTGGACCCTTCACTGTATTTTGGCTTAAAGAGTTATGCTCTGTGAAATTAATTGATTACTCTATCTCTCTGGGAGACGTGGCCTTCACTACGACGTTCCCTGTCTCACTTTCCACAATCCGTAATTCCTAAATAATACTTGTTCAAATCAGTATATCTGGCATAAATCAAGGAGCTAGGCTTTTTTTTTCTTCTGTTAAAAATGTTGCTAACATTTTAGTAACAATTCCAGCATAACAGAGATGTCTGATCTTTGAGACGTCATGCTAAGCTGAAAATTTGTTGTGAATGAGGAAATAACATAGATTTTTGCTAATTTTAGGTAATAATTGTTGGGGCTATATTCGAGTCAACAGTTTTTAAGGATTAAAATTTTCATTTGGCATTTTGGTTTGTCAGTTAAATTAAATTGTTAAATCCCTTGAACAAAAAGCGAGTGGAATAAGTTCAAATATATCTTACATGGATAGAAGAGTTTGGAATGAAATGGCTTCTGACTACTTCCAGTTTTATAATTCTTTAATTTTATTACCATTTGGGCTTTGTCAATGAGAATAATGTAATTTGTTCCTTTAGCATCAGAGAATCAGCATTTAAGGTCATAATTTTCAGACTAGCCCAAGGGCAAGCTATAAACTTGAATTACCTCCTCATCTGCTGGAAGTACTATTCTGTAGTAGAAGTATCTGGGCGGTTCCTGACAGGATATGCTGAAAATTTCATTCTTTGAAAGGAAGAGATGGGATGAGAGGAACAAGCTATTCAGGTCAGTCAGTAAAAAATGTCTTAAGGGGAAAACTAAAGAATTGAATTTCACATGGCCATAAAATATCCTCTCATGATCTCTTATACAAATGGATTCTATGGCCTAATGCCCCCTTCTCCCAGTTAATTAATTCATGATTATCCACTGTAGCCCAGTGTCTGACAGGGGGTGCCCTGGAACTGCCAGTAAGATTAACATCAAGAAACAAGAAGAAGCAGAACACTGCACATAGATTAAATATTGAACAATATAAGCACGTGTTGGAAGAGTTTAGCCAGTTTATATGGCCAGATTGTTTATATAAGTAAGAGGGGAATTTTAATTAATTGCTAGTTTCACGATATAAACACTGAAGTGTGGCTGTCAAAAAAAAATCCTATTTGGTTTTACTATGTTTTTGTAAAGGCATAGTGTCTAGAACAAGAATGGTAATAGGCTTGTATTCTTGGCTGATCAGAGCACAACTGGAGTACTGTTCAGTTCTAGGTAGTATGTTTTAAGACTGGTTTCCACATTGGTATTCAGAAAGCAAAAGTCTGAGCTTGTCATTCCCCCTGCTCAAGAACATATGGTGGTTCCCTATTACCCATAGTATAAAATACAAACTCTTATATTTAGCATTTAAGGCCTTTTACAATCTGCTTCCATCCTAGCTTTCCAGCTTATTTCTCATTTCTTTTACTTACCTGCATTATGTTCCATCCAAATAGCCTGCTTGGTTGATGTGCCCCATGTCCATGTTTCATTTTGTGTCTATAAGCCTTTGCATTGGCAGTCCCTGATGCCTAAAATGTTCTTTCTCCTCCCCTCAACTTTTTGGGATTCCTGTCTGTCAGGCCAGAGACACAGGAGACACTGGAGTGGTAGCTTTTCTAGCAGGTGTTCTAGCACTAGCAAGTTCACCCTTGATCTAGACAGGCAGGAAGACAGGAACAGTCACACTAAGGGGTTAAATAAGCTTACTTTATCCTAGTTTATTCTTCTCAAAGGGAATTGCTGATAATGGGAGAACCAACTCCTACAGTATTCCCTAATTACTCTTCTCAAGCAGGGGTGGGTGAGAATATAGTAGGAGCTATAACTCCTACAAGTCCCTAATAAACCTTAATGGGGGTTGGTTGAGGCAAGCACACAGGCACATTCCCCTTGTGCATTCCTATTACCCACTTACTGACGAGTACCCACTTGATTTATAGGGCAACAGACAAAGAAGACAATTTGCCAGCAACAGCCTCACATGTTTACACAAACTAATTGTTATACCTCACTGCATAGTCACCATAGAAATTGTTTGCCACTATGATCCTGGGAACTAATATCTAGGATTCTGGGAGGACTATCCGAAAAAAGGAATAACAAAATCCTCCTTGCTTATGCCATCACTCAAGGCTCAGCTTGAGTTACCTTTTTATGAAACCTTTTCCTGTACTCTACTCTCCCACATCTGTATGTGTATTTTTTCCCCAGTCATCAGTCAGTCCTTAGAATTTATTAGTTGACTATAGAATGTACGCTTCTTGATAACAGGAACTTTTTCCATGAAGTATCCTCAGCACCTAGCTTGGTGCCTGGCACAGCATGTAGATGTTTCATAAATGCTTATTGAATTGGGGAACCTTGACAACATGCTATACCTCCAGAAGAAGTCAGCTAGGGTGGTTAAAGAACCCAAAAATGTATCACAAATAATAGAATTTTAGAGCTAGAAGGAACCATTAGAATTCATTATACACCTTTATTTTATAGATGAGTAAAATGAATTCCAGAGAAATTGAGAGTTTTGCCTAAGCTCATGAAAGCAGTTGTTGGCATGCCTGGCATAATGACTCTGGTTTAGTTTGCTCTCCATTATGGTTAATTGACTGAGAAAAATGCTGTCTTCCACAGCCACATAGACCATCCTCCTTCAATCCAGCCAGTAATCTCAAATGCATGTCAATGATCACAGGGAGGCTGGAAGAGAATATGAAGGATTCAGCACAAGCCCATAGTCACCCCTGAAAAACCACTTAAAAATAAATACCTTGTTTAGTAATTATCTGTTGAACTTGATTGAATATCCTTCTGGTAGTGAATTGGTAGCATTGTCTTTGGCAATATAGGTCATCCCTGTATTACAAGCCTAGGTAAAAGAAGAACAGGGTATCCCTATCCTATGTATGATATAGCTGGGTCAAGCAAAGGTTTAACATTCTAAAAAGAATTTTAAAAATTTTATTTAATATGGTTAAGTTGAAAGTTTCAAATGAGAAAATGTATTTTCCAGAAACATCCCAAACGCACAATTGAAAGACATTGGCACTTTCAAGAAGTTTTCTATCCACAACATGATTTTGTGCTGGCTTTGTAAAGTGAGAAGTTAAAATTGTTTGTGTAGGGGAAAAGAGCATCACAATAGGAAGCTATTTCTAGTTGTAGTCATGGTAACAACAATGAAATCATTTCTGCTAAGACAAAATGGGAAGGGTAAGTTATAATCACTTGGGAATAATCAGTCTGCAGAACTGATTAACTATTTGGATGGAGAACTATTCTAGAAAAAGGGGAGAAAGAGAAGCTCATTTTAACATCAGCTACATGCTAAAAAAACCAAGTATTCTTTTTCTCTTTTATATTTTCTTTTCTACATTTTGATTCTCATTTTTGTTTATAGAGATCAAGAGATGGAATGAAACATGGTAGGAATCAAACCCATCAAAAGCTCATTGGGAAGTTTCTGTCTGGAAAATATCTTTCGGTAGGGGGGAAAGCAATCTTTTGAAACAAAGATGGAAAATGGAGACAAACAAGTGCTCCCCCACCCCCATTTCCCTAGCCAGGCATGTAAACTGTTGGAACTTGCTGCCAAAATATTTGTTTGTTTTTGGAAATGTTCAAAGAGAATATGCTTTTTCAAATGGCTACTCATACTTTTTATGTGATTTAGCCTATTTTTCCTGCAGGTGTTTTAAATTGTTCTTTAATTTTTGCATAAGTATCACAGCTCTCCACATCCAACTATTCATCAAGTATATTCTAAGCACCTACTATGCATTTATTTTTTAATTTCTTTTTTCTTTTTTTTTT
>CM053601.1:108274378-108315614 GCA_028646575.1 Pseudocheirus occidentalis | reverse complement strand
ATGTAAATATCTGATATGCAGGATGTATTTAAATTGAACATAACCCACAGATTGAGAACCACTGTTCTAGGAGATGTGGAGCATTTAGAAAAATAAGATGTCTCTGGCTCTCCAAAAACTTACAGTCTACTTGGCAGTCTACATGACACAAAAAAATGATAAGCAAATAAAATAAGAATATAACAAACTACAAACTGTAAGTATTAAAAGTACTCAAAAACATTTTATCACATAATAATAATTATACTTGTATTCAAACTCTAAATTCTTAGCTTCTCCCTGAGTAACTTCTTTTCCCCTTGGGGGCTCAAAACTATGTTACTCAGATATTACGTCTGTCAGGGCTTGGTCACCAGTGTCTTCAGATGCTTAAATCAATACCTGAGAGCTTAGTACTAGCACCCAGTACTATCCAACCTCTTCAGCTATCTATATGGGCAGGTGATATCTGCCTTTGCATGATCCAAGAGCCATCTTAGCCGGAGTGTACCAACAACTCACTTTAAACATGAAGTCAGTGTTCAAGTTCCACTTAGATGTTCCATTTAGATGCCCTTCCTCTCTCATACTCATTCTCAAGTATTCTACCTGCATATCCAGGGACTTGATTGAATATTGTTCTAGAAAATAATCACTAAAACATTTGTTTTGGGAGGATGCAGAATTAATGATGGAAAGCAGACACATGGCTATCTGCCTTCTTCCAGAGATTTCAATACTAAAAACTCTAAGTATGGGAGTTCCTCAGAGCAGAGAAAATAGCACGATTGTGTTTAGGGGCTAGAGAGACTTCTAAAACTTGAGCTGGGTCATGAATAATGTAAACTACTTGAAAAGATATCCCCAGAGCCTTGTATAGAAACTTATACATAGTAAGTGCTTAGTAAATGACTGTAGAACTTAATTTGCTGATTAATAATAATAGCATGGCCACATCAGCTGTTAACAAAACACTTTCTTGAGAAGGTTAGGAAGAGTTTAGTTGGGTACAAGGAGGAAATTTCTTCCAGGGAAAAATACTTGGATGGCTATGTGGAAGTCAGGAATGAATGGAGCATATTTATGAGGCAGCTGAAGGAAACTTTTCTAATGTCAACTAAGGGTGAATATCAGGGAGTAGTGAGAACTGTAGTTAGACTGATTAGCTGATATTAGATTATGGGTTGTAACAGCAAGCACCCTAACATACCCAGGATGGCTGCTAGCACAGGTTCTTTGGTCTTCTTTTCTAAAAGAATGCAACTCAAAAGAGATTAATGATCTTATTTTAACCAAACACACACACACACACACACACACAATTCACTTAGTTCAGGGAAAAAGTCAGTACCCTGAATTTCAGAGAAAATACAAACAGAAATTACAAGCAGACGAGAATACAGACAGAAAATAACAAAATTCAACATACCAACAGACAGGGTTTCTAGCTGCCTGACCATTACACACACACATACATATATAGTTAATTACCAGAGAGAGAAGCACCAACATCTGGGTTTTCAAAGCCAGGGGGCTTAATGACTCCCCAGAGTCTCATCTGGCCAAATCACACAACTCTTCCCACAAGTGAGCACCAAAACAAAACCTCACATCAGAGAGTATATATAGCCTTCTCAAAGGTCAGAGGACATCATAACCTATGTGACCCACTGCCTAATTACAAAACAAGCTTCCCCTAAACAAACTTCTCTTGCTGAGCTCCAAGTGAAACCCATTAAGGGGCAGGGAAGATCTTCAAATTTCCTTGCAATTACATGGGAATAAATTTATTTATAATTTATAATTTATAATATAGCATGAATTTATCTTAGATATGATAGGAAATGTGAAGCCATTGAAGGTTTCGTATCAGGAGTGAAACAATAAAAACAGAATTTACTGAAATACCTTAATAAATTTGTTATATCAACAATGTGGGTTTTTCCTTCCAACAATATTGATAAAAACTTATCTCTATCTTGTAATTTCTTGTCCATGTCCCATCATAAATCTTTCGTAAGGGATTGATTAAATGTGTTTAAAGACCTTTCTTTGGGGCTTTATTTATTTAGTTATTTAAAGTCTTTTGGCATTTTATAGTTACTTGTACAATACTTGGGCTATTCATTTGTCCCTTACTCTTGTTATATGACCTGCCCACATCCTTTTCTGATCTTAAATCTCTTAAATTATATTTCTATCTCACTTCTTTTATACACATCAAACTGGTGCTATGCTGCCACCTGCTTAGGGTTGCCACTATGTATGTGTCTGCATGCATGCATACATATATACATAAGTTTATATGCAATTCATACAACACACATGCAAACATCACTCTGAAGCCTTTTGGTTTGACAATAATTTTTATTCTTTTGAATCTATGTGTTTGATTTATAGCTATATGACATCAAAGGAATGATAATAGTGTTGAAAATGTAGACCTTTCTCATAGAAGGTTTGGATTACTGAAAATGATGCATAATTTTTAAATGCAGTCTACTCTTTTTTTCTTCTATTCAATTCTAGTCCCAACTCATTGTCTGTATTTCCTGGCTATATATACTGATGGACTAGCTCAACAGACTGTCCTTCCAACTGTGTATCATAGTCTAGACAATAATAATTCTTCATCCACTTAATTTTTTCTTTTGTGGATTGTAGGCTGAAGTCCTTTAAATGATTGCAGATCTCTTTCATGAGAACCAGCAGTATCTTACAGGATAAACATAGTAGCATCACCAAATAGGATCATCTGGAGGATCACATGATCTATAAGGGTTCTCTTCTTATGTTTAAACTGTGTACAATAATTCTTCATATCAGTAGCAAACACCTTTAGTGAGCATATATCTTCTTGTTTTTTTGCTTTGCTTGACAATCAGAGAATTCAACAATTGTCTAACAATTGGATTTGTTAGATAACGTTGTATGATCATGACATAAGTATGGGTGTCATCTTGTAAGAAAAGCTTCAAAAATACATTTTTCTCTAAAGAAGAAAATGCTTTACAGTTTGGCGCTTTTCAGTCAATTGTGTGATTTTAAAGACAGAGAATAATTTGCAATAGCTTACTTGTTCCTTTCTCATATTTTCATCAAACACATGTAATTTATTCACCTAAACATGCATACATCTTTCTTTAGTTTTATTATAAAAATAGAAAAACAAGGATACAGTATGTATTTATGTCTATTTCATTGTCTTTTAAAAAGATACAGCCTGTGATTTTCCCTCAATTATTCCCCTCTAGATATCGTAGCAGTTGACTCAACAATGAAATTGAAATTGTGTGGCCTACAGCATGAATTTCTTCTATGTGCACTTGATCTGGTTTAACTATCCTTATCATTTTTATCTCTGTTAAAGTGATTTCCACTTCCTTTCATTTAGTCCGTGTAATAAGAACTGAGATGTTAGAGACTTATTATAGTTATTTTGATGAGAAAAAATAGTTTGTCATAGAAATGTTGACAAATGTTTCATTTTCCTTAAGTTTGTTATCCAGTAAGTTTCATCTTTAAATGCTTCTATAATGATTTGGCTTAACTGAATTTCACTCCAGGTTTTCTAGAAACATTTTCCTTCCATTGCTTTTCTTTATTTGGATGCATGATATTGCTCATAAGATCATACTTCTCCTAAATAAAGTTTTAGAAATGAGTTTATACTCTAATCTTGTATTTCCTTTCATAGTCACATTGGTCAACCGTCTGCAGGGAGAAATGGTATCTGAAATCTTTTGGCTTTCTTGTTGTTTACATTAGTTAAGCTTTTATAGGAAAAGGTGATTGTTTATGCTACAGGGACTATTTTAGATTTATCTCTGTATCCCTAGTATAAATCATAAGACCCAAAACATAGGTACTTAATGAACATTTGTTGAATGAATGAATGTTTGAATAGACCCTGGATTTGTTGTCATTGCATGCTGTTTTTTATACTTTCTTGTAATTTGGCATTGATTTTGATCCTTAACAAGTTCATACTTTTACTGCACACACATAAATACTTCAGTAATGACTCTCACATTAATAACTAGATGTTTCCTTTAGAACTAGGATAAATTTCATTTTCGGTGATAGTCAATGGTGCCTATGTCCAGTGCCTTCTGATTCTTCTTGAAGAAAGTATTTATGCTGTGTAGAACTATGAATACCATATAGTTTATAGACCTTTGACATTTTCTGTGTCTTAATCTATATTTTCTAAAAATTTTCATCATCTTCTTGTATGACAACCTTTGCATTGAAGGCACAGATCATGTGTGGCATGCTTTCCAAAGGAGTTTACTGTTGTCATGAGAGTAGGGATGCCTTCAGCACAGAGTCTAAGGTAGTAGGGATTCTCCATAGATGAATGGTGAAATTCTCCAAATGTTTATGGATGACAAGTTAATTGTACCACAACCCAGAACAACGAGATCCCTAGTCACTTAAGAGTTTAGCCTAACTTTCACATAGAAAAAAATCTGAGCCATCGTTTGCCACCACCATCTTGGAGCTACTACTGTGCTTAGTCATTACAGAAATCCAGAGGATACTTATGGTAGGAATGTGGATCAAGTTCCCGATATTGAAAACATCACAGATCTAGAATGAAAACAAAAGAATTCAAGTTCTGGACCACCCAAGTGACAATGGAGAAGTGCCTGACAGATGCGGATAGGCTGTAATACCTCCTGACAAAGAATTATATGAGAGGAGCAGTGTAAGAGATATAGCTTGACAACTACTTTGTTTCCCCTCTTACTCTTCTACCCTCTAGGCTAAACTTTCTCAGTTTATTTCTCAGATTCTCATATGCTATAGGTTTTAAGGTTCTTTGTCATTCCAGGTATTATCTTCTGAACTTCCTCTAGCTTATTGATGTTCCTTCTAAAATGAGATTCTCAGTAGTGGATATGATAATGCAGATTGACTTGACCAGAGCAGAGAACAAGCAGTACTATCACTGCCTTCATCTGGGAATCATTGATCTTATAATGTAGCCTGTAATTACATTATTAAAAAAATTTTTTTTGAACCAAACCTAGTTTTAGTTACAAACTAGTCAAACTTCATAGTTTATAGATGATTATGTAATTAGAACCACTTAGTTTATCTAAGTAGCTTTATCAAAACTATTACTACTGCTATTAAATTCAGATAAAAATGCTAAATGCCTCCTGATATTTAATAAAATATATAGAAACTAAGGAAAACCCATTATCTGAATTTTTTCCTTATTTATCTATAACTGCCTGTAGCAGCTGCTTATGGAAGACAGATATTTGCTTCTGTTTTTCCACCATTCTGTTAAGGATATAAAATGGAAAAACAAAAAGTCATTTTGAGGATTTAGTTTAATTTGTTGCCCTCGTGCAATGTATGTGGATGCTATGCAGCAGTCAGGCTGCCTTGCTTCTTTTAGTATGGCAGCATAAATCTGGATTAATCACAGAAAAGAGTTATGTTTTCTTCCATTTGGAATGACACATCTCTGGAGGAACTAAATAAAAGATATCAACAGAAGAGCCACATTGTCACAATTGTGGGATATGACATTGGTCAATGAGAAAGGATAGATTTCCACTGAATATACTTCCTTAGTGACACACAATAACATTTCAACAAAAAGCAGCACTGTAGACCACAAAGACATACCTGAAAGTATATTTTAGGTTCATTTCCATTCTTGATTTTTCCCTTTTAGTTCACTACATTCTGTGTAACTGTAGATATAAACAGGGTTACTGTTCAGTAAGATTTTTCTATATAAGTGAAGTTTAGTAGGATTTAGTTTATGGTTAAATCATTCTGTTACATGGTTTTGCTGATTATCTGCCTTCCCAGAGTGATGGCTTAGACCAAGTAATTCTGGTCGGTATCCTATGACCTCTTTTACAGGCACATTGGAGACAATACAGAAGGGTTCAAAAGGTGGCAGAGACCCATTACTTGGTTGCTGATGTTTGACAGAATATCATCATTTCCTGGCCCAGCTGGTATGTTCTCCTGTGCCTTAGGCCTCCCAGCAGTGTTTCATGTAGCTCTCTGCCAGCACCTCTCTTTGAGAATATACAAAAAACAAAGAAACAGAAACAGAAACTGAGGAAAAGTCACCCAGATAATCATATTCTCCAGAGCTCTGTCACACCTGCCACATATCTGCCACACCAATATCTAATGGGACTCTCTTGCTGAATCAACTGACAGCAAAATTAGTTTTATAAATACCAGTTCTATAATTCAAGGGCCAGTGTAGATATATACTAGTCCAGAAGCAAAGGCTAACCTTGATTTTATAGACTATGTATAGATGGCCTCAGGGAGAAACAACTGTGTTCTCATCAGGGTGAGTGATGATACTTGCTGTTTTCCTGACTATATTAACAAAGCCAGAATGTGTTGCTTGTGAAACCTATTTTAGGCAACAATCTTGGGATCGCTTGAGTTTAGAATTACACATTTAGAGCAGGAAGTACCCTTAGAGATTTTGTATAACACCATCATTTTACAGAAACATTAAGCCTAGAGAAGTTAAGGACATTGGGCAAGATCACACAAGAAGGGGCAGAGCCAGAATTTGTACCCAAGTACTCTTCAAATATAGAATTCTTACAAATTTCAACACAGGGCCTAGCTAGTTCCTTTAGAAAATAACACTGAGTTATTGGACAAAACCCTGAAATGAATATTGATTAAAGCCACAGAGGTCTATTTTGATGCAAATATAATTTGATTTTGTATCTCTCAATGTTCTTATAAAATATTTTATATTACCTTTATCTGTCTTATCTCTTCTCTCTAAATGGCAAGCACTGAGGGCAATGACTAAACTTTTTTATGTCCCCAAGGATTTAATACAATGTTCTGCATACAAATTCTTCTTGAATCATAAAATGATAGAATCAAAGAATTTGAAAACTGGAATATGGATCCTTCCCCCCCACTTTTTTCTTTTTTTAATAAATCTCTTTGGGATATAGACCTCAAAACAGTATTGATGGATCAAAGTGTACACATAGTTTTATAGGTTTTTGGGCTTGGTTCCAAATTGTTTTCCAGAATAGTTGCATCCATTCGCTACTCCACCAACAGTTCATAGTGTACTTATTTTCTACCCAAACCACTCCAACATTTATCATTTGTGATAGGCGTAAGGTGGCACCTCAAGTTTGTTTTTGTGTTTCCCTAATCAATAGTGATTTAGAGCATTTTTCATATGACTATAGTTTTGATTTATTCTTTTGAAACCCAACTCTTTATATTCTTTGATGTGGCAGCAAGCACCCTTGCATACCTGTGGTGGCTGCTAGCACAGGTTGTTTGGTCTGCTTTTCTAAAGGAAAGCAACTCAAAAAGGGTTAACCATCTTCCTTTAATCAAATATATATCATTTACCTAGTTCAGGGGGAAAAAGTCATCATCCTAAACTTCAGAGAAAATACAAACAGAAGTTACAAGCAGACAAAAAATGTAGACAGAGAAAAAGACCAATAGACATGGCTTCTAGAGATGCACCAAAATTTGAATTTTCAAAGCCAGGGGGCTCAATGGCTGCCCGGAGTCTCATCTGGTCAAATCACACAACTCTTTCTCCAGGGTGAGAGAATGTCACAAGCCTCATGACCCACTGCCCAATCATAAAGTA
The DNA here is from genome assembly GCA_028646575.1 of Pseudocheirus occidentalis. Classification (NCBI taxonomy): domain Eukaryota; kingdom Metazoa; phylum Chordata; class Mammalia; order Diprotodontia; family Pseudocheiridae; genus Pseudocheirus; species Pseudocheirus occidentalis. The sequence goes on along the minus strand of CM053601.1, from coordinate 108,307,999 downwards.
ACAAGGTATGGGCACTCCTGAAAAACAAGCCTCCCGCCACAGGCTCCATGTGACCACATTCAGCCTAGTAGGGGCAGAATATGTTTTCAAATCAGGGAAGGTCCTCAAATTCACTTAAGTCTATTAAGGGGCAGGGAAAATCTTCAAAGTCCCTTACCATTACATTTGACCATTTGTGAATTGGGGGATATCTCTTATTTTTCCTTTTTTTTTTTTCCTGGAAGGCAGGGCAGTTGGGGTTAAGTAACTTGCCCAAGGTCACATGGCCAGTAAGTGTTATGTGTCTGAGGCTGGATTTGAACTCAGGTCCCCTGACTCCAGGGCCGGTGCTCTTTTTACTGTGCCACCTAGATGCCTCTGGGATATCTCTTATTTTTATAAATTTGACTCAGTTGTATACCATATACACACACACAGACACACACACATTGTATCTCTTGTAAACAATTGCTTACTTGTTTGATTCTGGTTTATAATCTATTCTGCTATCCACTTCTTTTATGGGTGAACTCATCCCACTCACATGATCCTAACTACGGTTCTACAATATTTGAATTGTTTCTTTCTGGCTGCTTTTGAAATATTGTCTTGTTGACCTTAGAAGCACTGAAATCTGGCTATATTATAACTGGGAGTTTTCATTTTGGGATCTCTTTCGGGACATGATTGCTGAATTTTTTCAATTTCTATTTTACCCTCTGGATCTAAGATATAAGGGCATTTGTCCTTGATAATTTCTTGAAATATGATGTCTAGGTTTTAGATTTTTTTTTTATTGTAACTTTGAAGTAGTCCTTAGTTTCATATTGTTGTCTTCTTTTGAGTTTATGTCTTGGTCTTCCCTTCCACCATTACTATTTCAGTTAAGTCCAGGTTATTCTTTTTTTTTTTGCTCATTTTCCCACTCCATTTCTTGACTTCAAACTTTGTTGGTCTTTGCTCATCTGGGAGTCAGGAGGCACTGTCCCAAGCATCAGACTTTTTTGTGCTACTGTTTTCAAAGCTAGTTCTGGAGGTCTGCAAGTTTTTGGTTCTTCAAATGTGGTGTGATGCCGGGAGAGATGTGGTCACTACTCTCCTGCTGTGCACTCTAGTCTTTATCCAGGAAGGTGCCCTACTGCCCTCCAACTACATACTAGCCCCCTATTTGCCTTGGAATTGTGATCAGGTCCCTTGCTCCTTTTTGACACATCCCTGGTGCTCCTCCCTGTCCTAGAACTGTAACCCAGAACTGTATATGATAACAGAGTTACCAGTCACTGCCACCTGTATTCAGTGCCAACAAAGGGTCATTTGTAATCTCTTTTTGACCAGTTGTATTACCTCCTAACTGTCTCTGGGATGAGAACTCCTAAAGCTGCAGCTGCTGCTGTGGTGGCTTTTCCTGCTGCCACATGTTTGGGCTTTGGACTGTCCTTCAGCCTGGTGTCACACACTTCTTTTGCCAACCTCCCAAGTTTTCTTATGCCAAAACAAGTTTCACCTTGAAATTTTTTGGCTTTGCCACTCCAAAATATTATTTGAGGTGTTATTTTAAAATTGGAGGGCAATGCTGAGAGAGTTCAGTTGGGTTGCTTCTAATCTCGCATCTTGGTTCCACTCCCTCAGTTATGTCCATTCTTCAATTTCCATAGTTTCTAGGACCAAATTATTGTACTGTTTATTTTGTCTCTGTGGGCTTTTTATGTGTCTGGTCTTCCCAACTATACTATAAGATCTTTGGGGGAGAGAAACCTAGGATTATGTTCATATTTACTTATCATTTACATTCTCTATGTCTTATCATCTTAAGTCTTAAATTAATGCCAGCACTATGAGACTGGAGGATAGTGAAATGAGACAGGAAATGTTTGCAAAGAACCTTGTCAATTTAAAGAATATAATCTTGGGGCAGCTAGGTGGTGCAGTGAATAGAGCACGAGCCCTGGAGTCAGGAGGACATGAGTTCAAATCCGGCCTCAGACACCAAACACAAAAACTAGCCATGTGACCTTGGGCAAATCACTTAAGCCCAATTGCCCTACCTTCCCCCCTCCAAACAGCAAAAAAAAAAAAAAAAAGAATGCAACCTTTTTCTTCCCTCAGATGAATTGGGAAGGAAGAGAAAGGAATATAAACAGTCAAGTTTGGGAATCTATCCTTGTCTTTTAATTTTGGTTGCACTTTCCTATTTGCCTTAAAACACTTTGATGATTCCTTGATTTTTTGGGCATTCCCCTTGAATGTTACACATCATAACCCAGCCATACTTATCCATTATATTACTCCTATCCATGTCTTCTTATAAAACCTTCTTAGGGGATTAAACATTCTCTGACTTTTCCTAACATTCCCTTGACATGGTATAATAATAGTCTATGATTACTACATTTACATTTCTGTTTCTATCTTTTGTACCATTTATCTTCTATCTAAATCTTCTAAGTTACTATTCTATTTAAGGGGAATGGAGACAAAGTATAAATAAGGAGGGTTGGGACCTAGGTGGTGGTCATAGTATATATAAAAATTGAGAGAGTGAGGCTGACCCTGGGAACAAGACTGGCTTTAGAGTCACAGCTAAGTATGAATTTTTACCAGAGGTAGACTCAGGTAAGTGAAGGACACCTTAAATAATTTTTTTTTACTTTTTATCAGTTAGGATCATATTGGTTACAGGTTCCATTCTAAGTTCTTCACTTACTTGTTTCACTCCTATTGGACACAGTAAAATTCTTGATTTGTTCCCTTTAGTTATTCACTGCTGTAAACGTATCATGATGAAAATAAGTTAATTTGGACTCTGTTACCATGTGACATCAGTTTTGTATGAAAAGGAAAGCCAAATCTTAAATAACTGGGAAGGACATTTTTTTTCCAGTGTGAATGGAGTTCAGGGACCCATTTGATATCCTTAAAACAAACAAACAAAATCCATACCAGAAATTTTGTTGGTGTTTGTAATTTTCTTATTTTTCTAAGTGTCTCTTATGTGATCTCATAGTACATTTTTCTGATCCAACAATGTGGGTTAGAAATGAAAGTTTTTTTTCTATCAAATAGGACAGTCCATGACTAGATAATTTTTAAATATCTTAGTACAATGGAAGATTTTATCAGTCTATGAGTTCCATCATCTCTGCATCAGCAAGCACCCTAGCATACCCAGGATGGCTGCTAGCACAGGATCTTCTTTTCTAAAGGAAAGCAAAATGGGTTAACAGTCTCCCTTTAATCAATCAAACACGTATCATTTACATAGTTCCGGGGGAAAATCAGCACCCTGAACTTCAGAGAATACAAACAGAAGTTACAAGCAGTCAAGGAAACAGATCAGCAGAAGAGCTTCCAACCATCTGACCATCACATCCATACCTAGTCAGTTACCAGAGAGGGAAGCATCAATATCTGTGTTTTCAAAGTGGGAGTGGGGGGTGGGGGGTGAGGGGGGTGGGGTCAATGGCTGCCCAGAGTCTCATCTGGCCAAATCACACAACTCTTCCCAAAGTGAGCCCCAAAGCAAAACCTCATATCAGGGCATATATGTAGCCTTCTCCTGGGTCACAGCCCTCTTGACCCACTGCCTAATCACAAAGTAACAAGGTGAGGGCATTCCTGAAAAACAAGCCTCCTGCCACAGGCTCCATGTGAACACATTCAGCCTATTAGGGAGCAGAGTATACTTTCAAATCAAGGAAGATTCTCAGAGCCACTTAAGCCACTTAAGCAAAGGGTCTAGGGGCAGGGAAGATCTGAAGATTCCCATAACAATCTCCAACCTAGGTACAAAGGGTCAAGTCTGTCTAGAACAACATGGTATCATTGGGCTTGGTGGAAACTATTAGAATTTGAGAGCTGAGAGTTCCAAGACATTTTTCTAGGTCCCATGCCAAGGTATGTATTCTTCCTACCTGAAAAGAAAGACGGCTCCCCCAAGTCTGGAGGCAGTTCTGCTCTGTTTCTAGAGAAGGAGAGCATCAGTCTATCTGTGGGTCTTTTGCTTTCTTCTATTTTTATTTCTTCTGGCACCTCAAGTGGGTCTCTGCATAAAGTAGGTCCTCAGCAAACAATTGTGTAATTGAACCAAATTGTCGTTTGATACTCTATCTTTCTAGAAGTGGGTGATTTTGCAGCATTTTCTGCCCTACTCAGTAAACTCCTTTGGCTGCCTATGAACTATAGAATCAAATATTTCATCTTTGTCTTACTCTTTCACAGTGTCCATTTCTTGTATAAAGTTTACAACCTATTCAATTATCAGTATAGAAGTACATGTATAAAATTTAAAATTAGTATGTGTATGTGTATATGTATGCATATACACTCACAGATATATCAAGGGGTTCTGCTAAGTTTTTTTTGTTTTTGCTTATTGGATGAATGATCAAAAAGGTTTGGAGGCCATAGGCCTAAATAAATGGTTGGTAGAAAAGGAACCTCTCCAATTGTGCAAAATAACACATGTCCCTATGCTTTTCCATCTTATAGGTCTTGTTTTTAATCATAACTTATAGCTGAACCGTACTTTGATATGAGTCCTTCTCAGACTTGTTTACTATTCAGGGTTAGATGGTTTTCTTCCTTTTCTCAAGATATCTGATATGTTACTGGTTGTTTTGAGTTATAGCCATATTTTAACATTCCTTTTTGGTAGCTTCTTGTTCTGCTCCCTCCCATATTCCGAGGTTAATTTATCTCTATATCTCTCCTCCCCCTGTACTCAAGGTCTTTATGTATCCTTGCTATGAACAGGACTAGCTCAGATGTCATAGTCAACTCTTTGTGATGTCATGGTTTAAGTACACTGGTGTCTTGAGTTGCTGGAAATATCTTTGTTGGACCATCTGGTTGTCTTGTTCCGTGATACCTCCTAACATTCAGATCTTGACAAATCCTGTCAATCCCTGTGCTGTTACCCTCCTGCTATGAAAAATATGGTAGGGAATGTTATGGCATTGTACTATTTCAGGGAAAATGAATGTGTTTGGTGTTTAAAGTTTAGATACTTACTGATTATTTATTTATTCTGAGATGTGTTGAATGATAGCAATAGTTTGGGCATTGGCACTACATATGACCATGAAAAAGGAATTTTAGTGTAAGATAAAATTTCCTTCCTAGTTGAATTTTCAGTTCTCTGCTAGTACAGATCTAGTAATTGATTGGAATACAAAGATAGCTACAGTCTGAAAGAAAGCACAGAAATTAATTCATTTCCTTGATCATGGAGCTTCTTCAAAAGAGAACATTTTCTCAAAAAATATTCTATCATGTAAGAATGTATTGATCTTTTTTTTCTCATGTTCAAAGAAAACATGTGTGTTTGAACAATTATTCAGGGTAAGAGACTCCTTATGACATCAATATTCACCATTGTGTAGGGACTTTGTTAATTGATATATCTATTTATTTCCATTAATGTTATTTGCATTTATGGACTCAATGACACACCCCAACTCCCCTAGTCTGGTGGGGTTGGGGTTATCTGTCTACAACCTCCAAGTGTGTTTTTCTTCTGAGAGAAGTGTAAATACTTCGAACTTTTCTCGAATGGGAATAAAAGGTTTTTCTGTACCTCATTGTTACTATTAAAGCTGTGTAGGATGTGAAAATCTTGTTACTTACACCTAGAATCACAGAGTTTTAGAATTTGAAGGAATGTCAGTAGATATCTAGTCCAACCCATATCAGAAAATAGTCAACACTATGAGTTACCCAACAGGTAGTCAGGTATTTGATCGCTTTCAAGAGGGGCAATATAATAATTTTTGAGACAAACTGTTCCACTTTGGGAAAGCTTTGACAGAAATATTTTCCAAATCTGAAGTGTAAATTAGTTTTTTTAATCTAGACTTTAATCAATTCTAAATACACCTAGTTGTATCATAGTCTACTCCATATCTTCTTTTCCTACCATAATAGTCAGATGTTTATTGAATGCTTTATTAAAATCTAGGCAAACTTTACCTCTAACATGCCTCTGATCTATACTTTTAGTAATCTTGTCAAAAAAGGAAAAAAAGGTTAATCTGGCATGACCTGTTTTTTTTTTAAATAAAGACATGCTTCATTGTATTCTTGAAGTCACTAATTATTTTTCTAAATTTTAACTATCTCCTTATGATCCCTACTAAAACTATCCTAGAGATCAAAGTCAAGCACACTGGCACATAATTTGCAATGTTCTCTCCCCCTTCTTCTTCCTCTTTTTCTTTTTTTGAGGGCAACAATGTCAAAACAGCTACATGTAAAGCCTCAACGAAAAATGTGATTTGGTCTCAGGACAAAAAAGACCTGGAAGAGCTCAAAAAGGATGTTACAAATCAAATAAGAGAGGTAGAAGAGAAATTGGTAAAAGAAATGAGAGTGATGCAAAAGAATCATGAAAAAAGTGTCAACAGATTGGTAAAGGAAGCACAAAAAATGGAAAAAGATGTACAAAATTTCACTAAAGAAAGCAATCTTTTAAAAAGTAGAATTGGCCAAATGGAAATGGAGATGCAGAGATTCACTAAAGAAAAGAACTACTTAAGGAATAGAATTGGTCGAGTGGAAAAAGAGGTACAGAGGCTCATGGAATAAAATAATTCCTTAAAAATTAGATCTGGGCAAGTAGAAGTAAGGTCTCCATAAGACATAAGAAAGGATAAAAAATCAAAAGAATTTAAAAAAATGGAACAAAATGTGAAATATCTCATCAGAATAACAACTGACCTGGAAAATAGATCAAAGTGATAATTTAAGAATTATTGGACTGACTGAAAGCCATGATCAAAAAACCAACTGGACAAACACTAGACATTGTTTTTCAAGAAACTATCAAGGAACTGCCTTTATATCTTAGATCCAGAGAGCAAACTAGAAATTGAAATAATCTACCAATTACCTCCTGATAAAGATCTCAAAATGAAAACTCTCAGGAATATTATTACCAAATTCCAGAGCTTCTAGGTCAAAGAGAAAGCAATTCAAAAGTAGCAAGAAAGGAACAATTCAAATATTTTAGAGCTACAGTCAGTCTCACACAAGATTTACTGCCTTCCACATTAAAAGAGCAGAGTGTTTGGAATATAATGTTCTGGAAGACAAAGGAACAAGGATTTACAACCAAGAATCACCTATCCATCAAAACTGAGTATAATCCTTCAGGGGAAAAATGGATATTCAATGAAATAGAGAACTTTTAACTATTTCTGATGAAAAGAGCAGAGCCAAACCAAAAATTTGATTTTCAAAAACAAGATTTAAGAGGAGCATAAAAATATAAATAGGAAAGAGAAAACATAAAGGATTAAATAAGGTTAAACTGTTAACATTCCTACATGGGAAGATGAAGCTTGTAATCAAGAACTTTATCACCATGAAAACAGAGTATACATAGACAGAGAACATGGGTATAAGTTGATTTTGATGGGATGATATCTAATATACCTTCCCCCCAAATTAAGGGATAAGAAAGAGGATTGTGCTAGGAGAAAAGTGAAGGGAGAGTTGGATGGTATAAGTTATCCTATGTGAAGAGGTGTGAAAGACCTATTACTGTGTAAGGAAAGATGGGGGGCAGAAAATAATTGAACCTTGCTCTCATCATAATTGACTAAAATAGAGAATAATATACATACTCAGTTGGGTATAGAAATCTATTTTAGCCTTTAGGGAAGCAGGAGGGGAGGGAGATAAAAGAAGGGGGACTGATAGAAGGGAGGATGGATTGGGGGAGGTAGTGGTCTGAAACAAAACACTTGTGAGGAGGGAAAGGGTGAAAGGAGAGAGAAATAGGATAAACGGGGAAGAATAGGGTAGAGGGAAATATGCAGTAATAATAATTGTGAAGATGAATGGGAGGAACTCATGTATAAACAAGTGAGTAGCTGAGTAGATTAAAAACCAGAGTTCTACAATATGTTATTTATAAGAAGTATATTTTAAGCAGAGAGACACACATAGAGTAAAGGTAAGGGGACCACAGCAGAATCCATTATGCTTCCACTGAAGTTAAAAACAAAATAAAACAAAGCAAAAAGGCAGAGGTAGCAATCACAGTCTTAGACAAAGCAAAAGCAAAACCAGATATGTTTAAAAGAGATAAAGAAGGAAGCTACATCTTGCTAAAAGGTACCACAGACAATGAAGTAATATCAGTACTAAGCATATATGTACCAAATGTTAAAGCATCTGAATTTTTAAAGAAGTTAAATGAGTTAAAGGGAGAAATTGACATAAAACTGTAATAATGGAAGAACCTCAAATTTCCCCTTTCATAACTAAATAAATCTAACAAAACAATTAATAAGAAAGAAGTTAAGGAGGTGAATAGAATTTTAGAAAGTAAGCTATGATAGACCTACAGAGAAAATTGAATGGAAATAGAAAGGAATATAACTTTTTCTCAGTGATATATGGAACCTACACAAAAATTTACAATGTATTATTAGGATATAAAAGTCTCACAGTCAAATGCAAAAAAGCAGAAATTTTAGATACATCTCTTTAAAATCACATTGCAGTGCAATTATATTTTAAAAAGGACCATGAACAGTTAGATTAAAAGTTGATTGGAAACTAAATAATTTAACCTGAAAAAATGACTAGATCAAAGAACAATTCATAGAAGCAATCAATAATTTTATTAAAGAAAATAACAACAGTGAGACATGTAATGGTAATGGGAATTTGAGGATCTTCCCTGCCGCTTAATAAGACTAAAGGAATTTAAAGACCTTCCCTACTTTGAAAATATACTCTGCCCCCTAATAGGTTGAATGTAATCACATGGAGCTTGTGGTGGGAGGAGATGATGAAAGGTGGAGCAGAACCCACAGGAAACTGGGAGTCAGAACAACTAGACATAGTTGGGAGGAGATTATGCATGTGATGGAGACTTTTAGGCTTGTGAGTAAAAGTTGGTGTTTGCCACCTGCTGTGACAGCTAGGCTTGTGTTGTTTTGTGGGAAACATAAAGGATGCTGTTGCTCTCTGTGCTGTTGTATCTTATTAACTTCTTTGCTACTGTGATGGAATTGACTTACTGGTTTTGGAATGCAATTTTCTGGTATCTGAATAAATGTTTTGCTTCTGTCTTTTACATGAAGAGTGTTATATTTTGTGATCGAGCACTATGTAAGTATATTTATAGTGTCTGTTGGTACTGTGAATATTGCACTGGAACTACAAGAAAATATACCAAAATTTGTGGGATGCAGTCAGTGCAAAACTTAGGGGGAAAATGTATATATCTAAAAACATACATCAATAAAATGGAGGAAGAACTGATTAGTGAATTGGGCATCTAACTAAGAAAAAACTAGAGAAAAGAAAAATTAAAACCCTCAGTTAAACACCAAATTAGAAATAATGAAAATCAAAGGAGAAATGAATGAAATTAAAAATAAAAATACCATTGAACTAAAAAAAAATAAAACCAGGAATTGGTTTTATAGAGAATAGAAAAACAACCCACCAATAAAATAGATAGACCACTGGTTACTTTGATTAAAAAAAGAAAGAAAATAAAATTATCAGTATAAAAAACTGAAAAGGACAAATTCACCATCAAAAAGGAAGAAATTATAGCTATTATTAAGAGCTATTTTGCCTGACTATATGCCAATAAATCTGACAAGGTGAATGAAATGGATAAATATTTACAAAAATATTAATTGCCCAAATTAAGAGAAGAGGAAGTAGAATACTTAAATAATTCCATCTCAGAAAAAGAAATTGAACAAGCCATCAATGAACTTCCTAAGAAAACATCCCCAGGTTCAGATGGATTCACAGATGAATTCTACCAAACATTTAAAGGACATTTAATTCCACTACTATATAAACTATTTGAAAAAAAATAGGCATATAAGGAGTCCTACCAAATTCCTTTTATGAAATAAAATGGTGCTGATACATAAACCAGGGAGAATAAAAACAGAGAAAGAAAACTATAGACCAATTTACCTAATACATGTGGATGCAACATTTTTAAATAAAATACTATCAAGGAATTACAATATATTACAAAGATTTTACATTGTGACCAAGTGAGATTTATAACAGAAAAATAGAGCTGGTTCAGTAATAGAATGACTATCAGCATATTTGACCATATCAATAACAAAACGAACAGAAATCATATGATTATCTCAATAGATGCAGACAAAAAAACTTTTTACAAAGCACAACACCCATTTCTATTAAAAACATTAGAGAGTATAGGAATAAATAGAGCTTTCCTCAAAATGGTAACTAGTACCTAATTTCTTCAGCAAGCATTATCTGTAATGGGGATAAACTAGAAATGTTTCTATAAGACCAGGTTTGAGGCAAATATGCCCATTATCACCATTTTATTCAAGAAATGCTAACTATTCCAATAAGACAAGAAAAAGAAATGGAAGGAATTAGAATGGGCAATGAGGAAACAAAACTATCACTTGTTGCAGACCCTAGTGAATCAGTGAAATACTGGAAAGAATAATTCACAATTTCAGCAAGTTGTACAATATAAAATAAACCCACACAAATAATCAGCATTTCTATATGCTACCATCAATATCCAGCAAGAAGAGATAGAAAGAGAAATTCCATTTAAAATAATTGTAGACAATCTACAAACCCAGGAACTATATGAACATAATTACAAAACATCTTTTGCACAAATAAAGTCAAATCTAAAAAAATTGGAAAAATATTAATTGCTTATGGGTAGTCTGTGTCAATATAATAAAAATAACAATTCTACCTAATGTCTGTGGCACTTATTTGGTGCCATACAAATAAAAAATTACTTTATGGAGCTAGAAAAAAATAACAGAATTCACCTAGAAGAACAAAAGATCAAGTATATCAAGGGAATCAGTGAAAAAAAAATAAGAAAGAAGGTGTCCTAACCTTACCAGATCTCAAACTATATAATAAAGCAGTAATCATCAAAACACTCTAATCCTGGCTAAAAAACAGTGGTGGATCCATGGAACAGATTAGATACTCAAAACATTGTAGCATATGACCATAGGTTTCTAGTGTTTGATAAACCCAAAGTTCCAATCTTTGGGGATAAAAATCTCATTATTTGACAAAAACTGCTGGGAAAACAGTACATCAGAAACTAGGTAGAGACAAACACCTTGCAGTATATAGCAAGATAAGGTCAAAATGGGTACATAATATACATGTAAAAGGTGATACGATAAGAAAGTCAAGAGAGCATGTAATAGTTTACCTATCAGATCTATGGATAAAGGAAGACTTTAGGATCAAACAAGATACAGGGAGCATTGTGAAACGTAAAATGGGTCATTTTGATTATATAAGTTAAAAAGTTTTTGCACAAACAAAGCCAATGCAATCAAAATTAGAAGAAAAACAGAAAACTGGGAAAAATGCTTACAGCATGTAACTCTGATAAAGGCCTCATGTCTGAAATATATTAAGAACTGAGTCAAATTTATAAGGATACAAGTCATTCCCCAATTGACAAATGGTCAAAGGATATATAAACAGGCAATTTTCAGATGAAGAAATTAAAGCTATCTATAATCATATGAAAAATGCTCTAAATCACTATTGATTAGAGAATTGATCATTCTGGAGAGCAATTTGGTACTATGCCCAAAGGGCTTATAAATCCTTGTATACCTTTTGATTCAGCAATAGAACTGCTAAGTCCATATTTCAAAGAGATAAAAAGGGAAAAGGACCTATTTGTGCAAAAAGTATTTATAGAAGCTTTTTGTGGTAGCTAAGAATTGGGAATTGAGGAGATGTCTATCAATTGGGGAATGACTGAACAAGTTATGGTCCATGATGGAAATGGAATATTATTGTTCTATGAGAAATGATAAGCAGGATAATTTCAGAAATGCCTGGAAAGACTTCTGTGAAGTGATGCTTAGTGAAGTGAGAGAACCAGGAGACCATTGTATACAATAACAATAATATCACAAGTTGAAGAACTGTGAATGAATCAGCTATTCTCAGCAATGCAAGGACCTAAAACAACTCCAAAGGACTCATGATGAAAAATGCCATCTGCCTCCAGAGAAAGTACTGATGTCTGAATATAGACTGAAGCATACTGTTTTTCAGTCTCTTTTTTTGTTAGAGTTTTCTTGCATAAAATGACTAATATGGAAATGTTTTACATGATTGCATAAATATAACCTGTATCTGATTGCTTACTTTTTCAGGGAGAGGGAAGGGGAAGGAAGGAGGGATTGGATTTGGAATTCAAAATTTGAAAAAAAAAAACCAAATGTTAAAATTGTTTTTACATGTAATTGAAGGAAAAATAAAATGTTTATAAAAAGAGTAAAATAAAGCCTATCTCATATTTTTAAAAAAATTACTGTAGAAAATATAAAATACTTTGGGTCTAGTCACCAAGACAAAACCAGGGACTATATGAACACAACTATAGAACACTTTTCACATAAAGTAAGATCTATGCAAATGGAGAAACATTATTTGTTCATGGGTAGGCCAAACCAATACAATAAAAATGAAAATTCTACCCAAGTTAATTTACATAATCAGTGCCATACTAATAAAAAAGTATAGTGCTAGAAAAAATAATAAAATTAATCTGGAAGAACAAAAGAATATCAAGGGAATTAATGAAAATAAATATGAAGGAAGGATTGCCTAGTCCTTCAGACCTCAAACTGTATAATAAAGCAGTAATCATCAAAACAATCTGGTGCTGGCAAAGAAATGAAGTGGAGGATCATTGCAATAGATTAGGTACACAATACATAGTACTAAATGATCATACTAATCTGGTGTTTGATAAACCAAATACCTAAGCTTTTGGGATAAAAACTCATTATTTGACAAAATTTGCTGGGAAGACTGTATGGTGGAAATAGGGTATGAAACAACATCTTACACTGCATACCAAGATAAGATACATAATCTAGTTGTAAAGGGCGATACTACAGACAAATTAGGAGAGCAAGGAATATTTTACTTGTCAGATCTATAGCTAAGGGAATTTGTGAACAAATAAGAGATGAGAGCATTATGAGATGTAAAATGGATAATTTTGATTGTATTAAGGTAAATGTTTTTTGCACAAACAAAACCAATGCAACCAAGATTAGAAGGATAATAGAAAGCTGGGAAAATGTTTTGTTTACTGCAAATATCTATCTAATAAAGGCCTCATTTCTCAAATATGATTACTGAGTAAAATTTACTTGAATACAAGTCATTCCCCAATTAATACACGGTCAAAAGATATGAATAAGCAGTTTTCAGATAAAGAAATCAAATGCATCTTTAGTTATACGAAAAAATGTTTTAAACTACCATTGATTAGAAAAATGCAAATTAAGACAACTCTAAGGTGCCATCTCACACCTATCAGATTGGCTAATATGATGAAAAAGAAAAATGACAAATATTGGAGGCAATGTGGGAAAATTGATACAACAGTACTCTTTCAGTGGAGTTGTGAGTGAATACACCCATTCTGGAGAGCAATTTGAAACTATGACCAAAGGGCTATAATAATGTGCATACTCTTTGATCCAGCAATACCTCTACTAGGTCTGTGTCCCAAAGAGATCATTAAATTAAAAAAGTAAAAGGATCTTTTTGTATAAAAATATAACAGCTTTTCTTGTTCTGGCAGATAATTGAAGAGATGCTCATCATTTGGGGAATAGCTGAATAAGTTGTAGTATCTGATTATAATCACTTACTCTTGTGCTATAAGAAATGATGAGCAGGCTGCTTTTAGAAAAACCTGGAAACACTTACATGAACTGTGGCAAAATGAAGTCAGCAGAACAATGAGGACATTTTAACCTGTAACAATAATAATGTAGGATGATCAACTGTGAATGATTTAGGTATTCCCAGCAATGAAGCATTGATTGGAAACTTCAATTACCCAGACATCTACTGGAGCTCTCTCTATAAGGAGTAAAATAGCTAACAATTCCTAGACTTTTAATCCAGTTTGGGCTATGGAGACCAAATGGAAGTTGTCCACTGAGGAGGAAAAACAGGAGTCAATTTGGAATTTCTTTCTTGTGTTTCCCGTCTTCCTGAACTGACTTCTATGGAATTTTAATCCATGCATTCTTTCTCTCCTTCCTATTAAACCAGAAGTGTCAAATACATTGTGTGGGTTTCAGTATAGCCCAAACTGGATTAAAAGTCTAGGAGTTGTTAGCTATTTTACTCCTTATAGAGAGAGCTCCAGTAGAAGTCTGGGTAATTGAAGTTTCCAGTCAATGCTAAGCCATGTCTCTCTGCCAGGCTTGTCACCTGTTTCCCAATCTTGTCATCTTTTTTTTTTTTCTGTCACCATTGTCTGTAATATATCTTAATGACAAACAACCACTTATGTTGCTTCCTCCATTAATCCTCATGCAAAAATATAGTCCATCCACGTTTCTAAGTGCGATTTCTAAATTTCCTCATATTCACATGGCTTTTTTGTATACAAAGAAGCTCTACCTATTCTGTTTCTTTTGAATAAATCATTCTCATACAGAGGAATGGTGTAGTAATAAGCATCATGTCCCCAAGGCTCAGTGATACCAAAGAGGCCAAATTAGCCTCCTTGCCTTGGGAGCTCTAGTTCATCTTGCAGCTTCAGTTTTAGACATTTGAGGCCACGAGTTCTAATCCTGGTTCCTTCCTTTATTGGATTTTGTCTTCTGGGAATTTCTGTGAAAATTGAGACGTGAGTTGTGCTTGGAAATTTTCTAATAGTAACCTCTGGGCTGCAGAATAATGAGCCAATTTTTTTTGGGAGAGCTTGGTTTCTCTTAACCTGCAGCTTTGGGGACTCTTGGCTATGAGTTATGCATAAAATAAGAGCAAAACTAACTAGATTCTTTTATAAAGTCCTTTCCAGCTAGAAAAATGAATGAATCAATGGATTGTAAGTCAGGTGGTCTCAGTTCTTATTGACTTCAAGTTTTTCATTCATAAAGAAGAGCTGAGAATATCACCACTGTGACTGTTTTACAGGAGCTCTCCTAAATTTAGACTCAAGAAAAAAAATGTCAAGATGCTCCTTTGAGATAGGTGTTTTATAAACAGAAGTAGTTGTTATGACATATTGTTAGATGTGTGGTAGCATATGTTAGTAAACAAGACAATTTCTTTAAGTCATATTAGTTATATCACCAAAAATTAATTGGATCTGTTCCAATTTGCCACACAGCAACTGCTGAGACAAATCCAATTTGTCCCTGGAGACATGCAGGCAGGTATATTTGTGCCCATGGAGTAGACTTACTCACATCTGAATCCAGAAGTGACTTAAGAGTGTTTCCAGAGTCATAGTTTTCTGTATGAGAATGGAGACCTATTTAAGAGGTCTTCTATGAAAGCTGGATAGCCTGAAAAGTCTGGAGAACCATAATAACTCACTTTTACGGGGTACTTTATGAACAGAATCTCATTTTGTCATTTTGTCTTCAAAAATAACTTTGTGGGTGGCTAGGTGGTGCAGTGAGTAGAGTACCGGCCCTGGAGTCAGGAGTACCTGAGTTCAAATGCGGCCTCAGAAACTTAACACAAAAAGCTAGCCATGTGACCTTGGGCAAGTCACTTAACCCCAACTGCCCTCAAAAAAAAAAAAAACTTTGTAAGAGAGGTATGTCCAAGCATTGTTGCTGTTGTTATCCTCATTAAAAGGTGAGGAAATTGGTCTTCATAGAGGCTAGATGACTTTCCCTAGGTTTCATATAAATGGCAGAGCTAGAAGTTCAACCTAAGTCCTAGAACTTAACTCAAGTCCTAGAACTTCGACTCCAAAATCCTAGTCTATTCTTTTCTCTCTCTCTCTCTCTCTCTCTCTCTCTCTCTCTCTCTCTCTCTCTCTCTCTCTCTCTCTCTCATCTCTCTTCTCTCTCTCATTGTTGAGTCATTTCCTGCCATGTCTGATTCTTTCTGACCCCATCTGGTGTTTCATAGCAAAGATACAAAGGTACTCCAGCTCACTGTACAGATGAAACCGAAGCAAACAGGGTTGTGATTTGCCCACGGTCACACAGCTAGTAAGCATCTGAGGCTGAATTTGAACTCAGGTTTACCTGACTCCTAGACTCAGTGTTCAATCCACTGCACCGTCTTGCTGCCCCTGCTCTTTCCTTTATTGCCTGTTATAAGAAGGATGGCATTGAAATTATTTGCAGAGATTCTCTCTTAAGTTCTAGGCACTGGTCATACTCCAAAAATACTCATCTGATGACTAGGTGTTGGACTTGACTTTGTATTGACTCAGGCTTTTACAAGTGGAACTTTAGCTCTGGAGAATTCTGAGTCAGACCATGACCTGATTTTCAGCTTGGGAGGCCTGTATACAAATCATCACAGGGCAAATAAGCATAGGTAGTAACTAACTTTTCCAGGTGAAGGGAATCATAACATCCTAGACCTAGAAGGGGCTGCAGGGGCCATATAGTCTAACTCTCTCAGTTTTTAGATTGGGAAAGCCAGGAAGGTTGAGTGCTGTGCCCAAAGTAACACAGATAATAAAGATTAGAGGTAGATATGAATTCAGATCCCATGATTGCAGAACTGGTACCCTGAAAAGTTGCTCGATGATTCCGCAGTACCTAGCTTTTGGTTTGTTTTTGTTTGTTTTCTCATCTAGATGCTAACCAGCCCTGACCTGGCTCACCTTCTGAGATAGCAGACGTGCTTAGGATGATATGGCCAAGAGGAAAAGACACTTAATGTGTTCCTCACTGATGTATAGTAGGGAGGATACTGTTGCTGGAGTCACAGGATCTGTATTTGAATCCAGCCTTTGATGCTTTTTGCTTGTGTAACTTTGGGCAAGCAATCTCATGGGGCCTCATTTATTCATTTATAAAATAAAAAAATGGAGGGACTTTATAGCTTCCTTTTATTACTGTCTCGCTCTGTATCTGGAAGGAGACAGTTGCAATCGTTTTTGGCTTTTTGGAGTGGTCTCAGGCATAACTCTCCCTCATTAAGCCGTTACCATAGTAACCATTCAGGTTTTGATAAGAGGAGCAAGTTAACTGTTTGTATACTATTTTTAGAAAATGCACCAGTTGGTTTGGCAAATTTGCTAGAGGGAAAAGGTTATAAGTAAATGTATTCATATTTGGATATTTTTCTGGTACATGATTTAATTGTTGTGGGTTCTTATCCCTTCCATATAGACTATAGCCCCTCCACATTTATCATCCTTTGTGGTTATTTTTCCTGTTTTCCCAGAAATCCTTCATGAAGAATATACACAATGCACTGAGGTCCATGCTGATTGTCCTTTTAATAACTTAGGAGCATGTGGATTGTCTCTCATTCTCAATATACTGCTGTCATAAAATGACAGTGCTTATAACAGTGCCTGGTACATAGTAGGCACATAATAAATGCTTGATTACTTCCCTTTCTCTTTTTCTCTTTTCATTGGTATAGGGAGTTCCTGGTTGAGGAAACTGATGCTATGCTAACAGTCTAGCTTAATACTTTCTATGAAACTTACTAGAGCAGTGGTATCAAACTCACACAGAAAGGGGGACTGCTCATTCAAGGAGTGCTGTTGAAATACTGTTGAAATCCGTGTGTCTAATAGCTCTAGAGTATCAGAAGGTTAAGTGACTTGCCTAGGGACACATCCCCAGCATGGATCAGAGCAGTTCTTGAATTGTGGTATGACACTCTAAGGCTAATATTCTGTTTACTACATGATGTTTCCCTTTTGGTCGTTCATATGATTTTATAAGGAAGTAAATGTGTAGCAGTGTCTTCAAGGATTCAATCAGGATTTTAGAAATTACACATATAATTAGGGAACTGAAAAAGATACTCAGAAATTATCCACCACATTCTTAACCTACTGGACTGGACTACATCCAACTTGCCTAGAAAGATCAGGGAGATACACTGCTTTCAAAAAGGAAGGGAGGAAGGAAGGAAGGAAAGAAGGAAGGAAGGAAGGAAGGAAAAAAGGAAGGAAGGAAGGAAGGAAAGAAGGAAGGAAGGAAGGAAGGAAAGAAGGAAGGAAGGAAGAAAGGAAAGAAGGAAGGAAGGAAGGACTGACCAAAATGACACAAACTCCTTAAACGACTTATTGATGTTAAAAAAAAAACAAAAACAAACAAAAAAGCCAAACCACTGGCATTTTCTAATGACGACCTGCCTCATCAATCTTCTCTTGTAACAAAGATACATTTAAGCAAAACCCAAACAAAACAATCTAATGTCCATTTTTGTCATCATGGGTCTCATTTCTCTCTGCAAAGAGGAAGGAAGCGTTCTTCAACATCCATCCTCTGAAGTAAAGATGGGTAAATGCACTAATTAGAGTTCTCATGTCTTTCAGTGTTGTTTTCCTTTATATATAGTTGACTTCAATTGTTCTGGTTCTGCATATTTTACTCTGCATCATACAAATTGTCTAAATGTTGTCCAAATGTTATCCATTTTCCCAGGGTCACACAACTATTAAATGTATGTTGTCCAAATTCTTCATATTTGCCATTTCTCTAGGGTGTAATAATATCCTTATATGCATATTCTACATTTTATTCAATAATTCCCTAATTAGTGGCTACCCACTAGGCTTCCAGTTACTTGCTACCACAAAAATTACTGCTATAGACTTTTTTTGTGAATATGGAACAATCTTGGTTGTTTCCTTCCCTGGTATATAAGCCTAGTAGTGGTAATCTTGGGTCAAAGGTCAATCACGATTTAGTGATTTTTAAAAATATAGACCCAAATTGCTTTTGATTATGGTTTGTACAATTCATAGCTTTAAGAACAATGCATTAATGTGCTTGTCTTCTCAAGACCCAACATTTATAGTCTTTTTCATCTTTGCCAATCTGATATATGTTTCTAAAGATTTCTCTCAACAATCTATTCCAGTCTTTAGAATCCCTTGCCACGAGAGATTTCTTCCTCATCAAGTTGCAATGTCTTTTGTTCTAATTTTTGGGATACATACAGGAGAGAAAAGATCAACATTCATATTTCTAAATTCTATAGAATTCTATTTAATAATTATAAAATATAATTATATATTATAATTATAGTATTTTATAATTCTATTAGTCTTTTATTTAGTTTTATTCTTACAATTTATTCTTTTTTTTTTTTGCTTTTTTTTTGGAGGGCAGTTGGGGTTAAGTGACTTGCCCAAGGTCACACGGCTAGTTTTGTGTGTGTGTGTGTGTGTGTTAAGTGTCTGAGGCCGGGTTTGAACTCAGGTACTCCTGACTCCAGGGCCGGTGCTCTACTCACTGCGCCACCTAGCCGCCCCCAATTTATTCTTTATAGAGTTTATATTCTTATATTTATATAGTTTTATTCTTATAAATTCTTTGAACTATATATTTGCTCAAATTATCAGGCTAAGTGCCATATTGCAATTAACTTGAGGAAGGTAGAATGTTGTCACTGGAGTCAGGAAGAACTGAATTCAAATCTAGCCTCATACATTTAATAGCTCTGTGACCCTGGGTAAGATACCTACTCTCCTTATCCTCAGTTTCTTCCTTTGTAAAGTGGGGATAATAATAGCATCTACCTCCCAGTGTTGTTGTGAGGATCAAATGAATTCATATTTGTAAAGGCTTAGAATATCGCATCATAAGCACTATACAAATATTATTTTAAATTTTAAATGTTATCCCCAAATATTTTTAACAGCTTGCCCACTAATAAACAATTAGCAAGCCCAAGTCTCTTGTTAGGTTGCTGACCAGGTGAGGAGACAAGCATCCTCTGCTGTCCACAGTTGTGAATCTGTTGTCTTTTTTTAATGGAGTTTCCATCAGAAGGAAACATGTAGATTTCAGCTTATTGATGAATATCCCTGCTCCTCTCCATCTAATTCCAGTGAGTTTCAGAGACATAAAGAAAGTAGATCTTCAGGGCTCATGAACACTTCATGCTGGGGCCCAGGATCTTATTTATTCACAATGATGTGAAAGTAGGGTGATCTGGCTCCAAATTTTTCTACTTTCACAAAAGGTGTAAGGGAATTATTAGCTCAAAAGCGTAGAGAGACAGTCATTTGAGAATTAAGATCTTATAGAGAATTAAGATCTTATACTTTACAGTCAGGGGCAGTTAGGTAGCACAGTGGATAGAAAAACAGACTTCATCTTCCTGAGTTCAAATCTGGCCTCAGACACTTACTAGTTGTGTGATCCCAGGCAAGTCATTTAACCCTGTTTGCTTCATTTGCTCCTGTATAAAATGAGCTGGAGAAGGAAATGGTACACCACTCCAGTATCTTTGCTAAGAAAATCTCAAAAAGGTTCATGAAGAGTTGGACACAACTAAAACAACTGAAGAACAACAATTTTCAGTAAGTTGCCTTGCCCCACCCCACCTGTGATCAGCTGATTTATATAGCCCCCAGACTCCTAACACTGAGCCTGAGGGGCCATAGCAAAGGAAAGGGCTGGAATTTGGTCATCTATACACCATTGTTTTATCATTGGTCCATAGTTCCAAAGTTGCTGCCTTCTGCTCTTGGCTCAAGATGTGTGGATCTGTCTTACCCATCTCATCCGACAGATCTGGGCTGTCTATTTACTTCCTTTCTCAAATACCAGCTCTCAAGCAACTGGTCTGGGTTTATAACATAATAGGCAGAGGCCTCAGTGTTAAAGCTGATTGACACCCCCGAAAGCATTGAGGGTCTCTGGCTTATTTTAACCTTTTAGAATTTTACTCCCTCGTCTCACAGTCCCAGCCTCCTCACAGAAGATATTTTAGAGGTCTATTGGAATGCTTCTATCAAGAACTACTCAAACGACTCTGTTTCTGTTCTGTTGTCAGCTTACATGTAGCACCTATAGGTATTACTTTCTCTCTCCTTTGGGGTCTGGGGTCTCCTTTCCTTCTGTTTATGTTGGCATCTCTTACTGGAACAAATGGGATTTGGTGAGATTCTTCAAAATATTCTCTCATTTGTCTTTCTCTTCCCTCCTTGTGGGGTAACTGAGTCATATTATATAAATTATTCCTAGATTGTTCCTCTAAGGCAGCCCTGCACAGCCTGTGGCCCCTAGGTCACCTGTGGCATGCCAAAGGATTTTGGGTGACCTACCAAAATATAGCGGCCCTTAGCCTGCAGGTTGTGAAAGTTTGCTCTGAGTTCTCCAAAAAGTAAAGAAGAGGGGCAGAGTTGGAAGTTCCCAGAATAATCATCTGTGTCTCTGAGAGGCAACCCCTCATAATTCGCATACTACAAGCGGCAAAAAGATGTTTTGTCAAAGACTAAAAAATAATCAGCTAATTGTCAAACTCAGTTCTTTATTATGATTGAGAGTAAGCCCTGAGGTTAGTTCCTCACATCTCATACTCTGAATCATGAATACTATACAGGTCAGTTGATTGGGACATGGGTACATAGGGGATGGTGACCTTTTGGAAAGGGAAAGCTATTAACTTTCTTTGGGCTCAGCCACGAGTGTCTTTTATTTTTGTGGGTCCAAGATCCTTGTTGTTAATGATTATTTCAGCCTTACAATTGTTGGTTTAAATTACTGGGAGGATGCTCTACTGAGTTTTATTATTCATTGCAAGTTTCCCAGATTCCTGGAGGCAGGACGGGCTTTAGAGATCAGCAAGCCAAGCCTACTCCCATTGTAGATGAGGAAATAGAGGTCCATATAGGATAAATGATGGTCTCCAACTTCCCTGAGAGGATGGAGGCCTCCTGACATGAAGTCCTTTAGCCCATCTTCATTTTTGAATCTTAGGATCATTTCAACTCTTTTCTCTTTCCTCCAATTACAGAGAGCTGTGTGCTTCATGCCATTGAACTTTGGTGCTACTACTGCCTTGTCCCTACTGGATCTTGCTATAGGAATCATTTCCATTTATCTAGAATGGAAGTGTCTGTCAAACATGGAGTCTGTTAAAAATATCATTGGGAAATGTTCTTGAAAATGTCTCTACCTGATGCCTTCACTTCCTTATTACCTTCTGTTTCCTCAGTTCCTGGCTTTCTTTCCTACCACTATACTCAAAGTGCTCTTTCATAGATCACAAGATTCTAGATTTAGAACTGAAGGAATCTGATAGCAAAGGTGATCTTTTATAATCCCCTCATGCTACAGATAAGTAAACTTGAGACCCAGAGCTAGGATTTAAATTCTGATCCCACAATTCCAAGTTTAGCTTCAAAGTTCAGTGATCTTTCCATTAATCCTCAAAACCACTAATTTCTTTTCTTGATTTTTTCATATTCTTTGAACTTTATCACTTTGGACACAGCTAAAGACACAGTTAAAGAGAAGCAACATAGTGGATGGTACTAAAGAGTGCTATTCTTGGAACTGGGAGCCCTAAATTCAAATCATAGTGCTGACACTTGGGCTATGTGACCCCGGGCAACTTCTTTAGGGCTTTGTTCCTTCAACCATAAAATGAGAATATAATATGTATACTATCTGACCCACAAAGGTGGTTTAAGTCAAGTGCTTTGCAAACCTTGAAGTGCTACATAAATTTAAGTTATTATTGTGTGAGCTAATTAGTGATACAAGCACTTTCCTGACTCTCCATTTAGTGAGTTCTCCATCTTAGCAAATGCCCTATTACACTCAGTAATTAGCCTAGTATAGTGATTCTCCAGAATAGGTACTCTTGCTATTTATTTGAATGCATTAATTAAATCCATCAAATAATTACTAGGCACTGGAATCAGGCTACAATGAAACTTTGCCTGCCCTCAAGGAGCTCGCATTATTCTGGGAGAATGCAATGTGAACATGGATGAAGAATATTATTGAATAATTTGTTGAAGATAAGGAGCTAAAAAGAGAAGATATTTATATATTATCCTTCTATCAGATGCAGTCATCTATCAGTTGGCTTTGTCAGGTTAAAGACCTTCTTGTTTTTGTCTGCATAATGTAGACCCTAGCATGCCTCTGAATAAAACAATTTGTTCTGTGAAGTTTGGATTTAGTCAATAGGCTGCACTTGGGGATCTAGAGCCACAAGTGGTCTCAAGGCTGCAGCTTCCCCACTCCTGATTTAGGGGCTTTCTGATGGGATAATTTTGTTTGAAAGGCTTTAACAACAATCTGTGATGATCACTTGGTTTGATTTGTGATTCAGATAGACAACTGATGATTATTCTTCCCCATTAACATTTGTAGGTGTAAATGACATAGCACATTCATAAAAAATATTTTCTTAAGAGCATTTACAATCAAATTGTAAATTACTGCCATTTAAAAGTAGATTCACATGCCATGGACCTTATCTTTTCTTTTAATTTCTAGGGAGTTCTGGCTTAGAGAACAAGAAATTCCCTCTACTCCATTCTATTTTATAGAGCATCTCAGACATGTGACTCAGCTCTGTGAACAGCCATGGAGAGAAATGTGCGGCATAGCATTGGAATTAGAGTCAGATGACCTGGTCTAAGAGCCATAACTAGGGATTCTGGACCCTAGGTCTAATTCAGGTATAGAATGGAGGTTGTGGTCCAGGTCAGCAGTATCAAACTCAAGTGCTACTAAACCATATATGAGGATTTCTGTGAGCCATGAGGGAAAACAATGCATCAATATTATATATGGTTTATTGAATTTTTAAAATTTATTTTGTTAATTATTTGCCAGTTACGTTTTAATCTGGTTTTAGAAGTGCTGTTGGGCCACATGCAGCCTGGGGATCTGACACTTCATTTCCAGGCTCTGCTTCCTAGGCCAGGCCTTGTCTCAGAACTACTCTGTTTCTATGATACCTTTCTCCTTGGATTGAACACGATTCAGAGAAGTGTAACCCTACCCCTTTTTCTGGAGTTCCAGTGGCCCTGAAGTGCTTCTTCTTCTTGTGTGGACCATGGTCAAGACCTGTTCTGCTCCTCTGGAC
Organism: Pseudocheirus occidentalis; assembly: GCA_028646575.1. Lineage (NCBI taxonomy): Eukaryota > Metazoa > Chordata > Mammalia > Diprotodontia > Pseudocheiridae > Pseudocheirus > Pseudocheirus occidentalis. Next base: position 108,284,179 of record CM053601.1, on the reverse strand, counting down.
TGCCTAGAAGCTTTGCTTGACTTTTGCTTGGGGCCAGAGTTGGACCTGAAGGGCATCATTTCTTTCCTGGACCACATCTTTTTCATTACTTGAGAGATGACCAACCTCATAGGGATGTGGAGCCTCTGCTTTCCTCCCCTTGCCTGGGTAGAGGATTGCAATAGGGAGAAAGCTTCCCTCTCTTAGATGTTGGTTTTGTTTTTTAGTCATTAACAATCCTGTCTGAATCTTCATGATGCCATTTGAAGCTTTCTTGGCAAAGATATTGGAGTAGTTTGCCATTTCCTTCCCCAGCTCATTTTACAGATGAGGAAACTAAGGCAAAATAGGGTTAGGTGACTTGTCCAGGGTCACAAACTAGTAAGTGTCTGAGGTTGAATTTGAACTCAGGGAGATGAACCTTCCTGAATACAGGCCTGGCATTCTATCCATGGTGCCTCACAGCATCCTAGCATCATTTATCCTAGGATAAAATCTCAGTTATCCTCAAATTACAAGTTTGCCTTGGATTGACTTGGCTGTGGCACTAATTGACTGGATTACCTTGCACAACTTTTCACATCTATAAAATGAAGTGCTTAGACTAGATGACACTTGAAAGTCCTGTCTAGTTCTAAATATACCATTATATGATTCTAAGACCCTTCAACTCTGAGCTTTGGTGCCTTCCTCATGTAGAATAGAAACAGTGATGCCCACCCTACATAAAATTCTTATTAGGACCAAATGATATAATATATTAAAAGTACTTGGAAAACCAGAAAGTGCTATGTAAAATTTGAAATTTTTCATCTAAATGATTTTTTTCATAATAATTAATTAACCTTTATACTCAGGGAAATCACTTAAAACTTGTGCAGAGGGGTGGCTAGGTGGTGCAGTGAATAGAACACTGGCCCTGGAGTCAGGAGGACTTGAGTTCAAATCTGGCCTCAGACACTTAACACTTACTAACCATGTAACCTTGGGCAAGTCACTTAGCCCCAATTTCCCTACCTTCTCCCCTCCAAAAAAAAAAACAAAACTCAAAACGAAAAACCCTGTGTAGAATCACTTGTGCCCTGGTGAAAATTCACAAGAAATAGTATGGCATAGTATATAGAGCACTGGACTGAGTCAGAAGAAACTCAGTTCAAATCCTCAGACACCTACTAATTGTGTGACCCTTGGCTAGTCATTCAAACCGTTCTCTGTCTCAGGTTCCTCATCTGTGAAATGGGGAGGGGAGAACACTTTGGACTCAATTACATCTCAGATCCCTTCCATTTCTCAATCTGTGATCACAAGATCTTTTAACATCTCTTCACATGGTGATTTAATACTGTTTCCTACTGTGAAAAGGTCAGATGTGCTTCAGGAATAATAATGTCATAGAAAGTTAGTTTCTCTTCAAGACTCTATGGACTCTAATGAAAATGTCACCTGAAATCAGATGCTGTGACTATATATACACCACCCAGGACAAACAAAACAACCTGCTAGTTGAATTCAATTAAACAGCTAGTTATTGACTGGCAACAGCCCAGTTAGCAATTAACCCACTCGGCTGAATTAAATATTTTGTTTGAAGACATGTTGATATGTGTGTAAATGTCACAAGCAAGAACCATACCCAGCAACAGGGAAGAAAAACTATCATTTTTATGTATTCATGTGTGTCTCATATTATAATTATTTGATGACTAAAGTAAGACCTTATGTAACACAGAACCAACATAATATAGATTTTTGAGCTAGAATTGACCTAGTCTAATCCTTTTATTTTGCTTTAAGCATGATATAATGGATAGATAGCGATGCCATTCTCAGTCAGAAAGACCTGGGTTCATATGCCAGCTCAGATACTAAGTTTATGACCATGGGCAAGTTATTCTATAAGACTCAGGTATTTCTCTGAGATTTACTATGTTTTCGACTGATTGCAATCTATCTTCATGAGAAGAGTTCTCATTCTAATAGAAGCCTTGCTTATAATTACAACTAGGTGAAAGTGTTGACAGTGAGATGGAGAATTTTTTTTGACAGTGTGTCCTGGGTCCTGCTAGAGTTAAATTGTCCTTTATATTGTCTCTTGATGTGTTCTTGCTATTCCCAGCACCATATTCCCTCTAAGAACCTACTTCTTTGATTCTACCATGATGTCTATGGTGTTATATATTACTCATTGATTGAAAAGTGATACACTCCCTAGGATCATTGATCACAGGATCCCTATCCCAGCTATTTGTTCCAATCTCTTTCTTGTTCTGAGAGTCATCAATGATACAGAGGTGAAAGGGACCTCAAAGACCATCTAGTTCAATCCCTTTGTTATAAACAAAGCTGACTCAAACCAACATGGTGTTTTATGTTTGGAACTACAATGCAATGAGACACTCATAGTCCATCTAGCAATTAACAGAAAGAGGATTACTTAGGCATGCCAGGAAAAGGATATATAGTAAAGATACAGCATTGCTCAATAGGGTACATCTTCCTTACTTCTGTGATTGTTGTGCTGGTCTCTTGGTCAGAAGTCTTAGGGAAGAGCAATTCCTTCCTCCTAATGGACTGGTTTTGGTCAAGCAACCAAGAAACTATATAACAGTCTTGGACTTTGCTCAAATTTAGTTTCAGTACCTTTTAAGGTAAAAAAAAAGTAACTACCTAGCCTAGAGGATAAATATTACTTTTACCACACCCTTCATTTTCCAGTTTTATAGATAAGGAAATTGACTTATTTAAATGACTTTACCCAAGATTTCACTAGTGGAATGTATGATAGGTAGATATTGAAACAAGGTCTTCTGATATCAGAGCAATAACTCTTTCTATTGGCCTATGAGTACTGCACATGGTTTATGCTCTTTCCCAAATGATCGCCTCCCAAAGGGAATGATTCTCTATGTCCAAATTTGCATTAATAAAAATACTTATTAATATATTAAGATAGAAATTGCACCTAAAGTTTTGTACTTAACTGATGACTATAAAACTGAAAAGCGAAATTGATTGTACTTGAATGAATGTACTTAGTCTGGGCTTAGTTGCTTTGATTTAAATGTCTAAATTATGTCTCCTTAAAAATGTGTTTGACTGTACTTCATGCTGTTGTGCGTTGACAGCCATTTCTGGACCACAGGTCTTGTTGATATGTAACTTGTGTTCATTATTTTACAGAATCATCGATGTCAATTTTATAATTTAAGTGCTATTTAGGTAATCCTAATAACTGTATATTTGGCCAACTATTAATATTTTCAGTGATGTCCCCCCCCTTGAAAAAAATATACTAAGATTATGCTTCCTCTAAACTATAGGATCAAAGCCTCACTCAGCACCATGAAACAGAGTCTAAGACTAAAATCTAGCACTGGATGCTCTTTGTTATAATTCTCTGACTTGGTCATAAGAACGTAGATGGATTGGCCATATAGGCTTAAAAACACAAATATATTAAATAGAGATTTTCTTTCTAACATAAAAATTTTCCATTTTCTCCCCTTTCCAGCAACCATCAACTGATCTAGAATTTGATCGGATAGTGATCTATACAACTTGCCTTCGTGTGGTAAGGACGACTTTTGAAAGGTGTGAACTTGTCAGGAAAATCTTCCAGAATCATCGAGTCAAATTTGAAGAGAAAAATATTGCTTTGAATGGTGAATATGGAAAAGAGCTTGATGAGAGATGCAGGAGGGTGTCTGAAGTACCTTCTTTGCCTGTTGTGTTTATTGATGGCCATTACCTTGGGGTAAGTGGTCCATAAGGGAAATTGGGCTCTTTTTTTTTTGAGGGCAATTGGGGTTAAGTGATTTGGCCAAAGTCACACAGCTAGTTTTGTAAGTGTCTGAGGTCAGATTTGAATTGAGGTTCTCCTGACTCCAGGGCTGGTTCTCTACTCACTGCACCACCTAGCCGCCCCCTGAAATTGAGCTCTTTTAAAATCTATTACAAGATGTATAGAATTCTAGAAGCCTTTGGAAAGGTGAAAGGAAAACACAAACTAGATTTTTTTTCCTTTGGAACTTGAAGCAGGGGGAATGAAAAACTTACTTCTACTCAGAATCAATGAGATTATATACTCTTCATCCCCTGAGGAGCTTGAGAATTAAGATAAAGTCAGCATGAAATTGCCTTTTGAAATACATTACTTAGGGAAAAGAACAAGATTGATTCAAGATTGGTGGCTGACATGACTTCATATGAGGAAGTTTTCAGAATCATATTAGAATCAGAATTTTTTTCAGTGCAGGCAAAAAGATGCATTCTTTAAAAGACACAATTTTATTATGGCTCATCACCTGGTGCTCTGGTTCCTATCTGGTGAATATATGAAGATGATTCTAAAATGTAGTTACTGTAAAATGGATTTCAGGAGGACAGACTTTTAAAATTGCTATTTGTTAAAAATCTATTCTTGAATCTGATCATGCCTGCAGTGGGAAACAAATAGATGTAAGATTAAGGCAGGCACAATGAAATAATCATCCTTGGGAATAATATAGCATCCTTGCTGCCCATCTCTGTGGAAAGTATAGTTTAAATAAATGTTATTTATTTAAATTGTCACCCTTGTCTAAAACACATAATATTAGAAGAACATCCTTAAGATTCTCTTCAGGAGAAAAAGTCACAATACCTTTATTTGCAATAGCAAGGAAATGGAAATAATTCAGATGTCCAAAAAGAGGAGATCAATTGAAAAAAAAGTTATATCATTCTGATAGGATATTATTGGGGCATAAAATGACAAGTATAAAAAATATAATATTTTTGGTATTTAAATAATTTTCTGATCATTATGAAATGATCAGATAGAAATATGAATGACAGCTAATTAGTTTCTTTTTGCATGTGCTACTCTTGGTATTGGTACCCCTAAAATTTATAACATGACTGATCCATAATAAGACATAGACAAATGAATTTCGAGTGATTCAGAATAAAGAAACCACAGTCAGTCAGCTTGCAAACATTTATTAAACACTTATTATGTGCTAGGTATTGTGTTAAGCCTGGAAATATAAATTCAAGCAGAAAGAAACAATTCCAACCCTCAAGGAGTTTACAATTCTGATGGGGAAAGGTTATACCTAAAAGGAACCTGAAGAAAAGGCAATGAAAAGTACCGCAGGTGAGGAATAAAGACATGTCTGGCTCAGGCACCCTCTCCTTAAATACAGACTTTGTGACCATCATTCAAACAAAATGAGTGTCTGCAGGGAGCAAGGGAGGGTATATTTCTGATGTGTGTGAGTGTGTACATACATATACACACATATATATATATATGTATGTGTATAAACATATAACATACACAAATATATTTGCATATACATACATGTATAAAGGCATACACGCTCACACATAGAATCATGATATATAACTACATATAGTGTTATATATCATATATATCTTATATAATATTCATATTCAAGGTATCACAAAAGTTTTAGGGCAGCTTAGAATTTCACTAAGATTTTTGGGTTACCCTGTCTCTATAGCACAATGGCAAAAGCATACCAAGTAAAAAATGGAGAAGGACCAGAAAAAGACATATAACCAATAAAACTATTTTGTCATTTTGTTAAAATTTATATATATTTCCTTTTGTCCATCTATAAATTATTGGTTATTTTATATCTTCGTAGTTTATTTAATCATTTTATAGACATTTTTGTTATATATTAAGATTATCTAAAGGAAAAATGGGTGGTAAAAAAGACACAAAGAACAGGGTAAGGAGATTATCTCTTGATAATTCTAAGCTTCCAACAGTTGTCAGCTAATAGGTAGATATTTGGTTTTTAGATTTGTTTAACAACTGGCTCTTTTGACTTTTCATGAATAAGCCTCAAATTTAAAGTACTTGAGAATGTACAGAGTTACAGAATGGTTTTGTATGCTTTCTCATCTTATCTTATGCTGCTTCTGAAAGTCGAAGTTGAAAAAACCAGAAAGTTGAAGCATAGCGCTTGTCAGCCAACAAATGATACAGTCCTCCTTTGGAGAACCTGCCCCAGGGAAAACAGGGATGGAGTAGATACACTTTGTCCTGAACTGCCCCAGACTCTTCTTCCTGCATTCTTTTATCTTCTCACGTGCTATTGCAGTATCTTCAGGTTCTCTCTCCCCAGTCTTATCAATATCTGCTTACAGGAAAGTATCTACATTTACACTAATGTGTAAATGATTGATAGGGTTTAAAGTCTAATCTTTTTCCGGTTATTTGCATTTTAACAAAGAAGATCACTCTAAGAAAGTCTTAAATTGCAGAATATCAGGGAGAAGGTGGCAGTCCTATGGGGGGGGAGTGTAAGGGCAGTGGGATGTTCTCAATATATTGGAAAATATATCACATAGTCTGACACTCAGAGCATTTCAGGCCAAAGCTTCCCCTTGACATTTTAAAAAATTATTTCTCTGGCTTCCTGCTCATTGTAAGAATCTTTTTTCTTCTTTCATACACTTTTTATACTTTAGAACTAAAGCAGCAAGGTACAATTTCATTACTGGTTGTTGCATTTTAATTTGAGGGATGACAAGAAAATGTTGTGGACCCACACAGCAAGAGGCAGGTTGATGTCGTTATTGCCCTTTGCCTCTGATCATTCTCTTTGCACATATTGTTAAGTTTAGGCAGAATAAAATGTTCACAATTCCCCTTTGCTTCTGTCAGTTAACCTGAATACCAACATCTGAGAACTTCCAAAAGCATGATGGTTTGCTTTTCCCCACCTGAATCATACTTATCTCTATTTCTTTCTTTTTTTAAAAAAAAATCATTTTTAAGTGAATAAGTGTTTAGTTGCTAAACCTCCCACTTGCCCCCAATTTAAAAGAAAAAACTCTTATAGAAAGGATATATAATGAAATACAACAAATTCCCATATTGTCCATATTCAAAACTGTATGTCTCATTTTACATCTTGAATCCACCAACTCTCTATCATCTTGAATCTGTACCACCTCTGTGGCAGCATACTTCATCTTAGGACTTGAGCACTGGGCAGAATTCTTAATTCTTCTGAAGCTGTCTTCACAGTGATGTTCCTGTATAAATTGTTCTACTTACTTCACTCTGCGTCATTCCACATAGTTCTTCACAGGAACCTTTGAACCAATTCTTTTCACCATTTTTCATGGTACAATTTTAATCCATTACCTTCATATACCATAATTTCTTAATCTATTACCCAGTTATTGGGAACATCCTTAGTTTCCATTTCTTTGACACTACAAAATGAGCTGCTACAATTATTTTGTATATCTGGATCCCTTTTCCTCTTTTAAAAAATCTCTTTTGGGAATAGGTCTAGTAGAAGTATTGCTGGGTTTGAAAGGTTTGAAACGCTTTTTGAGTATAGTTCCAAATTGCTTTCTAGACTGGTACAATTTACATTTCTACCAGTGATGTCTTAATGTACCTGTTTCCCCACAGTCCTTCCAAAATTTGTCATTATCCTTTTTTTGGTCAGCTTTGCCAATCTGATGGGTGAGGGAGGGAAAGTGAGAGTTGCTTTAATTCGCCTTTATCTAATTATTAAAATTTTGGGAAAACATTTTTCCTATGGTTATTAATAGCTTGGATTGCAGAACTGCCTGTTAGTAACGTTTGGACATTTATCATTTGGTGAATGGCCCCTGTATTTCAAAAGAGCAGAACTACCTCGATCAGATCAACAGGGCTATTTTCTTCCCAGCTACACTTGTACTTTTATTTTATATCTAATGTAAAAGCTGTAAGGAACCTTTTCTTGAAAGATTCATGCATCTGAAATTGAAGGATGCCCTCTACTGGGCTATGACATGTAGTTTAGGAAAATCATTTTGGGGAGTAAAACGGATATTGGTAGAGATATTACAAGCAGTGGTAGGGAACCTCTTATATTTGTACTGAATTTTCTAAAGTAAGAAAATGTACATATGTGGAATCTTCTTTCCTTAATATATAGTCACCTTCTTTAGTAGTGATGCATATGATGCATAACTCTTAGGATTTAATAGGCTGCATCACATATTAAATAGGGCACTGACCCCAGAGTCAGGAAGACTGAATTAAAATCCTTCCATAGACACTTATATGTAGCTTGGCTCTGGGAAGGTCATCTACCCACAATATTTTAGGTTCAGTTTCCTTATTTATAACACGAGGAGGTTATAAAGGTCTTTACCAGCTCTATATTTTTTATCATCTTATTTAGACCTAGATTGAGAGAGGGAAAGAGAAAGATAGAAGAGAGAAAGAGACTTAGACAGAGACGTAGAGACTTCTAACTCTACTAGCTATATTACTTCTTTGTTTAGAATTCCTGGATGATTTTTCTTATAAAGAAAATAGTTAGGGAGCCTAGGCGGCGCAGTGAAAAGAGTACTGTCCCTGGAGTCAGGAGAACCTGAGTTCATATCCAGCCTTGGACACTCAGCAATTACTAGCTGTGTGACCTTGTGTAAGTCACTTAGTCAGAAATGCCCTGCCTTCCCCCCTCCAAAAAAGCCCACCCCCCAAAAGCAAATAGTCATTAAAAATGGAAGGTTTTAGCTACCAGGAAAATATATTTAGCTAAAAATGTACTTGAACTTCAACATAAAATGATGTATTAAGTTCTATATCCTGGTGAAACCTGGGAATGACTTGTATTCTTATAGATTTTACTTAATTCCCTGTATGTTTTAGAAATGAGGCATTTTATCAGAGACACTGGTTGTAAGAACCATATGGTGGAAAGAAGAAGAGGAAGAGAAAAAAGAAGAGAATTCAAGGCAGCTAATTTCATTTGAATTTTAGGGGGAAAAAGAATTTATTCATATTAATGACAACGATAGAATTTATTTATGTTAATGTGTGAATGACTGACATGCCCAGGATCCTTTTTAAAAAAGTTAAATTGATTTGTTTATTTACTTTTAGTTTACAAGATTCGGTTCTATAATCCCTTGAGTTTCAAATTTTCTCCCCTCCTTGTGACCCCCCCCCCTCCACATGGTGACATGCAATCAAGTATAGGATCTGCAAATACTTTCACATTGGACGTTAGTCTGGTTGTATAGAAGGGTTGTAACCGACAGAGTGAATAACGGGAAAGAAGAAACAAAACAAACATGGAAAAGAACAATAGCATGTAGATTGCTTCAGACTCCATTTAAACTGTTCTTTTAGATCTTTCTCTGAATGTAGATATCTTCTTCTATCCTGAGACTTGGAGAGTTGTCTCATAAGTATGTGTTGCTAAGAAGAGTCCAGTTTATCAAAGTTGGTCGTCACATATACGATGTGTCTGTGATTGTGTAGAAATTTTTCCTGGTTGTGCTCTTCTCACTTAGCATCAGTTTGTACAGGCCTTTTCAGATGAACATGAAGACTGTCCCTTCATTTCTTACAGCACAATTGTATTCCATTACATTTATATACCACAACTTGTTTAGCCATTCCCTGATTGATGGACATCCCCTTAATTTCCAGTTTTTTGCCACCACAAAGAGAGCTGCAATAAATATTTTTGTACATATGGGTCTTCCTCCCACTTCTATGATCTCTTTGGGATACCACCCCAAAAGTGGTATTACTGGGTCAAAGGGTATGCAATTATTTATAGCCCTTTGGGCATAGGTCCTGATTGCTCTCCAGAATGGTTGAATCAAATCACAACTCCACCAACAATGCATTAGTGTTCCAAGTTTTCCACATCCTCTCCAGCATTCATCATTTTCCTGTTTTGTCATCTTAGCCAATCTGACTGGTGAGATGTGGTACCTCAAAGTTGTTTTGATTTGCATTTCTCAAATCAATAGTGATTTAGAGCATTTTTTCATATGCTT
>CM053601.1:108262865-108274278 GCA_028646575.1 Pseudocheirus occidentalis | reverse complement strand
TGTTTGTACAGAAACTTTTCGGTTTAATATAATCAAGATTATCCATTTTGCATTTTATAATGCTCTCTAACTCTTCTTTGGTCATAAAGTCTTCCCTATTCCATTAATCTGACAGGCAGACTATTCCTTGCTTCTCCAGATTACTTACAGTATCAGTCTTTATACCCAGATTGTGTACACATTTAGACTTGACTTTGGTATATGGCATTAGATGATGGTCTATACCCAGTTTCTGCCATATTATATTTCAATTTTCCCAGCAGTTTTTTGCCAAATAGTGAGTTCTTATCCACAAAACTGGGGTCTTTGGGCTTTAAATAAGACACTTGTTAATGTCATTCAATCTCTAATTAGGGAAACTTCAGAAAAATATAACAAAGTAAAGTAATTTTGGTGAGAAGACTATTTTAGTCTAGGTATCTGTGTTCCTTGATACTTTCCCCTCCTCTGGATTTTGTGCCTCTCTTCTCACTTAATTTTCCTCCTGCTATCCAATCATTCCTGCTCAGTTTCCTTTGTTGGATCATCATCCACATCCTGTTTCCTAACATGAGGGTACTTCACAGATCTGGACTAGACTCTCCTTTCTTCCCTCTATAGTTTCTCTCAGTGATCTTAGTTATCAGGGACTTAACTGCATATATATATTTTCTTTTTTAAAGTTTATTTTTGACATTAAAAAAATTTGAATTCTAGATTTTCTCTGTTCTTCCAACATTCTCCTATCCACTGAGATGGCCAACATATGATATCAAAATATATGTTAAATCATGTAAAACATATTTCCATATTAGCCATATTGAAAAAATCAAAGAGGAAAACTATACTTCAATTTTCATTCATATACTTTCAATGTTCATCAGTTCTATCTTTGGAGGGGGATAGCGTTTTTTCATTATGAGTCCTTTTAAATGATTTTGGGTCACTGTACTGATCAGAGGAGTCAAATCTTTCACAGCTGATCATCACTATAACATTGTTGTTACTATGTACAATGATCTCACAGTTTTTTTCACTTTATTTTGTATCAATTCATATAGTTCATGCCATACTTTTTCTACCCCCCATCATTTCTTTTAGCACAATAGTACTCCATTAGAGCCATATGCCATATCTTGTTCATTCGTTCACCAATTGATGAATATCCTCTTAATTTCCAGTTCTTTGCAATTACAAAAAAGCTCCTATAATATATTTTCCCATGTAGGCCCTTTCCTTTTTTCTTTGATCTCTTTGGGGAATAGAATTAGTAGTGACATGGCCAGGTCAAAAGGTATGCACAATTTTATAGCCCTTGGGGCATAGGTCCAGGTTGTTTTCAAGATTTGTCTTGCTTCTGACTATTGGATTCCCCAAATCTGCCCTTTCCCTTGTTACTCCTCCTCTCATGTCCCTTATCCCCTTCCCCTCCTATCTCCCTATTAGGTAAGATAGATTTCTATACCCAACTGGGTATGTATATGTCTTCTTCCATCTTTGAACCATTTCTGATGAGAATGATGTTCAAGAGCTGCTTGGCACCCTCAAATTCCCCCCATTATAAAAACTCTTACTGTATGTCTCCTTTATGTGATAAAATTTGCCCTGTTCTAACTTTTCCTTTCACCTTCTCCTAGTGCATACCTCCTTCTCACATCTATATCTTTTTTGGGGGAAAATCCCAATATAATCACCTCATAACTCATACTCATGTCTTTGCAGACTCCTTTTAACTGCCCCAGTAATGATAAAGTTCTTAGGGGTCACATGTACTATCTTCCTATATACAAATGTAAACCTTATTGAGTTCCTTATGATTGCTTTTTCATGTTTACCTTTTTGTGCTTCTCTTGAGTCTTGTGTATGAGTGTCAAATTTTCTAGTTGCCTCCTATCCTTTTTTCAGGAATTTTTGAAAGTCCTCTATTTCATTAACTATCCATTCCCTCCACTCCCACAGGATTATACTCAGTATTGCTGGGTAAATTATTCTTGACTGTAACCTAGTTTATTTCTTTCTGGAATATTACATTCTAAGGCTTCTGCTTTTTTCACATGGAAGCAATAAAATCTTATCCTAGCTATGGTTCCATGATATTTGAGTTGTTTCTTTCTGACTTCTTGCAATATTTTCTTCTTGATTTGGGATGTTTGGAATTTGGCTATAGTATTACTGGGAGTTTTCATTTTGGTATCTCTTTCAGGAGGTGCTCCCTGGATTTTTTCAGTTTCCATTTTACCCTCTGGATCTAAGATATGAGAGCAGTTTTCTTGATAATTTCTTGAAATGTGATGTCTAGGGTTTTTTTTTATCATGGATTTCAGGTACTCTAATAATTCTTAAATTATCTCTCCTTGATCTATTTTCCAAGTCAATTTTCAAAAATGAGATATTTCCCATTGTCTTTTGTTTTTCATTCTTTTGAGTTTGTTTTTTTGTTTATTGATATCTCGTGGAATAATTAGCTTCTACTTTCTCTAGTCTAATTTTTAATAACTTTCATTTTGGAGGGGGAAGGACAAGGCAATTGTGGTTAAGTGACTTGCCCAAGTTCACACAGCTAGTTAAGGGTGTCAAGTATCTGAGGCTGGATTTGAACTCAGGTCCTCCTGACTTCAGGGCCATTTGAGCTATTCACTACACCACCTAGCTGCCCCTTTAATTCTAATTTTTAAGGAATGATTTCAACCAGTGATTTTTGTGCCTCTTTTCCCATTTGGATAATTGTACTTTTTAAGAAATTCTTTTTTTCAGTGAGTTTTCATAAGCCTTTTCCCATGTGGTCTATTCTGCTTCTGAAGGAGTTCTTTTTTGCAGTGAATTTTTGTGCATCTTTTACATGAGGCCAATTTTGTTTTTTATGGTGGTATTTTCTTCAGTAATATTTTGTTCCTCTTTTACCAAGTTTTAATTCTCCTTTTATCTTTTTCTTGCATCACTCTCAATTCTTTTTTCATTTTTTCCCTTTATCTCTCATCTCTTTTTTAAACTCTTCTAGGAATTCTTGTTGGACTTATATCCAATTAGTATTTTTCATTGAGGCTTTGCTTGTATTTTTTTCTTTATTGTCTTCTGAGTTTATGTATTGTTCTTCCCTGTTACCATAGTAACTTTATATGTTTAGGTTCTTTTTTGTTGTTATTTGCTCATTTTCTAGCCTGTTTATTCATTATGAAATTTTTGTTAAAGTTGGACTTTGCTCACCTCTGGGTGGGGAGGAACTGTGCTAAACTTCAGGCTTTTTTGCTGCTGTTTTCAGAGCTAGTTCTAGGGGTTTGGGAGTTTTTTGTGCCTCCAAGGTGGTACTATCGTGGGAAAGGTGTGGTCACATTTTTTTCTGGTCTGCTCTTCAGTCTTATCCCAGGAAGCACCACTGTTCCCTTTTAGACACAAGTACTAGTGCTCCTCTTGGCTCTGGAAATGGTGACCAGGTTCCTTGCTCTCCTACAGTTCTCTTGTCTCTAAAACTTGAACCAGGTCCTTTTCTCCCCTGTGACCAATTACAGGCCCTCCTCTTCATTCTGGAACTGCAACTCAGACCTGCTTATAGGTGACAGACTTGTCAATCAGTGCTAAATTTGAAAATCAGGGTCTCTCCTGAGCTAAATCTAGAAGAGAAGATCACTTTGAATGGTAGAGATGTGGTAGAGTTTTGTGAATGCAGTCAAGAGATGGAATGCAGAATACAGGGAAAGGAATGGTTAAGTTGGGGATTTATATCATCAGATCTGCATGGGAATAATATTATTTTGTTAATTGTGTGAAACAAAAAAAAGAGGGCAACGAGACTACAAGACTATTATATAAGAAGATCTGAACTATGTTGGTGTCAGTATAAGTGGAGAGAAAGGAAAAAGATATGAAAGCTATCGGAGAGATAGGAGCAAAAAGGAATTTAACTCATCGAATGTGGAAAATGAGAAAAAGAGAAGAGTCAAAGAGAGCTTCTGAGTAAATGGAGAATAGTATTCTTCTCAAGAGAAATTGGGACTTTGGAAACATAGATATATTTGTAATGGAAGACAATGTATTCTTTTAGATACGCTGATTGTGAAATGCTAATGAGACATCAGAAAGCTAGTGTTCAGCAGAAAGCTAGTGATGCTAGATAGGAGTTTGGAAGATAAATTAGGGTTCAAAGAACAGAATTGTTCACATAGAGGTGATTATACCCATGAAATCTGATGAAATCATAAAGGGAAAAAGCATAAGAGAGAACAGGATCTTTAGGACAGAACCTTTGGGGACACTCATACCTAAAGTTCAGAAGTAAGATGATAATTCAACATAAAAATATTAGAAAGAGTGTATCAGACTGGTAGGCAAAAATGCTAGGAAACCATGTCACAGAAACCAATAAATTAAAGTACCTAGGGAGAGGGAGTGGTTAATAATGTCAACAGTCACAAAGATGTTAAAGAAGATGAAAAAAAATTGGATTTCATAATTAAGGGGTCATTGACAACCTTTTAGAGAGCATTTTGAGTAGACTAGTATAATTAGAATTCAGATTTCCTGATAGGAAAACTGAGGCAGAGACTGTATTGAACTTTTTTTAGGAGGTTGGCATAGCAAGGGACAGATGCACGATGAACATTTCTGGACATGGAAGAATTGTGTCTTTTTTTTAGGATGGGGATAAAGCTAAATATGTTTGTAGACAGTTGATGAGGAAGGAATCAGGAGATAGGGAGAGACAAAAGATGAAAGAGAAATGGAATGATATGTAGACAAGCTTCCAGAAGACATAGGAAGGGTGGGATTAAATGCACAATTAGAAGTGTGATTAACCTTGTCAAGGAGATTGGAGGAAAGGATGAAAGAAAAAAAAATGTCAGCATCGAAGATTCCTGGAACTTGTAATTCTAAACCCATTATCATGGTCCTCAAGTACTTGTCATATGACTTTTCCCACTCTTTATTAGAAAGTAAGTAGGGAGAGTTTAAAACTCAGGAGCAAAAATAAGGTTCTGATTTATCTGATGATGTGAGTTATCTATGACATCCTTGATGCTGGGTAGCGTCCAAAGAAAGACAAACATACTGTGACTTCATGTTACATAAAGAACCATACAAGGAACAGGGTGTGTTTAATTTAGAGAAGAGAAAACATGAAAGGAGACATTATAATTTCTCTTCCAGATTTTCAGGACCTTCGACTCTGCCCACAGTTTAACTGGAATATATTGACTGATTGACTTTTGTCAAGCTCAAAGGAAGTCTTTATTCTCTTGATACTTGTCTCTGTCCTTGGTACTGTCCCATGTACTAGGGTTTTTTTTATGGACTTAAATGAGAACACACACAACATACTAGTTAAATTTGTGGATGATGCAAAGTGGGGAGGGATAGAAATTGTGTTAAATAGGAGTTGGAATCGAAAAAAATCTTGAAAGATTAAATGCACTGGGTTGAAACCAAGAAGATGGAATTTAAAGATAAATGTTTAAAACTCATTGTTAATGTTCAGTAAATCAAATTGTGCAAGCCCAGAATAAGTGAGATATGGCTTTGGCAGCATTTCATATAAAATATTTGGCTGATTACAAGGTCAGTATTCTCCATCCATCCTCCTTTTATGCCTCATTGTAGTGTGTAGGTGACCATGCTTTCTCGAATTCTCTACCATAGAAGCCAAAGCTCTGGAAAGATCCACTCTGCTAGAAAGATTTTGAATCTAGGTCCTAGAATGCAGAATAGTTACCTGCAGAGAGACCAGCAGGGTAGCCACAGATGATGAATGCTATGAAATAAGGAAAAATATAAAAGGGCCCTTGGTCATGTGTAGTTCCTTTCTGTTTCTGTATGTGACAAAGTGGTGGCAGAAAAGGGGAAGGCCTTGCTAACTCTAAGTCTATAGTTCATCTATAAACATTAACTTGTCAGGATTTTAAATGAAACATCATTGTCCATGGAATGAATGGGATTTATTTGTAGAGGGAAAATCCTCCCTAAGGATTTCACCAATAAAATTATGGGACTAGACAAAAAAAAAGTACAACAACTGATAGAACTTTGAAGAATATGGAAGTTATAGGGAGACGAAGTTGAGCTCCATGTAGGGAGAACAAACACTTATTAAAGCCTCTCCTACATGTCAGGAATTATGCTAAGTACTTAACAAATATTAATTTAGTCTCAAAACAACCCTATCATCTAGCGGTTATTGTTATCCCTGTTTTTACAGTGGAGGAAACTGAGGGCAGAAGGCAGTTATATGACTCGTTCAGAGACATACAGATAGTAAGTATCTGAATTTCGATTTGCTCAAGTCTTTCTGACTCCAGATCTAGTATTCTGTCCACTATATCACCTACAATAGTATTAAATACCACATCATTGCAAGCACAGACTAGATGATTGTTTTTCAAGGATGTTGTCAATTTGGGTAGGAAGTTGGACTTGGTCTATTGCAAAACTGAGATTTTAATTATAGGCTCCCAGTGTCTTTCAAATCATACTATGAAGTTGATAATATACCCTGTTTATGTGTAAGACTGCCTCTATTTGCAAGTGGTGCTGATGCAGCAGTTTAAGAAGACAGATGTGTAGTGTGCTTAATAAAATCCAGATGTTCATATCTATAACTTGACCCAGTACAGAAGACAGGACACTATAAGCCCTTTGTAGATCACTAGTTCAGTCAGTGATCTGGAATTTTTCATACAATCTTGAAAAAACCAGCAATCACTCAGCTTTATGTTTTATTTTTCTGTTTCTTTTTCTACTTCTTGGTACAGAGTTAACTGTAGGCTAACTTGGTTGCACAATTCAGGGATATTTTACTATTCTGGCTTACTGATGGAAACCTTTGGTTAACTGCAGGGCTTGTTCAGAGCAGGTTGGCATTCAGAGTTTTGGTTTTAATCAGCTCGATTATCAGCCCAGAATATTTTACATATCTTCTTGCCAATGGAGGCTGCTGGGTTGAATTGTTCATCATAAAGCAGTCCTTGACATTCTCCCTCAAAGAACTTTAACTGTGTTTGAAGGCATATTTAAAGTAATACTTGATTTACTTGGATTTGAATCCCAATAATGTGTTTAGAGAAGAATGATGAAGAAATGTATTTAATCTATGGCACAGAGATCTTCATCTTACTTGAGGAGTCACTTGAGCTGATTGATAATGGAACTCTGGGTATTTGCTTCAAAGTCTAATGAATATCATGAGGTCAGAATACTTTTGGCATATGGGTCTGGGGAAAAAGCACTGGATTTGGAGTAAGTGGGGGTGTGTGGATGTTCAAATCCCAACTCTCCAGGTTTTTATGTTTGAGCAACTTCTTCAGGCCTCAATTATAAAATGAAGGGATTGGGATGAATCAGGGAAGTCCCTCCACTGCTTACTCTATAACTTCCTTTTTAGCTCCCACAATACTCTGTAAGATGTTCTTTATATAGCTAGCACTCAATAAATGTAGCTTAGTTGCCATTTTCCATCTATCCATATGGAATGTATAGTCTTTTAACTCTGATGGAGACTTGCCATTCTAGAGGTTCTACTGCTTCAGGGAAGTGATGTTGCCACTGAAGAAATCAACAAGTTCACTTTAAACAGCCTTGACTGACAAAGCAAAGCTAAGCAAAATCCCACAGAATCAAAATGCTTGAAGTCAGATTTGAAATCAGAATTAAGCTTTGTTGAATGAGTCAGTCATTTTCAGTGTGGAGCTTTAATCAATAATATATTGTATATCCTTCCCATTTCTCAACAACTTTTTCCATATGAAGGTATATGGTCTAACTGACCTCCCACAACCAAAGAGTTATTTATACCAGATTTTATCATTCAGATATCAGTAGAGTGTGCTTTCAACAAAGTACACCTGTGACCTGATTGTGTGTGTACATTTTTGGAGAAAGTTTCATAGTTCCCTTTCCTTTCAATCCTATATTTATACTCAAAGTATCCTCTTCTTACATTTGTCTTACAATAAATACATGTTGATCAAAGGTCAATGTTTTATTCATTATTTTCTTATCCTTCCTTAAATTTCCACCTTCATACATTCTCCCAAAGTGTTATAATTATGTCTGCCTTCAACACAACTTGGGTGGTTGTGTGGAGAACACTTTGCAAGCCTTGAAGCATTGTGTGAGTGTGCTTTCATCATCAATAGCATCAGCAACATGTAGGAGGGAAGGAAAGAATCAAACCCTTTGCTTCCTATATAATTTCTCAAAGGACTTAACAGCTATGAGTAGAATGAACTATACATAATGAGTGTTCAATAAGAGTTGATTGTTATTTTACACACGTTTTAGGTCTTGAATATAGTTTATTAAATTAAAATTTGTTAAAATTATTTATTATTCTATTTTATTAAAATTTTGTGTAGTAATAATTTTCCTTGTTAGTACTAATATCCAAACAAAATATGTAAATTCCTTCTTTGACACATACAAACCTGTGCTTCTTTGACACATACAAACCTGTGCTAGACCGTCTAGACAAGTCTGGAATTAGTTGTGGGTAGTATCTCACAGTGCTACATGAAGTTTCCTCCTCTGGGTGATTCCTATATCAATGAAATCACAGGTCTAGTCCCTGCTCCCTGTTGAAATGAAAGTCATTAGGTTATTTCCCTTCACTCTATCTCCAAAATATACTTGCTACATGTACTAGTTCTTTAAGATTTTAATTTTCAGGAATGGTGCCAATTACGTATTTAAACAATGAACAAACATTTACTACATGTCTACAATGTACTGAACACTGTGCTCAGCACTGGGGTTACAAAGACAAAAAGCCTTTGCCTTTAAGGAACTTATATTCAGAATTCTTTACTGATGAAAGTTTCATGCAGCATTGAAATCTCAGGTGTGCACTAAAAACAAAATAAAAAAAATATTCTGGCTCTATGGTGCGTTTTACATATAAATGTTTCAGTGGGTTCTGGTTAGTTTTTGATTTCTGATGTTTTCCCTCATTTCCTTTACTCTAATTTTTTACTTAAAATGCACAACCTCCTCAATTGATTTAAAATGATTATTCAAATACTTCTTGATATTTATTTTAAAATATATTGTATTTTGTTAAATATTTCAGAATTACATAATTTAACATTCATGTTTAAAATATTTGATTTTCAAGTTCTCTCCCTCCCATCTATGATTCCCCCTTCCTTGAGAAGAGAAGTAATTTGCTTTCAATTATACATTTTAAGTCATGTAAAACATATTTCCAAATTAGCCATATTGCAAAAGAAAACACAAAAAAGACTAGAAAAATGAAGTAAAAAAATTGCTTCAATCTGCATTCACAGTCCATTAGTTTTCTCTGTGGAAGAGGATAACATTTTTCATGATGGATCCTTTGGAATTGTCTTGGATCATTACCTTAATCAGAGTAGCTAAATTTTTCATAGCTGATCATCCTTAAAATATCGCTATTTTTGAGTACAATATTCTCGTTCTGTTTACTTCAGTTTGCATGAATTCATGTAAGTCTTCCTAAATTTTTCTGAAACCATTCTTTGTCATTTCTTATAACACCATAGTATTCTATCACAATCATATACCACTACTTATACAGCCTTTCCCCAACTGATGGAGATTCCCTTGATTTCCAATTCTTTGCCACCACAGATTTTTGTACATACTTGTACAATATGTCCTTTCCTCTTTTCATACCTAGTATTGGTATTGTGGGGTCAAAGAGTATGTACCATCTTAAAGGCCTTTGGGCGTAGTTCCAAATTATTCTCTAGAACGATTGAACTAGTTCACAGCTCCATGAAAAGTGAATTAGAATCCCAATTTTTCCACCTCTTCTCTAACATTTGTCACTTTCCTTTTCAGTTATATTAGCCAATCTGATAGGTGTGAAGTAGTACCTTGGAGTTTTTTATTTGTTAATTTTTATTTATTTTATTTTTAATTTATGGAATAAGATGAGCATTTCCATAGCATAGTGTAACAAAAAAAAGATTGCACATGGAACTGCAAATCTATAACATATAACTCGCTATTCCTTTTGAATGTATAACAAAATTATCATGTAAATTTCCTTGTTTTCCTCTTATTTCTTCTCTCCCCCTAGAGCTGGCAACCATTATACACATTATACCTTAACCAAGAAAAGTAAAAAGAAAGAAAATCATAGATCAAATTCATTAATGAATATGCATGTACATAAATCCTAGATAAAATACTAGATAAATGACTGCAACAGCATGTTACAAATATTATACTTTATAACCAAGTGAGATTTATACCAAGATTTTAGTATACCAAACACTAGGTATGTGTGTGTATTTTACATGTTCTGTGTATGTATATATATCTACATAGAATGTGTATATCTACATATGTGCATATGTGTACATGCACATAATATATTATAATCTTTCTCTATATATGTTTATCAGTTCTCTGGATGCTGATAACACCTTCCTTCATAAGTCTTTTGTAGTTAATTTGGATATTTACAATAGTGAAAATGACATTTACTCAAAGATGTTCTTAAAATAATATTTCTGTTCCTGTATACTGTATTCTCTTGGTTCTGCTAATTTCTCTCTTCATTATTTTGTGGAAGTCTATGTTTTTCTAAGATCATTGAGCTCATCATTTCTTAAAGTATCACAGTAGAATTCCATCACATTAGTTCATTAGTTCCTTTGATATTCTTGACTTTTTGTTCTTCCAAATTAATTCTATTATTATTTTTTCTAATTGAGTAAAATTTTTTTTTGTATTGTAATTGGGATGGCAATGATATATAAATTAGTTTAGGTAAAATTGCCATTTTTATTATGTTAACCTAGTCTACCCACGAACAATATTTCTGTGGTTATTTAAATCTGATTCTTTTTATTTAAAAAGCTTTTTAAAAATAATTAGTCTAGGTATTTTATACTGTCTAGAGTTTTTTTTTAAATGGTGTATCTCTTGTTATCTCTTTGCAAGGTTTTGTTTGTGATATATAGGAATGCCAATAATTTATTTGGATTTACTTTATGTCCTCCTACTTTGCTAAAATTATTACTTGTTTTAAATTACTTTTTTATTTCAGCCTTTGAGATTTCAGATGTCTACAAAAGAGATAGTTTTATTACTTGATTTCTTATTCTGATTCCATTTCTTTTTCTTCTCTTATTGCTAGTGCTATGCTTTCCAATACAGTATTGAATAACATTGGTGACAGTGGACATCCTTGTTTCATATCTGATCCTACTGGAAGGTTTCTAGCATATGCCCATTACAAGTAGTGCTTGCTCATGGTTTTAGATCAATGCTTTTTGTCAGCTTAAGGAAAAATCCATTTTATAACTATACTTTCAAGAGTTTTTAGTAGCGTAGTACTTTATAAAGAAGCTTTTTTCTGCATCTATTGGAGGCAATTATAATCATATGATTTTTCTTACTTTTACTATGACATAGTCAATTAGGTTAATAGTTTTCCTTATTTTAAACAATCCCTGCAAAT
>CM053601.1:108245868-108262365 GCA_028646575.1 Pseudocheirus occidentalis | reverse complement strand
TATTCATGAATGAAATCGATTTTTGATTTTCTTTCTTTTTACTCTTCCTGGTTTAGGTGTAAGTATCATATTTGTTTCTTAAAAGGGTGTGGTAGGATCCATTCTTTGCTTATTATTCCAAATGATTTATTTAATATTGGAATTAGTTGATATTTAAATGTTTGGTAGAACTCACTTGTTAACCATCAGAAATCAAAAGTAATCATTTGATACTGACACTTTTTTTATTTTTAGAAAGCTCATTTATAGTGTGCTATATTTCTTTTTCTAAAGTAGGTCTATTTAGATATTCTATTTCCTCTTCTGTTAATCTAGACAATTTATATTTTTGTAAGTTAAAATTTATAATATACTTTATAAATATGCAATAAATATAATTTAATTAATACAATTAGTATAATTATATAATATAAAATTATATTTTTGTAAATTACATCTCACTTAGATTGTTAAATTTAATGGAATATAATTGGGCAACATAATGCCTTATACTTCCTTTAATTTCATTAGTGGTTTATTCATCCTTTTCATTTTTAATACTACTGATTTGGTTTTCTTCTCTTTTTTGCTAAATCAAATTAACCAATAGTTCATCTATTTTATTAGTTTTTTCATAAACTAACTCCTAGTTTTATTTATTAATTCAATGGGATTTTTTACTCAATTTTATTAATTTCCCCTTTAATTTGTAGGATTTCCAGTTTTCTGTTTAATTGGAGATTTTGTTTGTTCCTTTTTTAGTTTTTTAAAAAATTACATGCCCCATTTATTAATTGGTTCTGTGTCTTTTTATTGATATACACAATTAGAAATATAAAATTTCCCCTAAGTACTTCTTTGGATGCATCCAACAAATTTTGGAATGATGTTTCATTGTTATCATTCTTTTTAGTGAAATTGTTGATTTTTTCTGTTTTGTCTTTTGATCCACACATTTCTTAAGATTGAATTATTTAGTTTCCAAGTAATTTTTTAATCTATACTTCTACAGAATTTATTGAATGTAATTTATTGTATTATGTTCTGAAAATGATGTATTTAATAGTCTTTTTTAAATTTCCTGCATTTGTGAGGTTTTTATTCCTTATTACATGGTCATTTTTTTTTTTGCAAAGATGCCACGTATACCTGAGAAAAAAGGTATACTCCTTTCTGTTCCTATTCACTTTCAAAGTGGTCTATTTAACATTTCTAAGACTCTCTTCATTGTCTTTTTTTTCTCATTTATTTTATGGTTAAATTTACCTAGCACTGAGATAAGAAAGTCAAGGTCCCACATTAGTATAGTTTTACTGTCTATTTCCTTCTGGAATTAATCTAACTTTTCCTTTAAGAATATAGATATTATATCACTTGGTGCATGTATGTTTAATATTGCTCTATTGTCTAAGGTACTTTTTAGCAAGATGAACCAACTTTGAACCAACTTCCTGCTTCTCTCTTTTAATTAGATTTACTTTTGCTTTTATTTTATCTGAGATCATGCTTGCTACCCATATACATTTATATATATGCATATATATACATACATACATGCAATATATATGTATATATATTTTTTACCTCAGTTGAAACATAATAGATTCTGCTCCGGTTCCTTTGTGTCTGTTTTATGTGTGTCTCTTGTAAACAATATATTTTTGGGTTACAGTTTCTAATCCATTCTGCTATCTACTTCCATTATATTGGGTGACTTGATCCCATTAGCTTTCACAGTTATGATTATTAACTGTATATTTCTCTCCTTCCTATTTTCTTCTGTTTACTCTTCTCTCTTATTGTCCTATCTCTCCTCTAAAGTCTGTTTTGCTTCTGACTACCTCCACCTTTTGATTTCCCTCACTTTTATCACTCTTCCCCTTTTCCTCTTATCTCTTTCCCCTCCTACTTCCTTTTTGCATAAGATAGAGTCCTGTTACCAATTGAGTATGTATATAATTTTTTCCTCTTTGAACCAACTTAGAGATGAATGAATTTCAAACATTGGCTTACTATTTTACTGTTGCTTATTATTTTTCCTTCCATTGTAAAAACTCTTCCTTGTGCTCTTGGATTTGGCAAACAGTATCTGTTTCTGTGTCCACTACTAATACAGGATCCCCTCTAACTGCTTTCTGGCAAGTTGCCAGCTCTCCTTACCCTTTCTGGGTTGAGATTTCCTGAAACTACTACTGCTTCTGCTGCCACCACCTCATTCCACCCCTGGTATTTCATGCAACTGGACTCTAGACTAGCCTCCACTTCCAAGTCACAGATCTATCTTTCCAACCTACTAAGTTGACACGAGCTAGCAGAATGCCTTACATCAAACTGTTTTTGGCTCTGCCACTCCAGAATTTGATTTGAGACTTTATTTTAAAGTTGTTTGGAAATCTTGGCTGAGTGCTTTCTCTATTCCACTATCTTGGTTCTGTCCCTGGAAGTCCTATGCATGTCTTTTTAACTTCCATGTTTAGAGATTATGGTTCTCTCTGGACTTCATTCGATCATCTGAGAAGTTAATGATATATTCAAAAGAGTTACCCCTTGACTAATGGTCCAGATTTTAGATTCTAGGAAAATTAATTGTTTATTAGTATAATGAAAAGTGTTCATTTTCATCACTAAACTATACATAGTTTGGCTTTTAGGTATTGTAAAAGTATTAAGCCATCCCAACTATTTGGTAACGTCAGTTGGTTTAAAGAAATACTTCAATATTAGGGAGCACTAAATTGATGGACTAAAGTGAAATAAATCAAGTTCCTTGCCTCCCAATTTACATGTAAATGACCAGGTCACTTCCATCATGTCTGCGTTTGGGCTAAATGTATTTGTATATGATTGAATTTTTCCTATTTTAAAATCTGAAGTCTTTTGGATCAGATTTTTAAATCTAAGAAAGGTTATTTTTTTAAAAAAGTGAATCTATGATTCTACGACTAGGCAAAAGTTAATGGAAAGTTTTGATGAGCACCTCATCTTACCAGAATCTGAAATCAGTAACTTACAAAAGGGAAGCTTTGGTTAGCATGGAAATTATTATTGCATACAGGAATGTAGAAATATTTTATTATTTTAACCACCAGAGGGCTCCTACAATTCTGAAGTAATATAACATCAACCTAAAAGTTCCACCAAAGTCAGGGAGTCAGGGAATCCTCTGTGTGTGTGTGTGTGTGTGTGTGTGTGTGTGTGTGTGTGTGTGTGTGTGTATGGGTTAAATTAAAGTAGAATGTATGGTTGTGAAGTCATCAATTAGTGATTGTACTAGATGAAGTTACATCATTAAGATCCTATATCTTATACAGTTCTATATCTGTGATCTTAATAATTTTAAAATAAAAAATGAACAACAATATGAATAATAGATTTTAAACTGTAATAGACATTAGATATTGTATACATTTGTAGGCGAGGGAAGTAAGGCCAAATTCAAAGTGTCCAAATAGTAGATAAAATTAAGGAAAGAACTTGTTCAACTGTACAAAGGAATCAGAGCCACCAAATTATATGTGACTTAAAGGCTATGGGAACTGAGCAAAAAAACTTTCTGTTGTCCCTTCATCCTTTTTTAAGATAGGCCAAGGCTTTTGTCAATAGCCAGGGTTCTAATCTTATGTGCCAAGCCAAGTCTCAGCTCCACTTGACTAATTTCTAGGCCCATTTTTAACCTCCCTTCCTTCTCTATATGTGATACTGATGGAGTAAATCACTCGAAAGCTGGAAAGACCAATGTTTATTATCTGAAGATCAGCCTAACCATGTTCAGAGAGGCTCATTATCAGAAGGCTGCTTACTGGTACAGTAGGGCCTGAGGGGCTATGTCAGGCAAGAGACAGGGAGAATCAGTTTCAGGGACAGAAATGGGAACAGTAGAAAAATCTGGCACAGCAGACAGAGAGAAATTCTTCTGTATAATAAAGGAGATCAGGATCTTCCAGGAACACAGAGAAGAATAGCAAAGAAGAGTAGTGGTTAAGGAGAAGTGTATTCGAATGAGATCAGCCACACAGCAAAGTCAATGACCCCAGTATCCACTAACATAGAAAGTAAAGATCGATGACGAAATAGTTGTACTTAGAGATGGAACCTGGGCACAAGGGTAGGGATGATTTAGTCAGCCAGGTCCTAGGGGCATCTGCTTTCCTTCACTTTCAGTAGTGCTAATTGGTAGATTGACAGTAGGGATAGATACAAGAATATGCATATACATACTTGTAACATTATAAACATACCACACATAGGTAAGCATAAATAGCATAGAATACACACATGTATATATGTACTGATATGTATATGTATCATGTATTCATGCACATACACAGACACACCTTTCTAGCTCTCCTTTGTGTGCTATCTTCCCGTTAGAAGGTAAACTCCTTGAGGGCAGGGATTATCTTGTTTTCTTTTGTTTGTATACCCAGGGTTTAGTACTGTGCCTAGCACATAGTATTCACTTAAATGCTTTTTCATTAATTCATTCATATTATAAAAATATTACCTCATATAGATTGTCTTGTTAGCATTTCAATAAATTTTGCAGAAGGAAGCATAAGTATATAGCACCAAATTAGTAGACTTACTTGGCAAATTTGGACAAGTTCACAATTCCAGGGAAGCTTCCACATTCAAAAGTCTTATGGTTCTAGTCTTATTTCTCTGTGTATTTGAGTTGGTGTAATTCTTTGAGACTCCTCCATTAGCTCTTGTAAGCCTAAGAGATTTATCCCCCTTTTCTCTATTTAGTGAAGAAACAGAATGGTTTTGGTTTCAATGGGCCTGGAATGTATGAATAGAGAGCTGTCTTTAGGCCCACCTTAATCTAACTTAAACTACAGTGCCCCAGAGTAAGAGACTTCTAAGGTCCTAGGCAGCATGGGTAGTCCATTTGTAGAAAAAGCCCATCTACTACGAAAGAAATATTTTTCAACTTTATCACTATGGTAATTTTATCTATTATGTATACATTTTGAATCTGGCCTTTCATTCTTTACCAATAAATACCAGGGCAGAAGCTTTTTTGTCTTGTTAAGGGATAGCCAGAGCACTCCAAGGTTTTAACCTGGCTCTCTGAGGGCAGAAGACAATCCAACTTTAGTAAAATGGTGATTGTGGGATTTGCTAGTTGGTGTGCACTCTAGTTATGTTAGAGCCTTTCCACTTCATATCCATGATAAAGATACGTAATCAGTCTTTATAGCTACCGGGTAGTAAATTATTTGGCCATGGCAATTATGACATCTGGAGATGATGTGGCTAGTGTCAATGGATGGAGTGCTAACAGTGATGACATCACAAATCTTTCAGAAAATTCAGATATCAAATTTTATTTCTCTTGTCATCTCAGAAAAATCTTTAGCCTTGTCTTCAGGGCTTCTTAAACATTTTCTTCTTGAGACCTCTTTTGGAGTTTGAGCAGCATTGGTTGGTAGTATCTTGGGTGGCCAGAGGGCATGCACAGTGCAAAGTGTGCATGCTTTGTGTTCAGAACCAAGGCTGCAGTGAAGTTCTGTGATTCAACAGGAGCAAAGGCTGCCAGAAACACCGTGGACATGTTACACATTTGATTTTGCACCAATTTCTGGTTATTGCTTGTTCAGAAACCTTTTATTGGTGCCAAATTTTTCACGACCCCATGCAGGGTTGTGACACACAGTTTAAGAAGCATTGATTGGTTGGTCTAGATGAAGCAGAGAACTCAGGGCTCTCTGTAAGTTGAAGTTCCAGTGTGGTTTAGTCATGATGGCACCTCACACTAGAAACAGATCAATTCAATGCAACAAGTGTCATATGCTTTTTGGTCTTTGGTTGATGATTTAAATCTAAAATAATGGTACTGCTTCATAAATTCTTGAATGTTCACTTTTATTTTACTTTAGTTATGGATTTGAACAGTAAGAAATAGGTTCCAGGGGGCAGCTAGGTGGTACAGTGAATAGAGCAATGGCCCTGAGGACCTGAGTTCAATTCTGGTCTCAGATACTCGACACACTTCCTAGTCATATGACCTTGGGCAAGTCATTAACCCCAATCGTCTGCCTTCCCCCCTCCAAAAAGTAACAACAACAACAACAACAACAACAACAACAGAAATAGTTTCTAGGATAGATTTTCTGCATATGATGAATTATCAAAAGAAAAATTATTTAGGCTGTGCTATCAAAATCTAACAGAAACTCCTGTAGACTGTATGTTGACTTAGACAACTACAAATTAACCTTATCTATATTTTACTATATTTTTATTTATCTTGTTAAACATTTTCCAATTACATTTTAATTTGGTTGGGGATTGGCACCTCTGGTGTAGAGTAATAGTCTTGCTAAGGCAGCAAGAGCTCTGGATTTAGACTCATATGATCTGCATCATTTCTTAATTTGACTGCTTTCTTCCCTATAGCTTGGACAAAGTAATTTCTTCTTCGTCAAACTGTTTCCTCAGCTGTAAAATGGGAGGAATATGAACTACAAGATTACTCAGGTCCCTTTCATCAATAAATGTTTGATCCCATGAGATAAAGTGGAACATTTCTCATCTTATGTGGGAGACAACCAGACCAAAAAATTATCTGCTCAGCTCTCTAGGACCCTATGGCTTGAATCAAACCAAAAGAAGAAATGGCTTTAGGGTGGCTTGCAGAGATTCTTAAAGGCTCTATTAGGCTCTTCAGATGAAGAAGAATTATATTTGCATGATGATGAGTGGATCTAGTCTCTGTTGCAGTACCTTGCAAAAACTCCTGCAAATGAAGTTGCTACAGCATTTTCTACCCAAGAACTGAATTTGAGGTAAAGGAGAGAGCCTAGAATTAGAAAGGGGGAGGACACAGCCACTATCTGACAAGCAGTCTATTCAGCTCAAAGGGTAGAATAAATTCTGTAATATGATTTATTCAATTCAATCTGACAAGCCATAGTTATGTTCCTGCTGTACCAGGCACTGTGCTAGGCCTGGGAAAGATAAAAACCAAAAAAGATCTGCCCTCAAGAAGCTTACATTTTTCTAGGAGGAGACAAAATGACTTAGACAAGTAAATGCATGGTATCTTGAGGAAAAATAGAGCATTAGCCATTGGTGGGATTGGGACACGATTTATACAGTAGATGACATTTCAGTTGAATTGAGAATGAAGGCATGAAGTCTTAGGGCCATAGATGAGGAGGGAGACCACGCCAGTGTTAGGGCCAAGTGGCCCCCTGGAGACAGCAAGAGGAATATTAGTTTGGGAATCATTAAATAGTCTAATTTGGCTATAACAGAGTGCATGAGTGGGGGTTCTGTGAAATAAGCCTGGAAAGTAGTTTGGAACCAGACTGTGGAAAGTCTCAAATTCCAGGGCAAGGGGTTTGAATTTTTATCTTCCAGCTAATAGGGAACTTCTGAAGTTTTGAGAGGCCTGATTGAGAGTAGAATGTCATTCCTGGAGTAAGACGACAAAAGTTTAAGTCTTGCCTCATGAACTTAGCATCTGTTACCATCGGCAAAGAACTTAACTCTTTAATGTCTCAGTTTTCTCATTTATAAAATAAAAAAAAATAATAGCGTTTGGGGTATCATGGATGTGGTAATGAATGAAACAATACAAAAATTGAAGGCTTATATGAAATGGAATAATTATTATTGATCAGGGGAGTGATGTGGCCAAATCCATGCCTTACAAAAATTATTTGGGGTACTTATGGGTAAGTTGGATTGGAGAGTGGAAAAACTAGAATACAGAAAAAATTAATACTAATGCTAGCTAGCATTTATATAGGACCTGCCATGTGCCAAGAGCCATACTAAGTAATTTGCAAATATTATTTCATTCCTTCCTCAAAATAACCTTGGAAAGTAGGTGCTATTATTATCCCCATTTTACAGGTGAGGAAACTAAGGCAAATAGAGGTTAAGTGAATTAAGTAACATGGTGACTATGTGTCTGAAGTCAGATCTGAACCTCAGGTCTTCCTTGCTTTATGGACCATACTCTATGCCACCTAGCTGCCTCACAGTGAGGAGGGCTTAAAATAAAGTATTGCCTGTATGAACGGGGAATGCTATTGAGGTAGAATCAAAAAAAGCTTAACGACTGACTTCATACAGTGGGTGAAAGAGAGAGAAAAATCATACAGTGATTGTAAAGTTATGATAGGATCATGATAGGAAAATTTGAAGGGGAGAGATAATTAAGAGAGGATCATAATGAATTTTCTTCTCAACATTTTGAGTCTAAGATGCTGGGCAATTCAGACGGGGAATGGCTAAGAAGCAGTTGACCATGCATGATCGGGGTTATGGTGAATTATCTGTGTAGAGAAGATGATGGAGGCCATGGATGCTGATGAAATGAGTAAGAGAAAGAGTACACACAGAGAAGAGAAGAGTACCAGGACAAAGTCATGTGGAAACGTGGACACCTACACTTAGGAGATACCTGATAGCCTAGTAAAGGGAGAGTGAGAAAAACGGTAGGTTTGGAGCAGTCATTAGGAGGACCAAGAGACAGCAGTCACATGGAATCTGTGACAAAATATATTCAGGAGTAAAAAATGATGAATGGAGCCAAAAGCCGTGAAGTGATCAAGCAGACTGAGGAGTAAGAAAAGGATTTTGTATATAGAATTTAAGAAATCATTGAAAACTTTGGAGTGAGCAGTTCCGTAGAGGGATGTGAAGCATATGGCAAAGGGAGTGAGATGGGAGTTATTCTGAGGTAACATTTTTTTTTCTAGGTATTAAAAAGAAATTTGGAATTCAAGTCAATAACTTCAGAGGAACTCAGAGTCAGGTGAAAAAAATGAGAAGATAGGGGAGACCTGGGCACATTTTTTGGAAGTAGGAAGGAACCATGAGATATTAAGAAATTAGACCAAGGAGAAATGGAGTTTTGAAGAGGCAAGTTCCTGGAAGAGATAGGAAAGGGAGGCGATTTAACCTTTTCAAGGTAGAAAGATCACTTTCTCAGATCCTCTAACAGAGAATAAGCACAAGTTAATTGTAGACAAATTTGGACAAGATAGTTTGGGAGTACTTTTTAGAGGTATTATGTACTTCTATGATGGTATTACATATTTTTTAATCCTTTTATTTTCTTACCAGTAGAAGTTTTTAGTTCCAAGTCAGTGATCCTGGCTTATACATTCCAATGAAAAACAACTCAGGTATCTAGCCATCAGGCTCAGAGAAATTCATATGTAACTCAACATTATGGAGTGCTAGTCATTTAGGACAACAGCCTCTAGTTCAGAACACTGTTACAGTCCCTGATAACTAAGTGTTTTCCACTTTAGTATCCAAAACAATATTGAGCCCAGTTTGGAAGCTTAACGACTCTACATGCCTTGCTGCCTTTGATTCTGTGCCAACATCATTGCCAGTTTCCAGGAAAATAGTAACAGTGGGCTCTAGTAGCAAAAACCTCAGACAGTTCCTTCTGCCAAGCCAATGGAACCTGCAACATCTTGACAAAAGGCTGTTTTGGTTTTGTTTTATTTTCTCATGTTAAAACTTTGATTTTTTTTTGAGCTGTAATATCTCTTTTAATGACATAGTACACTGCCAAACATACTCCACAGAGATAGAAAAAAGATAAACCTGTAGATCTAGAGTTGGATAGGCCTTCAGAAACCATTTACTACAACCCCAGGGTCCCTTAAGGGTTGCAAAACCCACCAACCCTTGGAGAATACCACTAAACTCTTTGATAATTGTTAGAAAGCTGAAATCAGCCTCTAGACAGTTTCTATCCCATTCCTCAGTCGTCTGATTACAAAAACAAAAAGAATTCCACTTCCATTTGGGATCAATTGAAGGAGGATCAGTTGAAGACACTACTGGGCATATATATGTTTATTTTTTTTGTTAAAAAAAAGAGGGCTTGATAGGTCTTCCAGTATTTGTAGGAGCTATGTTGTGGAAGAGGGAAAACTTGTTCTGTTAATTAGAAGCTTGGGAAAGTTACAGAATGGAAGATTTTGGTTCAACATAAGGAAAAAAAAAACCCTTCTTTCCTACAATAGATGACAAAAGTAGAATTGACTGTTTTTGTAAGGTAGCGAACTTCCCCTTACTAAAGATGTCCACACAGTCTGCTCCACCACTTGTTGGCAGTGTTGCAGAAGGAATTCTAGGAGATGTACTGTTTTAGCTAGATGACCTCTGATGTCACCTTCAAATTCCTAAAGCCCAGAGATCCCTTGAGTCTAGACAGACAGTACTTTGATAATTGAGACAACTCTGGATTATTCTTTTAACAGATGAAAAGGATAAGGAGGGTACCTGGAAATGTCTGTCAACCCTTAGGGCTGGGTAAAACAAAAGGAGATTAAAGATGCAAATGAATTATAAACAGTAGATATCGAGCTCTTTTCCTTTTTTGTCTAGGGGAGAGTAGAGATTGGATGCCTAATTCAGGAAAAAGCAAAAGTAAAGTCTGAGGTATCTAAGACAAACTTTTCTTCAGGATTTTGCTTCAACTCTATTTCCATTAACTTTCCAGATACAAACCGAATGAGGAGACATTTATTTGTTCCTATACAGCTGTGCATGTGTCAGCAAGGTTTTGATGTAAAAGATATATACTGACTGTGCTCTTACAAGATTTATGCTTTTTTAAAAATGTGATTTACTTTAATCATAAAATTTTGTTCCTAGAAGACTTATTAGTCAAGGTAACACCACATTTGAAGCGTGGTACCTCAGAGGAAAAAGTAATAGGGGCTAGTAATGAACATAAATCAGTCCTCCTGATCCTTGTTTTTGGTGACAAGCAGGAAAAATACAGGTTAAATGAAACATTTATGAAGCTGGGCTTAATACTTGAATGTAGTTGTTATAGGGGTATGTGGACACCACAGAATCCCCAAACAATTTCAAGTGATCGATAGTTATTGCTATGGAGAATTCCAAGGTGGCAGGCAGCAAGAGGAGTCTGTTCCAAGGCAAGGTTTAAGACTAAACTTATTAAGAAACCAGTCATGTGTTCAACACATCTCTCTTCATTCTCACCATAGAGATGATAGGAAGCAGCTTAGTAGAGGGAATAGAGCTCTGAATATCAAGTCAGAAAGACCTGAGTTTGGCCCCTCCCTCACTTAATGAAGTGGCCCTTGACAAGTTACATAAACTTTCTGGTCTTCTCTTTCCTCCTTTGTAAAGTGCTGATAATTATAGCAGTGCTCTCACTGGGTTATTATGCAGAACAAAAAAAAATGTATGCTTTTTAACCTAAAGATGCTATTTATTATACAGGTTAGTTATCATTAGAAAACTGATGTCTGACCAAAAGGAATTTTTCAATTTTTATTTTATAAAGCAAGATGGGACACATTTTGAATCCATGCTATATGTTAATTTCTCTGTTGCTGACAATATACTTGATGTTCATCTTTTAGTATCCAGAAGCCTTTGTTCTGCTGATATTGGTTCTGTTGAGCCTCTCTCTTTCACCATTGCAATGTCTTTTACTGGCCTAGCAGGAAGCAAAAGAGATGAAACTCCAGTTTGTTGCTAGTCTCAGAACATGCTCTCAGTGGACTAGACCAGCTCCTCAGTAATTTCAAGGTACTAGTCTCAACTTCCCTTCAGTGCTTAGTTATTTCTATTTGATTCAATCCAGTGCTGTGTTAAGATAATTACCTCATATTGTTCAAGGCTGTCAGTATATCTAGAAACCAGCAACAAGTAAATTTATTTATTTATTTTTGTGGGAAGTGAAATAATAGGCTTTAGTGTAATAACTTAATTATAATGTGCAGATGGTTTTCAAAAAGAAGATTCCGAAAGCATTTTAGGGGGGGAAAGCCTTTGAACTTTTGTCTACTTAATGAATTAACTTATATTCTCTCCCTTTCCCTTCCTACCCTCAGTTTTGACAGGGACAATTTTAATTAAAAAAAAATAACCAATTTTTTCTCTCTTGTGTCTTCCACCCACCATTTGTGCCCCCAACAAAATGAACACGGTTTGACTTAAAATAGCATCTATTTATTCCATCAGAAGTTACTTTGTGGGAGTCCATAGTTGTTTTTCTGTAAATGAATAAAGGGTTGCATCAAAGGACAGATTGTCCATAAATCTGGTAAAACAAAGGAGTGAATTGGTCTCTTATTTTCCTCTAACTAGCTTCCTCTGTTTCTGTCGTCTTGGTTCCTTCTTGCTGCATCTGACCTAAGGGTTACTATTGTTCATTTGTTTGAGCCGTGTCCAACTCTTCAGGACCTCATTTGGGGTTTTCTTGGCAGAGATACTGGAGCAGTTTGCTATTTCCTTCTCCAGCTAATTTTACAGATGAGGAAACTGAGGCAAACCGGGTTAAGAGACTTGCCCAGGGTTACACAGCTAGTAAGTGTCAGATGTCATATTTGAACTTGGGTCTTCTTGACTCTTGGCTCTACTCTTTATCCACTGTGTCAAACTAATCCCTTAAACCATAGGAGAGGTTACAAGAGCTTGAATAATGAGCTGATTTAGGATAAATCTTAGCTTCTTCCTGCCTTTGACAACACCTATTCAGGTCAAATCCAAAACTTGATAGGGAATTCTGAATATAAAATCCTAAATTTTAAGCGTTATATAGTCTCTTTTTGTCCTTCCAAAATATGATAAAGTATAAAGTGTCCTTAAATCCTTTGCTTCTAGATTTCTGTTAACTTTACCATTTAGTATTGTGCAACTCTGAGGGAGCTTGAAAATTAATAAAGGTTGCTGAGAGTGGACCCAAGGACCCATATCCTTGGGTAATTTTTCCTGTCCTCTCTTTATTTAATTAGTTAATTAATCCATTAATTCATCCATTAACTCATCCAGTGTGGAAAGCTACTTATCTGTTCTTTTTGGAGGGGGGAAGGCAGGGCAATTGAGGTTAAATGACTTGCAAGGTCACACAGCTAGTAAGTGTTAAGTGCCTGAGGCCGAATTTGAACTCAGGTCCTCCTGACTCCAGGGCCAGTGCTTTATTCATCTAAAGCAGGGACTGTTTCATTTTTGTCTTTATATCTCGACCACATTACCTGGCACATGGTAGACATCTAATAAATAATTGTTGATTGCTGTGTCCCACCCATCGGCTGAGTCCATAGACTGTCTTTAGTCTCCCTCTTGTCTTTCTTCCCTTTTCACTCTCCTTATCTGTTACCACCATCAAATACTTGCCTAGCTCTTGGAGAGAAGTGAAGAGGAAGAGAAGAATCCTTAGGTAACCCTATTGCAAAACTATGTGCAATGTCCTCTTTTCTCCCCCGCCTCTATCATCTCAACCTCTAGCAATTGCTACTGCTCTTCACCTGGAAGTCCTGGTCCTAGTTGGTCTGCTGTCTCCATGACCTCATCTCCTTGCTCAGCCTAGGTCTATCACCATTGTAGACCTGTCTGCCTGCCCCTTCAGTACCAACTATCCCTGTTGCCATCTCATTCATGAACCCCCAACATTCTATTACCATTGCAATCACCTCACCCCTTAGACTCTGTTAGTTTATGGCCCTCTACTTCTTTCCCTCCTTCTCCTAATGTCATTTCTGATCCATCCTGTTTCTATTCCTATTGTTATTATAACCATCTAATCCTTAGAGAAAGGTCTAGAAGTGGAGAGGAGCCAGGGTTGGCCCTTCCAGAAACCCACTGAACTGCCTGATCCAGATCCTTATTTGTGCACCCCAAACATTATGAACCATCAATGCCTAGGCCCCAACTTTAGAGACCACCAATCTAGAGGAAGAATCAACCATGTTCTGCTTGGTCCCAAAAAGTAGAACTAAAAACAATGGGTAGAGGCTGCCCAGAGGCAGATTTCACCTCTTTTTAAGGGAAAAAAATCCCAAGGGGAAGCATTACTTGAAAAATGTTGTGGACTATCTTTGAAGATAGCAGGTTCCCCATCACTGAAAATCTAGAAGAAATGGATGATTATTTATTAGGAATTCAGCACAGGAGACTCTAGATATTTATTGGACTAAATGTCCCTCCCCCCAACTCTGATTCTGCAACTTTACAAAAAGTTTCAGTTCACCCTTGTTTAGTGTTTGGTTATTTATTTGGTATCATTTTGCCCATGACTGAGGGCAACTCTGAATGGTAGGAGGCTGATCCA
Source organism: Pseudocheirus occidentalis (assembly GCA_028646575.1). Classification (NCBI taxonomy): domain Eukaryota; kingdom Metazoa; phylum Chordata; class Mammalia; order Diprotodontia; family Pseudocheiridae; genus Pseudocheirus; species Pseudocheirus occidentalis. The sequence continues at coordinate 108,248,315 of CM053601.1, read as the reverse complement.
GCAGGCTTCAAGGAAAGTTTTATTCCATTTATAGAAAATGGGAGGTTGAGAACTCAAAGGGACGATAAACTATTCATCCTGGACATTCATAGGGCAGATCATTAGAGGCTGAAGAAGTCCATAGAGGTCATCTTGTAATACATTTGAGAAATTGGAGACCCTGATTGGTTAAGCAACTGTCTAAGATCACACTTTTTCTAAGGGCTAATGACTAGCATTCAGACTCAGCTCCACTGACTCCAAATCCAGCATTTTTTTCACTCTTTCAGGCTGTCATGTTTAAGTATGATTTGTCTTAGTCCTTGGTTTTGAAGGATTTTTCATGAGAATGTACCTCTGAAATTATAATAGAAATGCAATAGGGAACATGATTTGATTTACAAAATCTTGATTTACATGCAGCTTTTTGAAAATGGATCTGCTGCAGAGACTTAAATCTTCTGATGCCTGGTTGCCTGTGATATTATGAATATTTCTGAATTTTAAAATGCATTATGCCAAAATTGAGGTAGTTTAATTTGAAACATTTTTTCAAATAGGTGTAAGTTTTTAAAAAAAATAAGTAACCAATATAGAATTTTTGAGATCATATACTTGGAACATGGTGAAGATAAGAGGTTGGTGACTTTATTACCATAAAATAGTAAGATTGTATAAAGCTCAAAGGGGAGGTACTATGGTTTAGTAATAGAAGGCCGGCCTTGGAGTCTGGAAGACTCACCTCTAACATATACTGCTACTGGTACTTGTGGACAAGCTACTCAGCCTCTGGGTACTTCCAGACAACATTCTGATTGAAAGTTATAGAGGAGAAGCAGATCTGTTTATGTTGAGGGAATTTCCACACTGGGAATTCCTGACACTGATGAAATCACAGGACTGTTCCCCCCCACCCCTAATGAACCCTATAGTTTACCTAACAATCCTAATCTACTATATCAAATAAACAGTTCTTGATTAGTGTACTGTTTCAAACAACGCATATTTTTTGATGAATAATTGGGAAATCCACATCTGGATATGGTGGCTTTTGTATTTTTTGCTTTGAAAAATTTTGTCAACTTTTTATTGCTTACTTTAAAAGTGTAAAAGTAGACTGCTCAAAATCTAGGTTGATTTTGGAAAGTTGGCACCATTAATTAGAGTGTTTTAATAATGATTATAATGAAGCCTAAAGATTACATCAGTGACAACTGGCTAGAATAACATTTTTTTTTTCTTTTTGGAAGGCGGAAGTCATGGGAATTAGGGTTAAGTGACTTGCCCAAGGTCACACGACTATTAAGTGTTAAGTGTCTGAGGCTGGATTTGAACTCAAGTCCTCCTGATTCCAAGGCTGGTGCTCTATTCACTGTACCACCTAACTTCCCTTAGAATAACATTTTGACTAGGAAATAGTAATTCATAAAATATTTCACAAATCAAATATTTGTAGAATGAGTAAGCTTATGCTAATAAAACATGTAGCAACCAATATATGTGTGTGTATACACACAAAGAGCTATGTATATGAGACATGTTAATAAATGTATGCTTATGTGCTGTTCCACATTTAGATGCAATACTGGAGATTTTATCAGTTTATCAGTTGACAACCATTTTTGAAATGACTACCATTTGCTAGATATTAGTAATTCAAAGAGAAAAGTTTAGTAGCTCCTACCCTTGAATAGCTGAATTTCTGTTGGTCAGAATGTGTACATATATAAGTATACAGCAAAGAGACACAAGGTTATTTGCAGACAGAGGACCCTTCCTGCTGGGAGGATCAGGAAAGAGATCAGTCAATCAGTCAACAAACATTGCTTAAATATCTACTGTGTACTAGGCACTTACATGTAGAAGATGGTGCTTGAGCCAAGTTTCAAAGGAAATTAGACATTCTAACTAATGGTGAAGAGAAGGGAGTGATGTCTAGTTATGGGGGACAATTAATACAAAGATCTGGAGACAGAGGATGCATTGCCATATGTGAGGAATAACAAGAACACTAGTTTGGCTAGACCATAGAGTTTAGGAAGAAGAGTAATGTATAATAAGACTGGAAAGATAGATTTGGGTCAGGTTGACGAGGGCTTTAAAGGACAAAAAGAGATTTTTATATTTTATCCTAGTAGTAATAGGGAACCATTAGAGTTTATTGAATAGGTGAATTAAATGATCACTTTTTTTTAGGAAAACCACTTAATTAGCCATGTGGATTATGAATTGTAGGAGAAATATGAGGCAGGAAGGCCACATGGGGGCAATTGCAACACTCTAGTTGAGGGGTGCTGAAGGCCTGAATTAGTGTGGCAAGTGTGTAACTGGGGGGGGATGGTTGCAAGAGACATTGTTCTGATAAAAACAAAAAGATTTGGCAACTAAATATGTGGGGTAAATGAAAAATTCCAAATAAAGTCAAGCTTGTAAACCTGGTAGACTGGACAGATATGGTGACCTCAGTT
>CM053601.1:108220000-108245768 GCA_028646575.1 Pseudocheirus occidentalis | reverse complement strand
TAAGCCAGCATGTTCTAAGAAACACATTTTTAGACTGTTTATAGTCATTAACTGGACCATGGATTCTGAACATGAAATCTTTGCCCCACAATCAATACATTTTCATATTAATGGGTGAATTGAACCAACTCAGTATTAACATCCTCATCACAAACCAAATCAGAAAACTCAGGAAAGTTGCCAAAAGGCAAGACGTCTCAGAGTTTCTCTTTGGAGTACCTAACAAAGGAGTTGGTTGAGTTGGTTTCATTCTCTGATCAAAGGCAATAGAAATGATAATTTCACAAGCCACTTGTTCATCTTGTCTTGTGGTGTTCATATCAACCATTAGTAAAAAGGGCAAAAAGATGTTAATTGCAACTTATGCATCAACATCTGCTTCAGAGAAAAAAAGGTCAAGAAATTCTCCCAAGAAATGAACAAATCCCTACAAACCAAGTCAACATCAATTTGTATAGTTGGTAATTTCAATTTGGAAATGAACATAGGAGAGGATAGAAAAAAATTTGTTGGAAAACATAGTTCAAGTTTAAGAAATAAAAAATGACAAAGGCTTGTTGGACTACTTAGAAACTTCACAACAGCATATACTTTCTTTGAGAGCTGAAAGCCAGTATACTCGGCAAGCACTGAGACACATCACAAAATTAACTACTAATGTGAAAATGCAGGAAATGAATGATGACTTACTGGTGTGGGAAGTCATATTAGACGCAGTTGTTCGTGCTCTGGGAAGCTGTCAATGAGTTAAAAGTGAAAATCAAGATCAAATTAGAGGAAAGAATAATGAGATGAAGACACTGCATATAATTAAAAGAAATTAAACCTTACCTATCCAAACAAGATAGTAATGCTGAATAATGGAAAAAGAAAAAAGACAAAGATTTTGGCTTTAAAAATATCATTCTTTTTAATAAGCTTAACCACTGCAAAATGGATCTATTATAGGCCTATTGTGCATTTTTTTTTATTAATGACTTGAATGAAAACACAGATAGCCTTTGTGAATGCTACAGATCGTACTTGGAGGTCTATCTGGCAGGTTCAGTGTTGAAGTCAGGATCAACCAAAGATCCCTAGTGATTAGAATAATGATAACATTTAATAAATCCAAGTGTAAAGTCCCACAATTGAGCCCAAAAAATGAGCTGAACAAATATAACATGGGAGAGATTTGACTGGAAAATAATTCATATGAAAAACTTCTAGCAGTTAAATGTAATTTTCTCCACGCATATCCCCTAAAACTAATGTAATGGAATTTTAGATTTCATTAAGAGAAACGTAGCATGCAGAACAAGGGAACAATGGAAGTTCCACTGTACTTTGCTCTGTTCTTATCATTTATGAAGTTTTGTATTACCACATTTTAGTTAGGAAAATGACAAGCTTATATATGCAGAATGGAGTGTCCAGGATGGTTGAGGCCATTGAAATCCATGCATCCATCAGGAAAGAACTGCTACTATTTAATGTAGTGAAGGTAAACTCAAAAGGAACATGAAAGTTGAAACATAAACATAAAGGCTTATGTCCTCTGTATTCTAGCCAAACTGGTCTCCTTGCATTTCCTTTAAATAAACACTCCGTCTCTAGCCACTGTGCATTTCCCCAGTCTGTCCCCATCCATGGAATACCACTTCCTTCTTAGTTTCACATTGAATTGCTATTTTCCTTCAAGATTTCAGTTTATACATCATTTCCTACTGGAAGTCTTTCTGATTCCCTTGGTATATAAAATGATGTTTCATATCCCTCGCCTCCCCTTTACTTCCATCAGTGATACGTGAACCCCTTGAAGGCAGAGACTATTTTTTCCTTTTGTCTTTTATCACCAGTGTGTAGCACGTCATCGATACCACCAGTGGCCAATGGATTAGATTAGATTGGCTATAGTGCTGAAGAGGAATTGGGATTGGTCTGCTTGGTCTAAGAAGGCAGAACTAGGAGCACTGGGCTGATTATAGGTAGGACTATGCAGGCTTCATGTAAGTAAATTGAAAGGAGAAAATTTAGGCTTATGTGAAGAAATATTTTTAAAAATTAGAGTTATTCAAAAGTTGAATGGACCACCTCAAGAAATGGTGCGCTCTTCAAGGAGAGGCTCTATGACTTCATTTTGGGTGTATTCCAGTGGTGACTCCTTTCAAGTATAGGTTGGACTAGATGCCTGCTTATTTCCCTTCCAGCTTTTGGGACAGTGATTCTTCTCCAGTCCTGAGAATCCCTTTATTTATGTATACTTATTAAATTATTCATCTTTTAAGAATCAACTTAAATGCCACTTCTTTCACGAAGCCTTCCTTATCACCCCTAAAATAATTTCTTCTTTTAGATTTAACTTGACATTTATTAAGCAACTGTTTTGTATAAGGCATCATTCTAGATCATTAGAAATACATACGTTTGATAAGATTTCATATAACTTACATGTTTGGTGAGTAAGAATTAGGAAAACTATAATGCAGAAAAATGTTGTGCTCTTATTAAACTTACATGTATAATTATGAGTAGAGAGGATAAAAAAACTATCAGAAAAATGCATATTGCATCAGAGAGGTGTGAAACAAAGTCTAAGTAAGGTAACATCCTTACTGATAGTTAGGGAAAGTCTCATGGAGACTTTCTGATCTCACATAGCGCTTAATGTGCTTAAAATGCTATTTTATATGAATCATACTTATTTGTGCACATCTTATTTTCTCAGTTAGCCTATAAACTCTTTGTGGGCAGGAAACATGTTTTATTTATCTTTGTATATCCTATGCCATGCCATACAAAGGGTCAAACTCTACAGAAAGTGTTTAATAAATATTGATTGAATGAATAAATCCAGTTCAGGTTCAGTGCGAAGCTGAGGAAAAGAACAGGAAAGATTTTATGAGTACTTTGGTGCATTTATTTTATTTGTAGTCATTTCAGCATCTTTCCTTCCACAGGAGAGAAATGAGCCACATTCTTTCATTACTGCCTTAGTTCAGGCTACCTAGATCCCCAGAGATTTTCCTATTTCAATTTTTGCTAACTCTTAAAAGAAATGGAATGTAACAGAACTAAAATATTATCAGTCATTAGTGAGTTTTTGCCTCTAACATTGTGTCATGTTATTTTCATTACCTTCAGACTTCCTTTTTTACGCATTAGGTATGTTAGGGCCATATTCCAGCTAAACCATCAACAATTTTTTAATAGTTAGCTTCTTCTTATACACATTTGCTACAGCATTGCATATCCATTCATTGCATTTCTGACATATTAACTCAACATTTCTCTCTGGTGATTAAGGAGGCATGAAGCATCCAGGATATACTGAAGTGAAAAGAAATCAAGATACCAGTTGGTTATAAATCATTCTAGCAAATGCCTTCTGATAGAAATATAGCTCATCCTTTACAGCTCAGCTTAAATCCCACCTTTTTCACAAAGCTCTCTCTTTCTCCCCTGGCTAGGGATGTTCTTTCAGTTGAAATTCACTAGGCATTTATTAAGTGACTGTTATGTACCAATCAATTAATCTATCAATCAACAAGCTTTTATTAAGACATTCTGTGTACTGCATAAGTTATGTCTTCTTGGAGCTGCTATTCTATTATAGGAAATAAAATGTCCACATACAAGAAAATATATACAAAGTAGACTTAAACTTGTTTTGTAGGTAAGAATAGTAACAACGATGGGAAATGGAACAAGTCTCCTTTATATGGTGCAACTTGACCTGAGTTTTAAAGGAAGCTAACTATTCTAAGAGGCAGACATGAAGAAGGATTAAATTTTGGTTTGGGAGGATAGATAGTTCATATAAAGGTAGAAAGAATATAGAGGGTCAAGTGTAACACCTTGTTCCAATGTGTAGCTCATTTTTAGCTTACTAGATAATATAATATCTCCTAAAGTACCTTTACTTTTCTTCTCTTTAGCTTTAGGAGGTTTGTTTTGGATGGCAATTTCTAAATTGAGTCGTGATTGCTCTGAGCTTCTAATTATAAAAAAATCCTAACATTTAGGGCAGAAATTGTGTTATCTAACCTTACTTTTCTAACTTCTAACCCCTGGGCTTCTTTGTGGTTGAGGCAAATTCAGTTCACTGGAAACACTTGGTTAACAAGACAGCAGATTATATTATGGTCTCTTTGGGTAAGCAGCCATTGGCAGAAGAAGTTGAGAGAAAAGCTGAGTTGTGCTTGGGATTTCTCTCAACCTAGATCCAACCAAGGTCCCTCATGATATTGCCCTTTTCTGCTGTAGCTAATTCTTCCCTTTTCTCTATGTTTGCTTGAAACTATGGAATTTAGGTGCTCAGAATTTCTTCCTCCCTGGTTCTGAGATAGTTTCTTCTTTGTATACAAAATACTTAGGGCATGAACCAATCTCTTTACATATAGACACATACATACACACAGACACATATGTATTTATTTACATGCAAGGATGCATATAAGACTTGTTCACACTCATATCTGATTGAATGATTCAATATTTAATAAATATTTGTAGGCACCAGAGCCAAATAGGGTGGTTTCAGCCTCACCTTTGAATAGGGAATAAATTGGTCAGTTTGGTTGGGAAATAAAGAGTGGGGGAAGAGAATTCTTGTTTAATCAGTCTGGGACAGTAGCCTGGAAATAGGTTGTGAGGGACTTTCAGTGTGAAAGAAGGACTTTGTATTTAATTGTAACTGCAATGTGGAACCACAATAGGGGTCATGATCAGATCTGTGCAAACAAATTTATAGCTCATTTTTGCTCATCACTTTGTATTATTATGTTTTATGCTTGTACCTTATCACCCTAACTAGTTTACAGTTTGGGGACGACTGACACTATATATTTTATTTTTCTTTCTCAGCCTTACACAGTGACTTCCGAGGAATGAGCACTTAGTGAACATATAGAGTCATCATAGAAAGCAGATCTGCTCTTCCTGCCATAAATGTTAATTGATGACTTTAATTGATATACCATTGTGGTTTAATTACAAAGTAATTTAAGTTCTTTTTTTTCCCTCCTTATGTTTTGAGTTACCAATGTGTATGGACTGTGTGCACATGAACCTCCACCCTTTCAGAAAAAAAAACATTTAGGGGCAGATAGGTGGCACAGTGAATACAGCATTGGTCCTGGAGTCAGGAGGACCTGAGTTCAAATCTGACCTCAGACGCTTGACACAATTACTAGCTGTGTGACTTTGGGCAAGTCACTTAACCCCAATTGTCCTCCATAAAGGAAAAAAGAGAAAAAACATTTAATTTTACAGGGTTTCATTTTACTCTCCAAAATATTAACAATGTTGATTTTCTTTTTTCTTTTTTTCATGTTTATAGGGTGCTGAGAAAATTTTGTCAATGAATGAATCAGGAGAACTGCAAGATCTCTTAACTAAAATTGAGGTAATTATAATTTTAACTAATTATTTTTTATAAATGGCAGTATAAAGATAATTTAATTGCCACCCTTCTCAAATCACACTATCTCCTATTAGAATGTAAGCTCCTCAGTGGAAGACACTGCTTTTTTTTTATTCTTTGTATTCCCAGTTTTTAATGTACTATCTTATAGGTGCTTCATAAATATTTGTTCATAGTAAGGGGAAGAATTACACCTGTATTTATATCTAAGTAGATGTGTATACATACAAACGTGTATGCATATACTCATGCACAACAGTACCACACAGTATGTATATACAATGCATGTACATATACACACATGCATGCACGTGCATACATGCATGCTGTGCCTCAGACACACAGAAAAATGATGCAGGACACCCTTTTGGAGTGATACTATATTTCCCTAGTCCTACTGATTATTCTGAGCTTCAGGGGAGATGGTTCCTGGGTTCGGAGGGCAAGCAGAGCTAGTACGTAGACAACCAACCACGTGTCTTATGAGGCTAGGGCTGTTTATCCTTCCATCCTCCTATAAACTTAAGAAGAGTTTCCTTTTGTTGGTTAATGAAAGTAAAATGTTCCATTTCACTACTGATTCCATGGGGGAATCAGTTCAGTCATCTCCATATTATACACTTAGTAGTTCGTCTATGCCTGATTCACAGGCTTTATTTCTTTGGACTTCCTAAAAGCAGGTCATCTCAGAGTCTGCCTGCAGAATATCTGATCTGTTTTTCATAGGATGGAATATTTTGTTTGATAAAACTAAACGCTTGACCTTTAGGCAGAGAAGATAAAGTAAGAGAGAGATGTATAAAGTACCCTGATGCTAGGAATTCATTATAGCAATGAGGGTATTTCTGTGGATAAACCCTGGTCAGATGTGGTTGGTGGCTTCACAGATTCAACTATGATGTTTCTGTAGCAGAATTCTTAGGAGATTTTCAGGAAGTTTTGGAACACAACTAGATACTTAGATGTTAGGATGGCCTGGTTTCCTTACATAGCACAGCATTGTGGGTAGCACTTTATCCTTATACTCTGAGTCTACATTGAATTACTTGGTGTGTCTGTAAAATGCATGAATACTGAGTGGGTCTTTGCTATACTTCTTGCATTCTCCAGAATCCACATAGTGCTCTACCAAGAATAAGTGCTTAATAAATATTCACAGGTGGATAGGCTATTGAGCTGAAGAAGTTCTTAGAATTCCTCATTTTACAGGTGAATTGATTGTAGTCCATGGAGGCTAAATGGTTTGTTCATAATGACTATGGTGGGAAGTAGGAGATTCAAGATTCAGAGTATAGTACAAAGACTAGTAGACTTGAAATCATGGAACATCAGTTCAAAGTCCTTCTCAACCATCTACTACCTACTTTACCATGGGCACACCACCCCCACTCCACCTTAGTTTCATCTCTGAAATTATGCAGTTTGACTAAATGAACACGGAGGTCCCTTGCTGCTTTCATCTGTGTTCTCCTTAAACCTCGGTCCTCTGACTATTAATCCAGCACACTTTTTATAATATCATGCTTACTATGATTGCGTTTAATTAGCAAAAATAATTAGAAATGTTAATAATTATAATGTATAATGTGATATATGATAGGACATGACATGACATGATATTACATGGCATAACATAACATAACCTCATATCATGTGTGAAAATTACATTTGAAAAATAACCAGAGGCACTATTACAAATGACTGTATATAGTCTATTACTTGTCTTATTGCTTGGAAATACCTAGGTTTGTGATGTTTCTACACTGACGAAACATTGATATTTATTATGACTCTTCTTAAAGAGGAAACTGTATTTTAAAATCAGATGTTAATTTATTGTTATAAAATTGCCCAGCAGATTTCTAGTTGACAGACTTATGTCTGGGTTGTAGTGACTGGAGCTCAGTCTAGAGTGTCAAAATTTAGAAGTTGCTGAGGGCATTTATATTCTTCCAGGAGGTAGAAATTGGGTCATGTGTGCTATAAAAATAATGAATTAAAAAGGAAATTATGAAGTAGCATGCTTCTTCCTTTCTAGTGATCATAGTCTACTCACATCTCTTCCATCCATCCCTACCCTGCAGTCATCAACAGTGGCCTGACAGGCTCATGGTTTCCCAGGATTCCTGTCTCTCCCACTACAAGCTTTGTGTCATTATTTCTGAATTCTTGAGGTTACTATTCTTGTTTTTCATTCTCCACTCAACTCAATTTATCTTTAAGAGGTTATTTGAGGATATCTTTCATACAGCTGGTCATTTTGTGATGTTTGCCCTAGGCATCCAAATTGCTCACCAAAATTACACCCTTGTTATCAGTAACTTAGACCAAAAATAGAAGATTAAGTATCTTATAGCAAAGTGGTTCTCAACCTGTGGGTCACTACAGGGGTCGCCTAAGACCATCGGAAAACAGTGGTCTTAGGAACCGAGACATGGCTCCTCTATCCATCTCAAGCAGGTCCGCCCACATGCAGATATGCCCACACACAAGTATTAAAGGGTTGTAGCATTAGGAAGGCTGAGAACCACTGTTACAGAGGTACTCAGGGAAACCCTGAGAATTTACTACATGAATAATGTTTTCTAAGGTGAACATATCTGGGAGTAGATTATGAATATTCTTATTAGTAGCTGATACTATTTCTTACTTTTAAAAAATCCATTGGAATAGTAAAATCCTTATTGCCCAATTCCTTCCAGAGGGGAATGGGACTACCATCTGCTGGTGAACAAGCGCCAGGTGGCACAATCCTTTTGTGGAAAGAGGAGCAAGGCTTTAGCCGTGACCTGAAATAATGGAAACCCAGAAACCACTTCAGACCAAGCCAAAGTTCACCAGGAATAACATCAAACAGGGGCAGAGGGAGGTGTTAAAGCAGTCTGAAGCATTGGTCTAAAATCACTACATAGGTGGTCCAGTTTGTCAGTGTTGCCGTCGTCCGAGACTGGGTTCTTGCTATCTCTCTTACTGTGCTCTGGTTCAAAGAAGAATGTCATTGCCTCCAGTCCAAGGGAATATAATATTAGAACTGCCAGGAAGTTTGAATCCTAATGTTATTTCACTTATAACAGTCTCTTGCTTACTGCTTACCTACTCTTGTTTGCTGCTTCATGTAAGGTAGGTGGCATGATGCATAGAACCCTAGGACTAGAGTTAGGAAGACCTGAGTTCAAATTGGACCTCAGACAATAATGGGGTGTGTGACCACGGGCAAGTCACTTAACATTTCTGCCTTAACCGTACAATGGGGACAATAGCATCTACCTTTCGGAGTTGTTGTGAGGGTCCGATGAGATAATATTGCTAAAGACCTTAGCCCAGTGCCTGGAGCATAGTAGGGGTTATATAAAATGCTTATACAGTACCTTAGAGAGCACAGGGACTTGATCATTAATCAATAAGTCAGACTAGTTCAGTCCTTCTATATCTGAGTAATTTGGGGGATATCAAAAAGTCAGACATTCAAATGTTTTATAAATATATCCTGACATGCTCATACTGTTTACCATTTGTAGCTATAGTTGAACGATACATAGTAAATGCAGCCCCAGAAAGTTGTGTGGAGCATGCGCCCAAAGCCTCAGTGCGATTTGAAGTGTTAATAGCCTTAACTACCCTGAGGCTTTTGAGACACCTTGCATATATTTAATGTTTTAGAAATCAGATAGTTTCCACAAAGAATTAATCGATCACTTTGTGTATGTATTCCTTGATTTTGAAGCAAACTGTCTATTCAATTGTATTGGCAGGGTCGAATAGCATGAACTACCTGTCTGGCTTTAGTCAAGCCTCTTGACCTTTCTGTCGTTTGGTTTCCACATATATAAAATAATAATGATAATATATGTTTCATACTGAATATGACAGATATTTATGTGAAAGGATGTAATTTATGTGAAAAAGCTTAGAAAAATATTAAGCACTTGGACAAACATGTCATATGATTACTTTATGTATGCTTCTTTAGTATGTAGCGGCATCTAACATGGTACTTAGAAAATTCACTTCCCACTTTTTCCCACTGCTTCCTAACTTTTTTTCCTATCAAAAACAAATTTGGGGATGCCTGATAATTAAAGGATGGTCTCATTAAATCTCTTATTCAACTGGATGTTCCTCTTTTAGTGCAAATAATTTACTCCTTACCATATATCTTTTTTAATCTAGATTTATATATATATTTTTTCCAAATGGAGCCCACCTCTAACTTAATTTATCTAATGTTTAGGGCTTATAAAACGCGTTCCCACACATAAACCTTATGATTAATTTCTGCAAAGATCATTATCCCTATTTTTTAAATGGAGAAATTGATCTTCACAGAAATGAAGTGAAGTTTTCCACACTATACAGTTTTCGACCAACCTGGTCCCTCTCCCGGAGATATAATGTTTTTGGTCAGTAATTGGTACTCTCTTCTTGTCTTCTGAGAGATATTGTCTGTTAGAAAGAGAGTTGGAAAAGGAAGAAGGAGAACCAATATAATACTTAGGAGTGAGTTAGCCTACTTCTCACCTTCTTGGGTATACTGTGTTGAATTTGTAAGAAAGGGGGGCAAAGGTTATCCTGCGACATGATTGTTTGCCAACTACTATTGAGTGGCACTGGATATTCTAACACTTTTCCACCTTTTTTTTTTTCTGTGTACTTGTAGAGAGTTCAGCATCCACATGAATGTCCTTCCTGCGGGGGCTTTGGCTTCCTTCCCTGTTCAGTGTGCCATGGAAGCAAGATGTCAGTGTTTCGGAACTGCTTTACAGACTCTTTCAAAGCCCTGAAATGCACAGCTTGTAATGAAAACGGACTGCAGCGCTGTAGGAGTTGTGCGAGCTAAAAACATCTTCCAATACAAAGCTTCATTTTACTAACACCCCTCAAGAGTTTGTTATATTCTTTTTTTAACGGTTATGTTTATGGGATAATTAATAAACTTCATTTGTAATAATCATTGAACATTTGCTGGAATCACTGAAGTATGATAGTTTCCTAAGTGATAAGAAAGTGATATATACTGTTCACCAAATGCCTAAGGCTGGGTTCTCTATTTTATCGCCGAGAGGGTAATGCTGATACCATACACTAAGTAGAGCTTCTTGTCAAATACTCATTATGAAGGTTACACATAATAACATCAGAAGACACTCAGGCTGGGGGAACTACCAAGCTCTCTTGGGCTCTCAGACACCTTACTATCTCCCTCCCTTCGGCTCTCTTTCCCTTTTGTGTGTGGCAATATTTGTCTTGTCTTTGAAGTCAAAGGGCTGAATGTGAATTTATGTGCTTGGGTGAATACCGCTCACATGGGGAAACTCATCTCTTCACTCTATCCCAGCTACTTTAGAGGAAGTTGTTTATATACAAACATATTCACATGAAGTTCGTTAATCATCCTATTAGAAAGCAATGAAATAAATACATGAATGAGACCAGCATTGTCCTTTCATCCCACTCCAACTCCTCCAAATACCAAGAGGCCACCCACCTCTGTTGGGAGGAAAGCCAAGACCCGAGAACTTAGTTCTCCCCAGTTAACCTCACAAGAAACTAGCAGGTATCTACCCATAAAAATTTTTATCCAGAAAACAGAAACAAAAACCAAAGACCTCTCAAAGAATCAGAGCCTAGTCAGCGAGAAGAATTCAGGAACCCTGGGCCTTCCAGTTAGTCTCTATCTCTTGAAGTGACTTGAATTCAACACCACTTGCAAAATGGATCAGATGCTGATTGCCTCCTCCAGGTCACCCCATCTCTGCCTCTGCTCTTGCTGTAGGCTATGTAGGCTCTGCTATTACTTGGCCCTGGACATCTCTCCTGCCTGCTATTCCTGCTCTGATTGCATGCTTTTAGGTCTGGGTCAGACCCCAGAGAATACAGATTCTTGCTATTAAAATCTAATTGTAGTACACCAGGAAGCTGAGGAGCAGTATAGCTTCCGGCCAAGCACCATATGACCTCTCTCTCTTTCCTTCACCAAAGTTTGAAGTGTCCTGTATCCCACATTATTTCTTCCATGTTCCCTTTTAAAACATTCAGCCTTCATCTTGACTGGACTAATGGACTTGCTCCTAAACCAGGTATGCCTGATAATTCTATCACCAGGAAGATATGAAGTACAAGTGAAAGTCTGTGCAGGTATTATGTTAAATGTCATTATTTAGAATATAACAGACACAAGTAGTAATTTCATCTACAAAATGTAGTTCATATATAGATAATAAAGATATCATATTTGCATGAAGCTAGCTTTATTCTGTGAAACAGTACATGATCGATAGCAAAAATAAAACATTTCAAATATAAAATTAAGGACAAAAATCTCATGCCATGTAACATCATATTAGAATTATAGAATGACTAGACAAAGAGATTACATGCAGAAACATATGCCACATACATGTACCTTCTTGCCATGGCGAATAGCATAAATAGCAAAGAGTGCTGATGCATTAAGAAAAGCAAATTGGATGGCAAACACCTAGACTTAATTAATACATAACAGTATTACGCACATTGCTGAAAAAGCATACAATAAATGCATGCATATTGTACAGCAAAAAGTGTCTTTTGGCTATATGGGAAATAGCTTTCCATTTTTAAAAATGAAATATGAATAAGTTTGGCAACTGGATGAATTGATTCCTTCTGTGGCCTCCTGAGTTTGGGAATGGCCTACGTGGTCTAGCCCTGCCTCCACAGTCTATGTGTGACCTTAGTTTCCTAGAAGCCTAAACAATTGAAGATAAAAAAAAATAAAGTTTGCTTCTTGTTCCTGTCTCCCTTCCCACTTCCCAGCTCCCTTTTTTATGTATCAGTCCTTCTCTCAATTTGAATATAAGCTCCTTGAGGACAGGAACTATCCAGCAAGCTTTTGTTCTTATGTATTGCACTTAGCACAGAGCTTAGAATATAGCAAGCACTTGATAAATGTTTTATGTGTACATGCATGTGTATTTGCATGTATATAATATACATACAATATATACAAGTTACATACATCTATATATAATGTTTGCATATATAGTATATATACTGTATGTACAAATAATAAAACAATATATACATGCATATATATGTATGTATATATATAATTGGTAATTGTTAACATATGTATATATTCATGTATATGTATGTCTGCATGCACATATATACATACATACACACATATATATGCATACATGCATATATACATATACCTCTCTATATATTGTTCACATCCCTGGCTACCATTCATGGCCCCAAGACGGGAAACATTTATAATTTCTCTAAGAGGCTCTGCTACAATCAAAATTGTTTTGTGGATATTTGATATCAACGGTTTTTTTCCCCTTATACTCTACAGATTTTTACATCTATGCTGTTAATTTTAACTTGTATTGTAAGAACAACGTATGCAGCAATGCACTATATATAACATTTAAGAACATAAGCATGATAACTAATAAGCAAAATTATACAGATTTAGGATCAAATTGTAGTGTTAGCATAAAGGTTAAAGTAAAATGAAGGAAAGAAAAGGGAGTTCCAAAGTAGGAAATAAAACAGGAAAAGGAAAAGAACATCCTTAGAAACTAAAAATTCCCGAGGTTTCTGTAGAATTCTAGTGAAATTGGTGAGTTTCTTATTTCAGCCAATTTTAAATCCCTATTTGAAATGATCCTGAATAATGCCTCATGTGTAACCACCAGGGGGCACTGCTCACCAGTGCCTGACCCTATTCAGTACTAAGGGCTGACAGTCAAGCCTTTTTGCCCCTTCTAGCTGATAATGGATTTTCTAAATCAGTGTACCTTATGCTGCTCTAGTGATCTGAATGAGTTAATGTTGCCTCTTAACTGTCTAATATCGCAACAAGGAAAGCAAAGAAACCTTAGGGAAAACAAAGAACAGAGCCCAAATTGGTGGGGGAAGAATATAGTGTTAAATAAATAAATGAATAAGAACATATTTATTAAGTGCCTATGATATACCAAACACATGATGGCATAATTGTCCTCATAATGAAAAAAATTCCTTTGTATGCAAAAGGGAATCTTAGAATTGACATCACTGATCTCGTTAGATTGTGGTAGCAAGAAAACTACTAGATAGCTGTTTAGTGTAGAAAACAAATAGAAGTTTATTTTCTCTTGCTACAGTGGCCATCTAGAAGGAATCCAAAAGTGAATTGTGACCCTAGCAATATGGCTCTGCTCGGCCATGTAGAAAAAAAGCAGCACCAGACTGGACAAATAATCCATTGCAATTCTATGTAATTTCCTGTCTGGATAGAAGACTTCTCAGTTGAATTTCCTCATAAGCAATTTCAATTACATCTATGAAGAAACAACCAAAGCAGGAAGCAGTTTTGACATCCGATTAATTATTTTACCTCTCCTCCTCTTGAAATTGATTTAATAACACACTGTACTAGTGAATAAGTTTTCTCCTCCAGCTACATTTCTTGACACATCATTTCCCTCTATTCAACACTCTTCCAAGCATTTGCTTCAAGTTTAACTTGTAAAGTCACGCCGCAGGACAGGAAATGTACTTGAGTTCCATTGACACTTGGACCCTGCATAGTCTTCAGAAATTCTTGACCATGCTGCCTGCTGCTCTTCTTATTGTGTGGGTATGGATGCTGTACACAGTCTACACTGGTTAGGGAAAAAATGCAGTATACTTTATCTTAATCTTATCTTTATTTTATAGTTCACTTTCATACTGACCTATGTCAAAAATAGTTTCATTGTGAGTGTAGTCAAATCCTGTAGGCTCACTCTGTGGCCTACTAACCCATAAGGCAATGGTTCCTTTTCTCTTCGTCATTTCCACACATTTCCCCAGCTGCCTTTCATTCCATTTAGTAGGCATTATTGCGTGACTTAAGATGTAGTGTTTTCTGCCACTCGCTATTAAGTCCTCAAGGAAGAACAATTGTGGAAGAGTAATGAAGCTTCACAAAAGACAATTTAGAGGACTCCTAGCATAGGGTAGTGAAAAGAGGATTATGTTCAGCTTTAGGAGAGTCTTCTCTAGCTCATTTGCTAAGTAACTTCCAGCAAGGTGCTTCAACTCTGTGCCTCAGTTTCCTCAGCTGTGTGATTGAATAAGACTATCAGCCAAATTTACCTCATTGGGTTTTTTTGTTTGTTTTTTTGTGAGAAGGCAAGGCATTGAATCTTACTTTTTCTTTGATATAAAAGTCCCAGTGAGGAAAATCCCTCTGCCAATGGAAGTTGGCACTTTTTCCATCATTTCCAGTTATAGAAATTTGCCTGGAGCACAGAGAAGGTAAATGACTTTTCAGAGGTCTCAGAGCTAGCATATGTCAGAAGAAGAACTTGAATATGTCTTTCTGCCTCTGAGACCAGTTTTCTATCACTATATTTTATGAAAGTAACTACTGAACCATTCAAAGGCAAGGTAGTGTTATTATTATGACTCAACAATTATTGTGAATTTCATGTTTTAACAGTTTCTTTTGTGTAAAAGAACACTATCCTTTAGTCTGTTCTATAAGTCTATAAAATAATAATTCATATTTATATGTGACATGTTAGCTAAAAAAGCAAGTGTGATCTTAAGCTGCCTTGAGAGAAAGGCAGTGAGCAGAATACAAAAGACATTTTCCAACTGGGAACTGGTCAGTCTATATCCGGATTATTTTTAGATCTCACATTTTAGGAAAGATATTGACAAGCAAGAGTTCATCCCAAGAAAGAAAACCCAAATTGGAAAGGATCTGGGGATTATACCACATGATTATTTGTGGAAGGATTTGAGAGTATTTTAATCAGAGAAAACAACTCTTAGTAAAGCATTGTGGCTTTTAAAAAGAATTGAAGAACTGACATGTAGAAAAGGAAATGGATTTTCTTGCTCTTTCCCAAAGGATAGAACTAGGAACAATGTGTATAAATTGTAGAGAAGAAAAATTTGGCTTGATGTAAGGAAGAATTTCCCAATGTGGAATGAGTTCCCTTATGAGGTTATATGTTTCTCTTTTGCTAGGGGTCTTCAGGCGAAATATGGCTGTCTGTTTCTCAACAATTTTATAGAGTGGATTTCTTCAGCAGCAGAAGTTGGCCTAAATGGTTGTTGAAGTCTCTTTCTCCTCTGATATTCTATGTAGTGTGTTAGATTTGACAGTGTTTTTCTCACAGCAGCCTGCTGGGATGCATATTAGAACCAGGCCAGTAAAGTAAGATGATGAAGGGAATTGATCGACAACTGGCTATAATGTGCTGTTATAACCAAGACCATTGCATGAGTTGTGAGCCCTCACTTGCTACACTATCCCTTCTTTATTAGGGCCTGAGGTTTGTTAGATACTAGCACATTTATATCTGGAATCTATATGATTAGAAACTGAATCATTGCAGAATGTATTTGTCTTTCTTGGTGAAACAAAATGTTTTAAAGTATGTTGCCTACATCTAGATGGTACTCAGCTAAAGGGACAATATTCTCTTTGGTGCAAAAGACTAGTCTGTCTTCTGCTTTATTTTGGAAGCATAGGAAATTACTATTGTTAAATTTTTTTTAGATGACGAATACCAAACAAAAGTGAGACTCTATTCTATAGAATGCCATCGTGGAACCCTCTGAGGTTACTGGTATTTTGAGATTATTCTCCTCCACATAGACAGCAGTTTTTAAGTGGAAAAATATTAAGTTTTCCAAAGGATATTTCCCTAAGGAGAAGAAATGACATCAATGCTGATGGAAATTTTCATTCCTAAACTATTCTGAGTCATCTCTGGATATAAGGTTTGTTTTTTTCCCCTTTCATTAGATTTTGCTTTGATCATACTGGAAGAGTAAAAATGTGGTAAGCTTGTGGCAAGGTCACTTTGGAAAGGGACAATATAGCTTTTATAGGAGACTATAAAATGTCATAAAAGCATTACTAATGTGAGGTAAAACTAAAGCACATTCTTCACATTAATCAATATCTAGAAAACCCATATTAATTCTCATTACTACTCATGCATACTTTAGCCTTTTCTCTCCTTAAATGTATCTCATTTTTGTTATCCTTGTTCTGAACTTAACCTTTTCATTCCTGTTGGACCATAGAATGGGATCAAGGAGGTATCCATGATGATATAAGAACCACTGAAATAAATATCAAAGAATCATAGGGTCTTGCAGTTGGAAAGATGTCTAATTTTGTCTTCTCTCACTAGTTCTTCAGTATGAATCCCATGTATAACATCTCCCACTGCTGTTTAAAGACCTCAAGGGAACAGCAAACCCACTTAACAGCCAAGGCAGCCTATTCAGGTTTGGGGCTCTTAGGAAGTTCGGACTCTTAGGATATTTTTCCTTTCCTTAATACAAGTCCAAATTTTCCTCTCTGCAACTTCTACTCATTCCTTCCATTCCTTCCCTCTCAAGGTAAAAAGAAGAAATCTAATTCTTCTTTCATAAAATAACCTTTCAAATATTTTAAGATCGCAAGCCTGCTCTTCTCCCCCACCCTCATTCTTTTCTTCTGGAGACTAAACTTCCTTAGTTTCTTCAACAGCTCTTCATATGAGATAGTTTTTAATCTCTTCACTCTTCCACATTCAACATAATTTTCCTC
Organism: Pseudocheirus occidentalis; assembly: GCA_028646575.1. Classification (NCBI taxonomy): domain Eukaryota; kingdom Metazoa; phylum Chordata; class Mammalia; order Diprotodontia; family Pseudocheiridae; genus Pseudocheirus; species Pseudocheirus occidentalis. Next base: position 108,228,789 of record CM053601.1, on the reverse strand, counting down.
TGGGTTTGATCAGTTTCTCAATGTCCTTCTTAAAAGGTGATGCCTACAATAGGACAGAATTCTCTGCCTTTGGTCTAGCTACTATCAAATGCAATGGGGCCATATCCTTTATAGCTCTGGATATTGTATTTCCCAATGCAACCTAAAATGACTTCAGCTATTGTAACATCCATGTGACATTGATATGGAAATCAATAAGAGACAATCAATAAATACAAAAGGCCACAGATTTTATTCAAATAAATTGTTTTCTAGATCACCTTCCCTATCCTGCACTTCTGCATTTGATTTTTCGAAAGCAAATGCAGTTTATACTTGTTTACTTATCTCTGTTACGACTCTCTCTCTCTTTCTTTCTCTCTCTCTCCCTCCCTCTCTCTCCCTTTCCCTCCCTCTCTCTCTCTCTCTCTCTCTCTCTCTCTCTGTTTCTTTCTTCCTCATATGTTCTAATATTTTAAATTATGTGAGCTTTTGGGATGTTGACTGTGTTATACAAAGCATTATCCGTCCTTTCTAACTTTAAATTATCTTCAAATTTTATAAGGTTGCTACCCCTTTCAAGTCATTGATAAAACTTATTGATCAGCAGAAGCCTTAGGGTAGGTCCCTGTGAACCAGTGATATTAGAGGTCTCCCTCCAAGCTGACATAAACTCGTGGATGTTCATAGGAAATCTTCAATGAAATTGGCCAAAATTTTTTTTATCACATATATCCTTTTTAACACCTTACTTGATGGTAAAACTCAGTTACACAACATTTTTCTCTTTAGCTGCATTTGACATAGTTTTGGGTGATTTTGATATAGTGGAAGCCATAGTCTAAGGAGAGACTTCAAGAGTGTTGTGCTTTCTTAAAATCAGAAAGCAATGAATTTGGTGGGATTTTTCTTTTCTTTTTCACCTTCTGGTCAATTTAAGGAGCTTTAGGATGTAGAACACTGTTAAAAAACTATGCCAAATCTGCCTCTTCCTTTCTTATACACACACACACACACACACACACAAAATTCTGTAGGATGATAGCAGATGAAGTGTACTTATCATTGGCTAGTCAAGGAAGGCTTCATCAAAAACTGGGAATTAAAATGGACTTTGAAGGATGGGGTTTTTTTCCTATAGGATTTCTATAGGAAAAGAGGAATGGGAAAGTAATTCCAGGTGGGTGGGAGAGTATGAACAAAGAAGTAGAGAAGGGGATGTGTGAATGTACAATCAATGTCAATCAGCAAGCATTATTATTTACAATGTACCAGACGCTATTCACTATTCAGTATGAAGTCAAAACTTAACTCATTTATACCCTTAATTGATACATAGAAGATAAAGTACACAAGAAAATGATTGTTCTTTAACCTGTAGTCCGTGGATTTTGTTTTCTAATTTGATAATTGTATTTCAATAGAATTCCTTTCCTTTTTAATCTTCTATATTTTATTCCTTAGTCTTACAGGTTTCACAGGTCTGACAAAGAAGTTCATTACACAAAAAAGGCATGAACCTCTGAAGTAGACTTTCATATTTTAATTATGATGAATAAGACATTCTAGTTGATGCTGAGGGAAATAATTAGTCAGTATCAATCAATAAACATTTATCAAGCTCCTACTATATGCCAGGTACTGTACTAAGCCCCAGGGATACAAATACCAAAAAATGGTCCCCGTCTTCAAGGAGCTTACATTCTAATAGGAGAAGATAGCACACAAAAAGAAGCTAACAAACAGGTGGGGGGGTGGAGGAGTCCAGGGAAGGTACCCAAAGTGGGCTTATGGTGGAAAAGTCAGAGAAGTTCCAAAGGCAGTGCAGAGTGGTGAGAAATGAGCAGATCAGAGCTGAGCTCCCTCCTTAAATGGAGGCTTTGGAGTTCATGGCTCCAGTTTCTAATCAGAGGGATAGAAGGTAGAGATAAAGAAGAGTATGGAGGCTGATGGGATTGTACAAGATAGTGAGGTTTTCCCAATAATGAGCTTATTAGGGCATGGTGAAAGGTCAGAGAATTCCCAGAGTAGTACATAGAGGCAAAAATTAGCAGGTGTGAAAATAGGATTGAAAAACATAGGTTGAGGCAAAATTCTGAAGACTTGAATATGAGAGAAAGACGACCTATCTTTAATCTGCTTTCAGTGTGATTTTAAGCAATCCTATAGTCTCTCATAATCCTTGATAAGTGATCTGAACAGTAGCAAGGACAATGGGACCATCACCTACCTTGTTCTGTATTCTGTGACTATCAGTATAGCCTAAAATGACTTTAGTTATCATGTCCTCAAAGAGGCCAACTGTGAAAGTGTAATAAAGCTTATATTAGACTATTGGAAAGGATCTCAAGGGTCATTTAAGTCTGACACCCCCCTTTTTTTTTTACAAATGAGGAGACTGAGTCCTAGATTGATTATGTGGCCTGTCCAAGACTACACAAAAATGCACACAGCAAAGATGACAAGAAGCAGGGTCTTTCCAATCCATTATGTCCTTTTATAGCACACGAACATCTCTCTTACTCAGTTTCCTTGCTTTGTAAATGGATATAAAAATACCAGTCTGTCTAGTTAATAGGAATATGATATAACCAAATGAGATACCTGGGGAGAGAGGTAATTACAGTTAAGTGACTTGTCCATGGTCACACAGGTAGTAAGTGTCAAGTGACAGAGGCCAGATTTGAGCTCAGGTTCTCCTCACTTCAGGGTGCCCCCAAAATCTCACATATTCTTAAAGAAGGAAAAGGCTCTCTGAGGTCATTTATTCAAACCCTTTGTCAAATCATAAATCTTGCCTATGACGTCTTTGAGATTTCTCTAGCAGATGTTTGTTTGCAAAATGTAAGCGATAGGGAACTCTTCCTCCTAGCCCATTTAATTTTTCAGATAGCTCTAACTGTAAGGAAAACCATGCTCACTCCAAACCTGCTTTCCTAACTTTCTTCCATTGGACCTCATTCCTTTGTACTGAGATAAGTGAAAGAAATCTAATACGTCTTCCATATAAGCATTCAGATATTTGAAAGCTGCTACCTTCTAATTTCTCTCTCTTCTCTAGGGCAAACACTTCCATTTCCTTCCACTGTCTACTTTTTATGTGGCATGATTTAAAGACTATTCATTACATTGGTTACCCTCCTCTATATGCATGCCATCTTGCCAATGTCCTCCCTAAAGCAAGATGCTCAGAAACTGGACAAAATAATTTAAATGTCATCTCACTAGGGCAGAATATGGAAGATCTCTCTTTTTCTCTTTAATAAAAATACAAATTATTATTATTATTGCAACAGTAATATAATAGCTAATATTTACAAAGCTCTTTAAGGGTTTGCAAAGTGATTTACAGATATCTCATTTATCTTCACAACAACCCTGGGGAGGTAGGTGCTATTACTATCCTCATAGATAGATAAGGAAACCGAAGAAGACAGAAGTAAAATGATTTGCCCGGGATCACATAACTTGAAAACATCTGAGGAAAAACAAGATTATAGATTCGTTAATACATAGCCTCCTAGAGGTAAGGTGAGCATTAGTTACATTTTTCCCCTAAAATATAATATGTATACTGAAAATCATCTAAGACCAAACCTATGGGAAACAAATCAGCTAGGAGAAGTTTTGGTGAAGTGTGCAATCTTCAAAACTCCTTCTTTAGAGACTTTGGCTAGCTTCATGTTGTTTTTGTTAAGACAGAGTTGAAAACACTGATAGTAATGTTTGGAGTAGATCATTTTTCAGGGGGAAAAATCCCGAAATTTCCCATAAATGTTTCATAGACTGAGTGCAGCTGTTAAGAGGGAATTGAATGGGCATATGTAAAAGTGCAATAGAGTGATTCCTAAATTGTACTTCACGGTTTGTGAAAATTATTACTCTACTAAATGGAAGAAAGGCAGTGACAATGATGGCTGTAAATCAATGCACATTCTTCATTCCACAAAAGGCTCAAAATCTGGTCTCCAAAGTTGATATATCTAACCTTTTGTGGCTTCCTTTAGAGGTTTTTTTTTTTTTTTGCTAATATGTCACTTGTCCCATTTCATGGTGCCCTTGAATATTTGATCTGGCCTCTGCAATGAACTGAATGGGACCATATGAGTGAACCATTCTTAATCATCATCTATTTTACAGATTAATATGAGATTGTATAATAGGGTTTAATCTGGCCTCTCCGGTGAACTGAATGGTACCATATGGGTGAGTTATTCCAAAGTATCATCCACTTTAAAAGATTCATGAGATCACATAATAGGATTGAAGGTCTATCAATGATAAATGAAGAGACATGAAAACCAAAATCCAAACCAAAATAAAAAGAAAAGGAAACAAAAACCATTCTTGCAGTATTTTAAAATAGCCAATGTAATCACAGCACAGTTTCAAATGATTCAGGCTATTATCCAAGCAGTTTAAAGTCAATAAGAAGTATTCCTGCAGTTAAAAATATATTTTAGGGATATTCTGTAAAATTCAATTAAAAACATTTAATAAGCACCCATTCTGTGTAAGGAATAGTGCATTATTTTAGGATGTATTTTTTAAAATTACATTGTCTCTGTTTTGAGTAAGTTCATATTCTACTGGGGAGCTTGAGACATGTCAACAGACAAGTGCAATAAAAAATACTGGTGGTGGTGGTGAGGGAAGGCTCCACAGTTATCTCTTCCACATCATGACTTTCCTCACTGTGGTTTCCATATATCGTGGATCAGTGGAAGAAATTAAATGGGAATTTTGGGGGGAGTTTTGTGGAAGCCCCAGATCATACATGAAGGACAGCAGACTATACAGAAAAGATTTAGAAACTCAGAAATGCATGAAATACATGTATAATAAATATATATTATATAATATCAACCAAATTTTACATGAAGGTACTACAAACACCCCATAAAATAAAAAGAAAAAATTCAGACTTCTCTAGTATGAAGGGAAGACCAAGAATATTTTGCATATTTTCCAGATTGCAGGAGTGCTGTGCTCATAACTCCCATGATGTGGAAGGGATAGCTGTAGTATAGACCGAGGGCTCTGGGGAATTTGAGATCTGAAGATACTCTTAGCTGGGGTGAAGGACTGGAAGGAAAGGCTTCTCAGGTGTGATGGTACCTGAGCTGAACCTCAAAGGAAAATAAATAGATTCCCTAAAAGGAAGAGATGAGGAAGAAGTGCCTTACAGGAATATGAGAGGGCCAGCACAAATCTACAGAGGCTGGAGACAAGTTAAAGGAACAGTTAGTAGTCTAACTTGACTGGAATGGAGAGTGCATGAAGGGACCAAATGTAAAGTAAGACTGGAAAGGTAAATTATATCCAGACTGAGGTGGGGGAAAGAGAGGGCTAAATCCCACTGCGGGGGATGTATTTTCCCTTTTTGATATGAATAATGCCATTTTAGCATGACACATTTTGAATATAAATGGGCAATCACATCTAAACTTTATGTTTAGTCTCCCTTTATTCTAATTCCTGTGCAAGGATGGCCAAAAGACAAAGTCTACCTTGCCTTAGACACCTACGGTCAAAGACAGACTATCAGATTAGAAATCTCTGTCTTACCCCAAAACACAACAAACTGCTCATAAGGCTGTAGGAAATGACTTGTCTCAGGAAGTTCATTTATCCTATCGAAATGTACATCTCTATATGTTTAATGATGTGTTTCCTTACCTTGGCTTGTCCTCTAAATATTAAACGATATATTTTCTTGCCATGACAAATCTATAGGCAGTAGGGAGGTAATGGGATTTTATGAATGAGAGAACGACTTGGTAATATCTGTACTGTGGGAAAATTATTTAGGAATTTATGTAAAGGATGGATGGAAAAAAGATAATATTTGGGGTAGAGAACCAAGGAAGGAGTATCTTACAATAGACTTACCAGAAGAAAGGTATCGAGGGTCAAAAAGTGGAGTAGCACTAGGACTGGAGAGACGGTGGTAGATGCAAAATATGCTTTGGAATCAAGAGGGCTTGGGAACTGATTTGTTGCAAGGGTTGAAGAAGTAGAAGAATAAAAGATCACTTCATGGATTCAAGCCCAGACAACAGAGAGTATAGTGGGTGATGCTATCAACAGAATTAGGGAAGCAGAAGGAAAAGTGATTAATTCAATTTTGGACATGTCAAACATGCAGTGCTGTGTGGGTCATCCTGGTGGATGACATCCAGCAGACACGCCACATATGACTGAAATGCAGGACAGATTAGAACTGAACTGAATAATAGATATACACATACACATACACACATGTATACATTTAATACATGCATATCCACATGAGCAAGTATGTATATATAAAACACATCTACATATATTATGAATATGTGTATGTGGGTATGTAAGTATATGATCAGCATAGGTGTCAAACATGCCATCTGCCTGCTACATTGCCCCATAACACTTCCAAGGTTAAAATGTAATTGTGGGGCGGCTAGGTGGCGCAATGAATAGAGCACCGATCCTGGAGTCAGGAGGACCTGAGTTCAAATCCAGCCTCAGACACTTAACACAAAAACTAGCCGTGTACCTTGGGCAAGTCACTTAACCCCCAACTGCCCTCCAAAAAAGCAAAAAAAAAAATGTAATTATGAAAAAAATTAAAATGCAATCAAACAAAGATGATATAAATTCATGGTTTTCTAAGTCAATATGGGGCTGGTAGGAATGGTTTAGTAGCTCCAGTTTCTGTTTGAATTTGCTATCACTGGTGGAGAGAATCTGTGGAATCAGATGACATCGATGGGAATGAATAAGTAGAGAGGGAAGAAGACATTAAGAGAACCTGTGATTATATCCATGCTTGAGAAGGAGGAAGATGATTGAATGCAGGAAATCAAATAGAAGTATAGGAGTTAGACAGGCAAGAGGAGAACGAGCAAAGACCAATGCATTGAAGGCAAGAGGAACGAGGAGAACGAGGGCCGGTAGATATGGAAAGCAGCAAAACATTTGAGGAGAACGACTCTGAAAAGTCTGTTACATTTAGTACTTAACAAGTCGTTGATAATCTTTTCCATAGCAGTTTCAGTGGAGGGGTGGTGTCAGAAAAGAGATCATATGGCTGCTACTGAGAAGTGAATTTATGGTGAGGAACAGAGGCAATGAATGGAGGTAACTTGTTCGATTTATCAGTGAAATCAAACTGTGAAAACCAAGCAAGATACATTGGATGACAGCTAGAGGAGGGGGCCTTATTAAGGGAAAGGTTTTCCAAGGATAGTCAAGGCCTCAGATTATGTTTTGAGAGCCGCAGGGGTGGGGAAGGTGCAGGGAAGTCATGCTCAATGGGGCAAGCTCCTTCAGGAGATAGGAAGTGATTATATATAGGCAGAACTAAGCCTTGGCAAGCTTTTTTTAGCCTAGTCATCCCATGAGACTGAACGAAATGAGACTAGGGGAGAATGCAGTAAATTTAAGTAAGACGGAGGAAAGGACCAGAGATAATGAAACCTATTACAGATGATCTTAGTTTTGTTTTTGTTTTTTTTCCAGGAAAGCAAAAGGCAGAGTTATCTGCTCGGCTAACCTGTATTTAGGACTTCAACATTTGCAAGGCATTTTACAGACATAATTAATATTATCTTTCTAACAATACCATGAGTCAGGTGCTGTTGTTATCATTCCCATTTTTAAGGATTCTGAGGTTTAAATAACTTGCCCAGGGTCATATAGCTAGTTAGTATCTGAGGGAATGTTTGAACCCAGGCCATCCCACCTCCAAGACCATAGCTGTAGCCATTCTATTATGTAGTTAAGTCAAGTAGGAGAGGAAGGACTGTGTGTACTGTGACTGGTTTCAACTGGGGAATTGAGAATAGAAGGGAAAAATATTTTTAGAAGATCTGCTGTGGGAAGCATGACGGCTAGCTATTCAGAGATTATGATAGGATTGTATTGTAGCAACAAAAACCCAGGTAAGTTATACCAGATGAAATGAATTTATAGCGGATGTTGTTGTCACTATGATTTCATTAATTCCTCCACAAGCAGTTCTGGGGTAAGAGCAGAGAACTTGGACAAAGGTGTGGTCCCAAAGCTGAAGATCAGCAAAATCTGAACAAGTAAAACAGACAAACAAACAAAAAGGGTCTGGGGGTTCAAGTACAGGGGTATGCACTGTTGTATTGAAGTAGACACCTATAAAGCCAGTACTAAAGAAAGGGGGAGAGATGTGGCTATGAACTGAGAGAATGAGGAGGACTAAGAGGCTGGACACTGTAGTAAGGATGAAAAGTGGGGTTAGGGCAGGTGAGGTAGTATAGGAGATTGAAGGACTGTCACTTGTGCTGAGACAGGGAGATTCCAGAATTAAAAATATGGAGGTGGAGCATTTTGAAGTTATGGTAAGATCTAAGGAATAGCAATGTAGTCTGCTACAAAACTGAGACTGAATCAAGGTGGGAGCTATATGGGCATTAAGAAAACTGATAGGGGTGGCTAGGTGGCACAGTGAGTAGAGCACTGGCCCTGGAGTCCAGAGGACCTGAGTTCAAATCTGGCCTCAGACACTTAACACAAATATTAGCCATGGGACCTTGGGCAAGTCACTTAACCCCAATTGCCCTACCTTCTCCCCTACCAAAAAGCAAAAAATAAAAAAAATTAAAAAAAAAAGAAAACTGATAGATAAATTGGGAGGTCACAACAAAAGGTCATCAACATAAATACTGAGCATGCATTCTGGGAGTCATACCTTCGAGAGAGTTCTTTCCCAACTTCTTTTGGCACACAAAATATCTCTATCTATCTACCTATCTATCTATCTATCTATCTATCTATCTATCTATCTATCTATC
>CM053601.1:108203093-108219500 GCA_028646575.1 Pseudocheirus occidentalis | reverse complement strand
GTTTGTAACTTGTGCTTGTAACTTGGGTTTGTATTCTCTGGAGTTCAGGGTGCTGACTTTTCCCCCTGAACTAGGTAAATGATATGTTTGTTTGAGTAAAGAAAGATTGTTAACCCATTTTGAGTTGCTTTCCTTTAGTAAAGCAGAGCTAAGAACCTGTGCTAGCAGCTGCCCTGGGTATGCTAGGGTGCTTGCTGATACATCTGTAGAGAACCCCATGTATCTTAAGTTATTGTACAAATTTGTTCCAAAGAATTTTACCTGCCACCTTCTTCATAATTAGAAAAGTGAGCTTTCCTACATGTATGCTTCAGGACTTACCTGGTATTATTCAACTCGGCCTTTGTGTGTATGTGTGTAGGTAGGGGACAGTCATGAAGGACTCTTTGCTGGTTCTTTTGGGGAGGATGTTTAATGTCTTAGGATCATGACATCATATATTTAGATCCAGAAGGGACCTGAATGGTAACTGAGCCCAACCCACTCATTTTATAATGAAGAAACTGAGCCCCAGAATGGTTTCCTTTGTTGAGGGTCCTACAGGGAAGAACTTTTTGAGGCAGATTTTGAACCCATGTCTTCCTGGGTTCCAAGTCTAGAACTTGATTCACTACATTCTGCTGCCCCTTAATTCTCTGGAGAACATCAGTCACAGCTTCTCCACCTTCATTCCCTCTGCTTTCTACTTCTCAGGAGATAGGGCAGCAAGAAAAGGATGTGAGCCTAGATATTCCCAGGGGAATGGTAAAACAATTTTCATTCTAATTCCTTCACATGTCATGTCTCCCTCTTGTCCCCACCAACCTCTAGTTCTGGTTCTCACAGAGGCTTAGTTTATTTGATTTCTTACATGAATATATTACATGCTTTTGTGATTTTTAGAATGAAAAAGAAAAGGTTTTCATTTTTTCGTTCTTTTTTTTTCCCTCCATATGGCTCTGGAAAACAGTTTATGACTTTCCAAACTCTGTTTCTGCATATATGGGTGCTTTTAGTTTTGAAGTCTGCTGTTCATTTCAGACCTATTGGAGATAATAATTATGAAAAGTAAAATGACAAAGCTAGTGTTTGCCCTTTCTTCTAAACAGCGAAAAGTGAAGACCACAAACTACTTGTAGGACGAATAATCAAGACTGTAACCAAGCCACCGGGAAGCTCCCATCAGGGACATTTAACAACAAAGTAGTTATCTGTATGGAAGGATGGGATAAAATGTAGTCATATCTTCCCTTGGCATAGTGCAGTATTACAGATATTATCGAAATATTTGCTGCAATGAGTCACTGTTTGGCACCCTACATACTATAATGTCTGCTGTTTTACCACAGAGTCTACTCAACAGTGAGAGATTTAATTGAGGGGAACTGTTGTCTCTGGAAAAGAGACATATTCATTTAAAACAGCAGTGAAGCCCTACCACTTTAAAAGAATAGGAAAGAACTTAAAATTGTTACGTAGAGAACCGCAGTGGAAATGCTTAAAACCATAGCAAAATAACCTCAATAATCTTATCATTCACTTCCTGTTACTTTCAAAGGACAAACCCCGAGAAAAATGAATTGTAATTTGATGCTATTGTCTTTTTATTTTTTTGCATTAGGTATACACCAGAGAAATCTGATCCTTAGTTTTCAAAAAGAAAAGAGAAATGCAACAGCTGCATTTCAAAACCCATGCAAATTCCTATTGGATGGTCCACTGGAGTGTGACTGAAAGAGTTATTGCCTTTGGCCTACATAGTTGGAACTCCCTTCCTGGCTGAGCATACTTTATCCAAGTCCATTCATCCTGTATTGAATTTTCAGCAAACTTAAGAGAAACTTCTGCCCCATTGCACATCCCACCTAATACTTTATTCATTTGATGTGATTTATTTATATTGTGCCTAGTCCTCTAAGGTTTCTGGTGTATACATAATACAAATTCAATATCTAAAGCAAGCCAGCAACTCCAATTGGCTTTAATGTAAAGTAAGAACTGGAAAGGAATGAAAGAAGTGAGAGGCTAGATCAATAGTAGAGCAGGATAGAAATAAAGGCCCAGAGATGAAGACAGTTCTGCCTCTGGCTTCCTTATATACAAGTCTGGTAACTTTCAGAGGGAGTAATGGAGTTGGTAGTAATTTTCATGGTGGTGTATAGGGAGAGACAACAGATCTAAGTCAGGGGGTCTCATTTGTCAGACCATGATCAGCTCCTGCAATGGAGACGATTGAACTGGTTCATTGTCCTGCCGTTTCTTTGGCTCAGGGGCATTTTCAGCTCAGGTGAAGTCACTGCTACAAGGTAGTGACATACGCCATTTCTGCTTTGGGCAAGTGAAGTTGTTAAGTAAGGAGTAAGAATAGTGTACTGAAGCTGAGCTTGGTATCTGTGCTCCAAGACTCCTTGTTCCTCCTTATCCATGTTGCTTTTATTTCAGGGAAAAGAGAAATTGATCTTCTTATTAAAATGGTTCAGAATTTCTGGCTTAAAATAACTAGTCTCCAGATCAATCAAGATAAGGTATCATTGGGGTGGCTAGGTGATGCAGTGAATAGAGCACCAGCCCTGGAGTCAGGAGGACCTGGGTTCAAATCCAGCTTCAGGCACTTGATACACTTACCAGCCATGTGACTTTGGGCAAGTCACTTAACCCCAATTGCCCTCTACAAAACAAAACAAAAAAAAGATAAGAGGAAAGGGATGGTGAAAGGACACTTAGAGTCAGAAAGATCTGCCTCAGTTCAAATCCTGCTTCAAACACTTACTAGCTGTGTGCAACTGGACAGGTCCCTGATCTCTCGTAGCCTTAATGTCCAATTATAAAAAGTTGGAGGGTTCTCCCCATTGTTCTCTAATGTATGTTCTAGTTTTAAATCTATGAACTGATGACAGCTATTGTGAGGAAGGCGGAGAAAGGAAAGGGAGAAAAGCCTGAATTAATATATAATTCATCTGCCCCAGATGAACTACACCTTTGGGAACTGAAAGAACTTTTTATTCTGAGTTACTGTCAGTAATAATTAAAAGTCATGGAAAATAGGAGAGGTGTCATGAGGCTGCAGGAGGACAAATGTCCTGATTTTCAAAAAGAGACTTGGGGCAGCTAGGTGTCGCAGTGGATTGAGCACTGACCTTGGAGTCAGGGGACCTGAATTTAAATCTGGCCCCAGACATTTGACATTTAGTAGCTACTTGACTTTTATTAGCTGTAGGATCCTGGGCAAGTCACTTAAAACTCTGATTAGAGGAGGAGGAGAAGAAGAAAGAGACAAATAGAGCATGCGAACTCTAAGTCAGTGAATTTGAAGCCAATTTCTGGAAAAATTCTGGAATAAAATAATGATTAGTCATCATCTAGAATGGGGTAATTGCCAAGAGCAAGCATGGCTTCATCACATCACACCAGGCTATCCTTGTCTAATTATTCAACTTGGAGATGAAATGAATCTTGTGGAAATACTTTGCATAGAAGTGCTTTTGATAAAGTATATTATTCTTGTGGAAATGATGGAGTGATGTGGCATGGATGGTAATACAATTAGATGGATTTAGAGCTTACTCATCGATTAACCACTAAGTTACTAGTAAATATTAATGGTTCAGTGTCAATGTGGCAGGAATTTTCTAGTGAAGTACCTCTGGGAATCTGTTCTTGGTTGTCTAATATTTAATGTTTTTGTAACTGATTTGCATAATGCCATAGAAGACATGTTTATGAAATTTGTAAATAATGTAAAGCTGGGCAGGATAGCTAATACATTGTATAACAGACCCATAATCCAAAGAAGATTATGACAGGTTAGAACATTGGGCTAAATTTAAGAAGATAAAATTCAAGAGAAATAAATGCAAAGTTTTATACTTAGGTACAAAAATCAACTTCTCAACTTGAGAGGCAGAAGAGATGGTAATATATAATTTTTTAAGTTCAAATTTTTATTTGTTTTGTAAATTAGTATTTGTTTATTTTTAGTTTTACATCATTCATTTCCCTGAGATTTTGAATTACAAATTTTTCTCCCTGTCTTTCCCCTACCCACCATCCCAAAACATCAATCCCACTGTATACCCTGTCCCCCAATCTGCTCTTTCCTATATCCTCCCCCATCATCCCTCTGACTTTCTGATAGGACAAGATGGATCTCCCTATCCCAGTGCCTATATATCTTATTTCCCAGTTGCATGCAAATAATGATAATAATAATAATAAATAATGATAAATGTAAAACCTTTGATTTTAGAACTTTAAATTCTAGATTCTTTCCCTTCCTCCCTTGCCACCCAGACCCACTGGAAAGACAAGTAATTTGCTACAGGCCATACATGTGCAGTTATGCAGAACATCTCCAAAATGGACATATTGTGAAAGACTGACTATATTTCCTTCCTTCCTATTTTGCCCTCCACTTATTCTATTCTCTACTTTGTCCCTGTCCCTTTACAGAAGTTTGTGCTTCTAACAACCCTTCCCCCCCCCACCTGTCCTCCCCTCCATTATCTACCCTTTTATCCCCTTCCCCTCTATTCTCCTGTAGGGCAAGATGCCCAATTTAGGGTGTATGTCATTCCCTCCCTCAGCCAAATTCAATGAGAGTAAGGTTGACCCTTTTCATTTTGCCTTCCTGTTCTTCCTCTCCATTGTAACAGTTATCCCTTGTAACATTGTAACAGTTATCCCTTGCCTCTTCTAAATGAGATGCTCAACCCCATTCTCTTCCTGTCTCCTCTCATTCCATTCTTCTCCCATCTCTCAATTTCACCTTTTAAAATATCATCCCTTCCTATTCATGTAATCCTGTGCCCTCTGTCTATGTATACCTCTACATATATATACACACACACTCACATATGTATTCATATGCACATATACCCTCCTATATCAACATATGTGTATGTATACACACACACACATACATTTTCCCTACACCTATCTGAATACTGAGAAAAGTTTCATAAGTTACAATGATCATTTTTCCATGTTGCCATGTAAATAGTTCAACTGTAAATAGTTCCTCTACCTCACTGAATGACCATATTTTTCCCTGAACCATTATACTCAGTTTTGCTTGGTAGATGATTCTTGGTTTTAATCCCAGCTCCCTTGATCTCCATAATATCATATTCAAGGCCCTTTGATACCTTAATGTAGAAGCTGCTAGATCCTGGGTCATACTAATTGTGTTTCCATGGTATTCAAATTGTTTCTTCTTGGCAACTTGTAATATTTGCTCCTTGATCTGGGAACTCTGGAATCTGGCTATAATATTCCTAGGAGTTTTCTTTTGGGGATCTTTTTCAAGAGATGATCAGTGAATTCTTTCAAGTTCTATTTTACCCTCTGGTTCTAAATTATCAGGGCAATTTTCCTTGAGAATTTCTTGAAGGATGATTTCTAGGTTCTTTTTTTTGACCATGGCTTTCAGGTCGTCCAGTAATTTTAAAATTGTCTTTCCTGGATCTATTTTCCAGGTCAGTGGTTTTTTTTCAATGAGATATTTCGCATTGCCTCCTATTTTTTCATTTGTTTGGATCTGTTTAATAGTATCTTGATTTCTCATAAAGTCATTTGATGCCATTTGCTCTGGTCTAATTCTGAAGGAATTATTCTCTTCAGTAAGCTTTTGAGATTCTTTTTCAATCTGGCAAATTTGACTTTTTAAGGCATTCTTCTCATTGGTTTTTTGGGCCTCTTTTGCCATTTGAGTTAATTTGTTCTTTAAGGTGTTGTTTTCTTTAGTCAGGTTGTTGACTCTCTTTTCATGATTTTCTTGCATCATTTTCATTTCTCTCCCCAATTTTTCCTCCACTTCTCTTATTTGGTTTTCAAAATCCTTTTTAAGCTCCTCTATGGCCTGTAACCAGTTTATATTTTTCTTGGAAGCTTTTGGTACAGGGGTTCTGACTGTGTTGTCTTTCTCCTGTTCCATGCTTTGATCTTTTTTGCCCCCCAAAAAGGAATCTAAAGTTGGGATTGCTGAGCTTGTTTTGCTACCTTTGTCTGCTCATGTTGCCAGTCAATTACTTGACTTTTGGGCTAAGTAGAACTCTGCTTTCAGAGGGGAGAGCTCTGTCCCAAATCACTGGGGTTTTTGCACCTGCCAGAGCTATTAGGAGGCCACTATCTCTGCAGCCCCCACCAGCTTTGGCTCACTGGTCACAAATCTCATCACCACCACCCAAGACCATGATTCTGGTCCAGGCAGGTCACAGCAAGAGTACTTAGCCTCTGAATGATCACTTGGTCCCCCTGCAATCTGCAGGCTGGGAGCTCTGAAGCAGCCATGTGGAGGTGGCTCCAGCACAGCTGCTTCAGATGGCTTCTAGGTCTGGAGGCAGTTGGCCACATACTCTCCCCCAAATTTAGCCAAGTTCTACTGACCTTTTCCCTTTGTCCTTGGCTCTTATGGGTTGATAATTCTGGATACCACCACAGCTGCTGGTGATCCACCCTCCTGAAAGCTCCAGATGCAGCTTCTCTTGGATAGCCTGGGGATAAAACTACATGGGGCTGGGCTCTCCTCCCAACGTGCTGTGATGAACCCTTTCACTCAGCCTGCTGGGCTGCCTTCATCATGAGCTTTCTTACTCTGTCATTTTGTGGGTTATGGAGCTCTAAAATTTTTTTAGAATCAGATTTTATACATATTTGAGGTGATTATGGGGAGAGCCACGGAGTTCTCCTGCTTTTATGCCACCATCTTGACTCTACCAATATATGACTTTTTGAAGGAAAAAACAAACATACTTTAAATTCTAGAGGTTTTGAAGGACTGAAAACTCAATGAGTTCTCAAGACGATATAATGGTCAGAAAAGTTCACTTGATTTTTGGGCTCCCCTGGTCAAATTTCAACTGGAGAGTTATGTTTAGTTTTCAGTGACACAGCTTAAGAAGGGTATTGATGAATCTGAGGGTGTTCAGGGGAGAAAAAACAACTAGTGAAAGGCTTGCTCATTTGAAGTGATTGTTCATGTTTAGCTTGAAAAAGAAAAGCCTCAGGTTGGAGTGATGAGTGTAAATTATGAAAAAGCCAATTTAGGGTTGATACCAGGAGAAGCTTCCTAACAATTAGAGTTACCCAAAGGTAAAATGGGCTACTTCAAGAAATGCCAGATATTTCTTTGGAAACATTCAAGCAGAGGCCAGTTGTTTACTCGCAGGGTAGAATGGGGACTCCTTTAAGGCTTGGCTTCGAATAGAAGGTCCCTGAAGTCTCTTCAAGCCATCAGATCCTGTGAGAAGGAAGAAGGAAGATGAGTTGGAGTAAGAATATAGAAGAAAGACAAAGAAGAGGAAGAATACTGGTTTAAATGACCCCCAGAGTTAAATAAAAAGACATTTAAAGCTGGAGAACTGTACTGTATACTTTACTTCATAGGAATAGCAACTCAAAACATATAGTTATTTCCAAGTAGTATTTAAAGGTAACTTAAAAAGAAAAGTAAATTGAACTATCTAGTCTTAGAGATTAAAAAACAAATAAAAACTTGCACACAACCAACATATGGTGGACAGATGAAATTGTACATTTCATTCATGAAACATATGATAAAAATTCTCTTGCTTTTAGTCGCTACTGGGAATTGTGTAAAAATAGGAACGCTCTTCATTTTGTGAACATTTTTACAGGGCTGACTGACTTTAATTAGGTTTTTGTTAATTCTTAAGATTACAAGTGCTTGCTAAGTTTGTATGTCTCTTATTTTAAAAAAAAGCTGATACCTCCAAATCTGAACTAATAGAGCTGTCATTTGGACTGGCAAAGTGTGGGAGTAAATATTTGCTTCTTAAATGTATTTTCCATTTTACAAGAAGATTCAGTACCAGTTTCAATTCAATCTCAGTAATATTTATCAAGCATTGTGAGGGATCCAAAGAACTGGATGTCCTGATGCATTTCAAACATTCGATTTATGAAAGATTTGATTTACACACTTTTCAGGAACACATCTGTTGACTGAACTGATTTTATTATATATTAAACACTCAGTTACTGAGGGGTGGCCTTATATTTTATTGAATAAGCCATACAGACCCTTTGTTTCCCCTTCCTTGTACTTGTACTGTTTTATTGGGGACCTGGCCTCCCCACACATAACATGAGAGGGACAATGAAGCAAGATGAAAATGTGTTACAAAATCTTGCCACTCACTAATAGCTACAGTAAAAACTTTAGTGAGGAAATTGAAGTGACTGACAAAAATGAAGTTCTTATATGTCCTCATGACAGCTTCCTCCGGTGCCTAAGAGGAAAATTAAGTTCAATATGTTCTAACCAATAAAAATCATGGCAGCCCTCTGGAGAGAATGCACTAGATTTTGAATAAAATGACAGATTACTAACTTTCTTCCGCAAGGTAATTGGCCACATTGGTAGGTATGTTATTGCTAATATAAAAAATTGGAACATATACTGCAACATGAAATAGCTATGGCAAATTTTGCAGCAAGAAATAAAAGGGGCAGAAGAACATTTATTGCAGTTGACGTTTCATATGTTGTAAAAAAAAACAACTAAGTAACAAATTCCATATAGACACTAGGTTTTATTGAAGAAAATAAGAAATATATTTTATTGCTGGTATCTGCCTCATCATTTTCATAAGAAAGAACATAATGGCAGCTACTTCATGTATTATTTCTAGCCATTGCTTTTGTATTATTGCATTAAAGCTAATTTTATTCACTTAGACCTAGGACACATAACATGACCACAAAAGCATTCACCAGGAAATATTTATACACTAAATAATTTAGGCAGCAGAAGCATTTAGATTGTTCAGCTTACTTTCAATAATTTAGGGGTGGTACTTAAGGGCACTGTAATCCAGCCACATGTTAAGAAGTGAAATTATGGGGCATAATTCTTGGTATTTAAATCCTAGAGTTCTTTTCTCTTATGCTCTTTTCTGTGGCACAATGAATTGGTGGAGAGTGTAAAGAAATAGGAAATGAATGAATAGTAACACTGTGGACATTGAAGTTCTCTGTGGCTGATTTGTCCTGCTAGGAAAAGCTGCCTATAAAGGGGCCTCAAAGATCAAGGACAACCAATGTGACTGGCCTAAAGGAATCAGCATTGCAATGTCTCATATAAAGTAATCACCACAATCCAACTTTACTCATATTCTCAGCACCATAATTTGTATTTTTCAGCACTTAGCACAGAATTTGGAACATAGTAGGTGTTTAATAATTTTTTAAAATAATTTTTTATTGCTTGAAATAATGTCATTGTTCTCTTGAAATGCAAAATTACCTTTAAGTGACAATTAGTAAATACTGTTTTAATTTTGTAAAAGTGCCTTCCATTTCAACATTAAGAGAAGGTAGAGGTGATGATTTTTCAGTTGAACTCTGTTATATCATATGGGCTTTTGAATGACAGCTGCTTGAACTCATGCACCATATAGGCAATGTAGTCATGAGAACAGTTTTGAGACCTGTGAATCACAGTGTGTCTAATTATTGGACTTAAGAAATAAAAATTATTGGTTTATAAAAACTCAGACCAAGGAAGGTAAAATGAGGAATGAAGAACATAGAAATTAAAGTTAATGTAGAAAATTTATGTGTGTACATACATATATGTGTGCATATATATCTAAAGAGCTTGGCTATAATCTTGGTTCCACCACTAGATTGCTTCATGTCTTAGGGAAAACCCCCTTCAGCTCTCTGGGTCCCAGTCTCTTCATCTGTAGAAAGAGGATATTAGATATAATAATTTCTAAAGCATCTTCCCATCTTAAATACTATCTGATCTATGCTTTTATGAATGAAAGAGATTATATTGAAATTATTTAGAAAAAGAACATTTGAGGCTAATAAATTAAAATGATAAGCTTAGTTAATTAATGATAGAGTTTGAATGAATAAAAGTTATTTCAAGATGGCTCATTAGAAATACTTAAGCAGCTACCACAAAGAATAGTTTTAACATTTTAAAATTTATAATTGTGATCAATGTTTAATTGTTGCCTTATTGTGAAGAAAAACAGTCATCCCCACAGATTGATTCCAAAATGACCCATAGAAAATATCAGTTATGCTGTTTTTCAGATTCCCAATGTATGTGCTTAGTACATTTGTAATTTCTTAATGAGGGGTCAACAAAAAATATAAGGTAAGTATCTTAGAATCAAAGAATCATAGAAGTTTAGGAGAAAAGAGCTTAGGAATAATTCAGTCTAAGATACTCATTTTACAGATGAGAAAACTAAGATCTTAAGAGGTCCGGCAACTCATCCAAGCTCACAAAATTAGTTTTAGAAAATTTTAGTTTTTTCACCAGTAATGAATGAATGAAAAAGTAAGAACTATGTGCTAAATGTGCTAAGAAATCAAAGTCGTTTCTACTCGTCTTTGTATATTTTATTTTTACTATTTACTTAGTTCTTTCTGAACGTTAGTGAAAGCCAGCCCAGAAGGAGACTGAGCATTTTGACGCTACAACTAGGCTTAGTAAGATTTTCAGTATTTCTTATTTAACTTGTACCTGTCTCTGCTATAGCTTGCCATAATCAGCTCTTGGTCAAGAAGGACAAAGCTACCATATGTTATAACCCTTGCCCTGCCACTGTTCCACTATTATTTCTTTCCCACAGTCAGTCAGCTCTTCAAGAGTTGAAGGGACTAGAAGAATGCATTGACATTTGCAGATGAACAGATTCAACCAGTTGATACGTAGAGCAGTAGGATTTGAATCTAGGTCTTACAATACCTTATCATCTCTTTGCTATAGTATAGTATAGTATAGTATAGTATAGTATAGTATAGTATAGTATAGTATAGTATAGTATAGTATAGTATATCAGTAAGATTACTTTTAACGGATTAATCTCAATCAAGACTGACTAATAAGGAATGAAGCAATTTTATTAATTACCATCAATAAAATGTAGGGCTTTATAGATGGTGATTCTATGTGATGAGTAGTTGTTTATGTAGCTAGCCGCATGTATATGGTGCACATGGATGATGGTGTTATTCATATAACATGCTTGTGACATGCACACCTCTGGCTATGTCATCAAAGTTCTCTGTGCCCCCAGACACAGCTATCCATATAACACCATCATCCATGATGTACGTGTGACTGCATACCATATACAAGAGGTTCACTACATAAACAATTCCTTATCATACATGACTGAGAAGATTTTATCAAAGAATCTTTTGAATCTAAGACTGAGAATCCTTGCTGTTATGAGCATAGTTCCTAAGATCTGATACTGTTTGTAGCTTTAGTCTATTGTGCATGCAACCTGATGCTACTTTTTTCCTAGAAATACATAGGAATGACTTGCTGTAGTCAATTTTAGTCCAATGTACATTTATAGAGCATTTCAAGTTTGAAACATCATTTGTTCCTTTGAGCAACACTGTGATGTAGATACTACAGGTAGTAGAATCTCCATTTTATTGATAAGGAAACAGAATCAGGCTAATGACTTGCCTTGGGTCAGAAACAGTGAGTGTCAAAGGGCAGAATTAGAACTTAACACTCAAACCATTATACCATGTAAGTGAAAATATCTCAGACATTTCACTTCAAATCCATCAAATTAGAAAAGCTGATATAAAATGGAAAGAGGTAATACTAGAATTGGCTGTACAGAATCAGACACATTAATGTACCAATAGTAGAGCTGGAAACTGACCCATTCATTCTGGAAAGAAATAGGAAATGACGTGAAAAAGAAGTGGCTAAGTTCTTCATACCCTTTGACACAGTGATTCCACAACTGAACATATAATTTAAGGTGGTCAATTACAGAGAGAAATGCCCTATATATGACACAATATTTGCAGCATCATTCATTGTGGTCACAAAAACTTAGATAATAAAATGAATCTTCATTATTTAGGGAGTGGATAAACAATTTGTGGTATGTTGATGTAATGGAATCTTCTTGAGCACTAAGAAATGACAAATCTAAGGAATTGGAGAAATATAGGAAGATTTACATGAAATTATTCAGAGTGAAGAAAGAGGAAACTAGAGGGGGGTCCCCCAATACCACAATGATGTAAATGTTAGCCACACTGAAAAGCATTTGAACTCTGATGAACTGGAGTGAATAATTGCATATGAGAGAGCTAATAATGAAACATCTGTATTTTCTCAGGAGAGAGGTGAGGGTAGATATAGAAAATACAATGTACACAGTCAAATGTGGCCATGATGTCAGTTTTATTTAAATCTTTTTATTAAAAGGAAGGACTCAAAGGGGTAGAGAATGTAAAGGGTGAATAATTATGTTGTAAAAGTAAAAGGCAAAAACTATTATTTTTTAAAAACCCTCAACCTTTTTTTTCTTCAAATTTTATTTTTAGCTTATGGGTCTTGTGTCAGGCATAGATTGGGGAAACTGAACTGATTGTAAACTATTAACAGATTTATTTACTTAAAGACAAATATTTTAGTTGAAAGATATGGGTCCTGAGACTCTGAATAAGACCCAGGTGAAATATTAACTAAATTTATTGTAATGTTTTAAAAAGCATTGTCTTTAATATGTAATTTCAGCAAAGCTTTAACTTACAAATAATTCTCTTTAGGTCTCTTAGCATATTTGTAGTGCTGCTGGTTTTTTTTTTCCTGTTTATTGATGTGTTAAAGAGGAACCCCCCCCCCCCCCCATACTTCATATGTACTGTTTTGCAACTTTTAGCTAGGACAAGATCAGTCAGATTTAGCCTGGGCCAACAACTCAGGATGTGGGTAACTTAGGCTTGTCAACACAGATTGAGAGGTTTTTTCCCCCCCTATCACTCTTGTATATTGATGAAAAAGGGGTAGAGAAGAAAAAAAGTTAATTTGGGACTTGAAGAGCTGGATAAGAAGTTAGTATCTTTGAACAAGATTTGGATTTCTGGGTCAAAGTTTATAAAACAAAGCTGATGGATTTCTCTCCAAGATACTTGACAATTTTGCAAATCTAATCAAAAATATCCTAAAAAAAAGCATGGGAA
This sequence comes from Pseudocheirus occidentalis, assembly GCA_028646575.1. Taxonomy (NCBI): domain Eukaryota; kingdom Metazoa; phylum Chordata; class Mammalia; order Diprotodontia; family Pseudocheiridae; genus Pseudocheirus; species Pseudocheirus occidentalis. Next base: position 108,206,537 of record CM053601.1, on the reverse strand, counting down.
ATAGAGAAAACTTCCTATACATTTCCTAAAAGTGAGATGTTTTAAGAGTTGCCGCAAGATTAACAACAGCTGCTTAGACAGTCAGAAATTCACAGAGGACAAAATCTAAAATTCTATACTAAAAACAAAACATCCTAAAAAAAAACAAAACACAAACATGACCTCAAATATCTATTAAAAATGTCTAAACTTTAGGTAATTAAACAGGAAGTACTAGGGGTCCTAACACAAGGAAATACATTGGACCAAAGGTATCACTGATAGTGGGATAAAACCCACTCCTCAACCATGACTATTGATAGGTATTCCAACTCAAAAGAAGCAGGGTAGGTAAAAAGAGTGGGGATGTATTTTATATTAAGAAAATGTAGCCATATCAGAAAATAAGGAGCAAGAGTGCAAGGAGAAGCATTATAATATTTGGATAAAGATCAAATGAGGGAAAAACATGTGTGACTATCAATGGAGTTTACTTCAGACCACCTGGATAGTGAAAGGAACTGAACATTTTGCTAAATAGATTAAAAAATTTGGCACAGAGGCATTATAGATTTGTGAGGAGGCACTTCAGTTATCCAGATATCTTCTGAAACATCTCTCCATCTCTCTGTCTCTGTCTTTCTCTCTCTGATAAAATCAGAGTAGTGAATAATTCTTGACTTTTCTTAGTGATAATTTCATTGTTTCAAAAGATGGAGAAGCCCACAAAGGGAATTCTATTCTGGATCTGATTTTCATTAACAGGGAAGAACTGTTTGCTGAGGTGGAAATATTGGGAACCCTGGGGCAAAAGAAAAGAGTTTGAGATAAAAAAGGAGAGGTAATCTAGGCATAGTCTTGCATATAATCCTAGATTTTGGGGAAAAAAAACATATTTCAAAGGATTCAGTGGAAATATAGGTTAGTGGAGGCAATCATCTCAGGAGATGGGAGATACTGAAAAATGAAATTCTGCAGACACAAAGGGAAGCAATGCCAAATGAAGAAGAAATGTGGGTTCCTTCTAAATGATGCACATTCAGACGTAACTCACCAACCAGCTTAGATTTAAAAAAAAGAAATGACTGGGAGATGAAAGAAAGTCTAGGTAACGAAAAATGAATAGCATAGTGTAAATATATAGTACAAATATTATCAGGAACACTAAAGCCAATACCAGGGCCTGGGTAAACATGTGGAGTAGGTAGGACTGGTAACAGAAATACAAGCAGAATGAAAAGCAGAAGTTTCTGCCCTCCCCTTCCTCTTCCACTTTTTCCCTGGGGCCCTCTTGGGAACCTTGACTCCTCTCTTTGGAGACCTGAGCTTATCCAGAGTGTACAATGAGCCTGAGTCATCTGTTGCAAAGCTCCTTATGAACAGCATGTTCAGGAGAGCAAATGAGTTGCATGGTCCTAATTTCAGGCTGCAATTGTATAGGCCTGGGTGATAAACCAGAAGTTGATTCAAACCACTGGCTCAGGTTCTTTTTGTCTCCCTTAAGGTCCCGCTGGTGGATGCCATCTTTAAACCTGGCTAGGGGTGACTCTCTCCAGATTGGCCTAAATTCCCATCAGTTGGAAAGCTCCCAGTATAATCCTCCCTGCCCCTGTAGAATCTATGATGCAGCAATTTAACTTGAAAACAAAAGAACTAATGAACTCTGCTATAGGAGACATTGGAAAAGCCCCTCTGATCTGTGGGCATGGGGCACCAGCCACTGAGCTGGGCCTGTGTGCTCTGGTTCTGAGGAGACAGGAGGTTCCTTGGGGTTGCGCTGAGCAAATGCCTCCATTCTGCAGATGAGGAAACCAAAGGCAGGAACTTGTATGTGACTTTATCAAAGACAGAAAACAGTAATAACAAAAAAGTAGTTATCAGCCTTAGGTTTCCTGTGTTCCTTTCCTGTGACTTTTGACTCACATTATATAGACCTGTTGGTTATGTCATATTATAGACTACAGAGTGTAATCCTGCCCAGCAGTTCTAAAGATGGCCTAGCCACCTTGCTGACTGCAGCCAGAATATCAAATCCCTGGGTTAAAACTCAAATCTAGGTTTTCATTTTCACCAGTGACTCCCTACAAAGCTATAAGAATTTTTGATTATGAAAATGAATAGAACATGAAATTGGATTTTTGTCTTTAATCCTTGCCTTTCAAATCTCTGTGTTATTTTTTTTTATAATCTGGCTATTGTACTGGGATTTTACAAGGCTGTTGGCAGATTTAGGGGACATGAATGTCTTTTTTGTTTGGTTAGCTAAGCATAGCACCACAGTTTATAGCCTGTAACCTTCATGAGACTGCAAAGAAGGTCTACCTTTTTGGGGGTGGGTAAAGCACTTGGCCTGTGGCTGAAAACAATTTTTTCTTTACTCAGCTAGTCATTCTGCTTTATTTCTGGAAACTATCAGCATTTTTCAACCATCCCCATGCACCCAATGTTTTTAAAGCCATTGTTTTAAAATATTGTGTATAATGGGGAATATTCTTAGCTCTAGCTTTAGTAGGCAGAATGATCACTTTATATATTAACCCTTATTTTTTTAATCTATTGTCCTTACCTCCTCCTTCCTCTAATTATTTATCTTTCTGAGTCAATACTTGATTTACACTGTATTATAATCTAAATAATAATGAGCTAATTGTGTTATAAGAGGAATCTGGAATTTTAATGGAGGGATGCAAAAGGTGAAGATTTCAAGATTTTGGAATATTTCTGAGACTATAGTCTGTATTTGGAGCCTGAAATGAGGACTTTCTTTCAAAGGATTCCCAAGATATCTTGGATTTGGAATACAGTTAGCCCTTCTACATCAAGGCAGTTGCAGATTGGACATGATCTGGAAAATGTGTGTAAATTTTTCTGGCTCTTGCTTCAGATTAGAAGTCTAAATTTTTTTCTTTTTTTATGGGGTATTTACAGTACCATATTGTAAAATTTGGGTTGATGTTATACAAGATTATAAATATATCTTGTGCATTTCTGAGTTTCTACACCTTTTCTGTGTTGTCTGCTGGCCTTTATGTGTCATCTGTGGCTTACACAAAACTCCCTCCAAATTCTCCTTTAATTTCTTATGCTGACCCATGTTATATTGAAATTGTGATGGGCAAAGTTGCCATGTGAAATGCATAACAGCACAGTCTTCTAGTATTTTAGACTGCATTTGGTCTATTACTGAGTTTAAACCAGCTCATTTGCAAGTGAGTAGTGAGGGCTCAATTGTTTGAATAGTATAGCAGTCCTAATCAATCAGCTAATCAAGTATTTAGATAAGGACCTACTATGTGCCAGACTCTGTTACAAACATTGGGATACTGTAAAGCCAATCAGCAGTAGATTCCTGAGAGAATGCTACTGTGAAGAGCTTTTAAGATTCGGATTACATAGTGTTAGTGAACACTCTGTTTATTCCATTACAAATCTTTGTTCAGTACAATGTTCACAGTTTCAACAGTT
>CM053601.1:108179230-108194983 GCA_028646575.1 Pseudocheirus occidentalis | reverse complement strand
TATAAGAAATGGGAAGGGGGTGGACTTCATAATTACCAGGAGAGGCTTATATGAATTGATACTAAGTGAGAAGAGCAGAACCAGGAAAAATTTGTACACAGTCACAGATACATCATATGTGTGATAACCGACCTTGATAAACTGGAGTCTTCTCAGCAACACACAGTTAAAAGACAACTCTACAAGTCTCAGAATGGAAGGAGATACCTACACTCAGAGAAGATCTAGAAAGACCAGAGTTTAAATGGAGACTGAAGCAACACATGTTATTGTTCTTTTCCATGTCTGGTTTTGTTTCTTTTCTTTTTTTCCCTTTTCCCCCATTATTTGCTCCATTGGTTACAAGGCTTCTATACAACCAGACTATTGTACAATGTGAAAGTGTTTGCAGATCCCATACATGATTGTATGCCACCATGGGGTAGGGGGAGAGAAAGGAGGGGAGAAAATATGAAACTCAAATGATTCTGTAACTGAATCTTGTAAACTAAAAGTAAATAACCAAGTCAACAAATTAAAAATTGTTCTGTATATATAAAGGTATCCCCAAAAGTTTTAATTATACACACATACCCACATCCACACCAATATACACATCATATGAGCATATGCAATTTACAATGCATATAATGTATAGATGAATGCTATTTTATAACACACTCATATGTTATATACATATGCATATTATGTATATGGTATATAGATGTATGCTACATATATATTGTATATATATGCATACTATCTTTACTTGAAATTCAAGGAGAAAAAATTCCCCTTTATAACAACTTACAGAGAAAACAAAATGATCACTACCATACCTACAAGTGGTTGAGAAAGAGATATTCAAATTTTAAATCATACGTATTGAGCTAAAATGTTAGAACATGACATATTGATGTACAATGTACATGCCACCAGGAATGAGATAAAGTCTTTCCCTTTCTGTTCAATGTATCCTGGACATCTTGCAACTCCCTACATAACAGAAACAGATTTCTTCTTTAATGTTTGAATGAAATGTAGGTCCTTTGACAAATCATTAGTCTAGAAATTATTTCTATAAAAATATAAGCATCATAAAAGTGCTTATTTTCTGAAAAAATAGACACTGCTTCCCAAGTCCTCTAGCTTTATCCTGTGTTAAATATGAGTATGAGGATTGGCCTATTGCTAGAACGGCTAGATCAGACAGAAGTAACTCTGTATTTGACCACTGACTGATACTGATGTACTGGAAAGTTCTTATGTTCCCAATATTGGTTTAGTCAGCTACATTTAGGCAAGAATCGCAAAACCCTCTTGATCATAATCTATTTAGCATCTTTCTTCTAATCCATACATGCACAGTTAGCAAACTTTCCTAATCACAATGCCCTTGTGGTCAATAAGAGGCACTGAAGTTCAGAGCCTTTGGGTACTAACTACTTGTTAAGTTTCCCTCTCACTTTGGTCCCTGTGAATCTGCCCAGAAGAAACAGTCAGATATAAGGGCAGAGACCCAGAAATCTAGACTCTCCATCAATGTATGCCTGTCATTGCCTGTACTTTTGGGGACTTTAGGACTTGGAAAAGAATGTTTCCTTCCATGTGAGTAATTGACTTCCTGACTCATGATCCTTTGAGCTCTGTTAAGGGGTCCTCTGAACTTGTCTTTTCGAGTTGTCATATTTTCCAGAAACACTGCACCTGGAGTATGAACTAGACCCTGAACATGTCAAAAGACAGAGCAGTCCCCCTGCCCCAGCTGCCATAATTTGTTGTTTGCATCCCAATTGTGTCCTTGGGAGCCAAGATAATCCCAGTCAGTCTGCACTAGGCTGGGAAACTGCTTGTGCAGCTGGGACTCTTGTAGATAAGCAGACCATCCTATCCTCATGGTCCAGCAGTTCCCAAGGAAAAAAGAATGAGACTTTTGACATTCATGGTTTTTCCTCCCTTGTGTAAAGCCAAGCATGAACAGCTTTCCAAAGGTTTGCTGCTGTGAATAGCTTCAAGGTTCTGATTGCATAGTATAATGAACTCTCTATTGAGAAGTAAATTAACACAAAACATTCGCAGAAATCAAAGTACAGCATTCATATATTATGACATAACAACTTATCACTAAAATGGTCACATAGTTTTCACCAAAGTGGTCACATAGTTTTAAGCAAAAGATACAACCATTTAGTAACTCAATCATTCAGTGAGTCCTTAATTCAATCATCCTTAAGGAAGCTTGTCTCCTTAATGGACACAAAGTACAAAGGTCAAAGTTCTCCAAGCCTAGGTCACAGTAAATCCTAATCTCAGTCAGCATCAGGTACCCAAGAAAAGATCTTTTCATCTTGACTCAGGTCTAGCTCTCAGCTTCCATGGTTCCTCTTCCATGGTCCTAAACACCTGCAGAAACCTACACAACTATCACCTGGGTTCAAAGGTAGGCTGCTCCCAGTTCCTTGTCCTGCTCCTTGTCCAGTTCTTAGTCCAGTTCCTTGTCCAGTTTCCATTCTGTATTGAAGTTCACAGTGTTCGGTCCACCTCAAATCATTCACAGTTTCTGTTTCTGAGAAGACAAAGCTTAACAGAGCCACAATAATATTCATCCACATTTCTGGCACCATCATCAATTCACTATTTCCCTGTGAAATCAACACAGACCCACAAACAAGGTATGAGAACTCAACACAAATCATCAGTACAGTCCCAGGATCTCCAAATCCCTCCTTCAGGACTTCTGTAAACATACAACCAGAAAGTCCTCTTTCAGGGCTTCTAGCATGGTCCCAGGGCTTCTGTACAAAGTATCACAAACAAATATCAACACAGACAGAATAAACAAATATAGAGTGCCTGTCTACCACAAGTTTTCTCCTTGACTCTGCCACCACAAGAGTTCTCTTCTCAGTTCTGCTCAGTTCTCAATTCTCAGTTCTGCTCAGTCCTCAGTTCTTCTCTCTTCAATGTGCCACCACAAGTTTTGTTCTCAATTCTTCTCTCTCCATCCTGGGCCTCTCCTTATATATGGCCAGTAGCTCCTCCCTTTCCTATTGCATCAGCAACAGGAGTTCACAAATTCTAGGGTTCACAAGTTCTGCTTCTCAACATAGACTAAATACAATCATGGGCAAGAACTGAAACAAAGTGTTAATTAACTAGCTGAAACAAGGTGTTAACTACTTCTTTGCTTGCCATTATACCTTGCTACTTCCATTTAGGTGGAGATTTCTTTTCCTCCTCCTCTCTTTGTCCCAATTTCATACATGTGCAAGCTTTTGTTTGGATTGTAAACTCTTTGCCCAGGCTTAGGGTTCCACCTTCACATTCATTTCTCTTGTAACAAACCTAGTTTTCCCACAAGTTTCATGGAGTTGTGATTACCTATTGACAGCTCTTATGTTTCTTCTCAATGCTCCATCCATGTTCTCACAGACACAAAATTAGGAAGTATTTTTTAATATATGTCCACACTGCCACTCTCTCATTCTGAAATGTTTTCTATGCACACTAAAATAACCTCCAGGCCTAGCACTCTAGCCACTGTACCACCTAGCTGCCCCATGTGAGTGTATATAAGCACATAAACACACATTACCATTGCTGAGAAGTGTTTTAGGTTTTCTCATTATGTTTGTGACACTTTATTCATCAATGTGAATATATGTCAAGTATTCATACATGAATGAATGTGGGAGACTGGGAAGGAAGGGAAGAAATTCAAAGGGAATGAGCTTTAAATTACCCTTGTGCTCCAAAACTTTTCAGTGGTTCCCTATTGCCTATTAAAATAAAATATAAATGTTTGCATTGAAGGCCTTCTGTATTTTGACTCTGATCAATCACAGACCACAACATTCCTCTTTATGCACTGTATTTTATAGTTAAGTCTAACTACAAACTCTTTCCCCTAATTCTATAAGCCTTCTTCCTCTATGCCAATGGTTCTCAGCCTGTGGGTTATGTTCAATTTGTAACAATGAAAATACACCCTGCATGTCAGATATTTACATTACTATTCATAACAGTAGCAAAATTACAGTTATGAAGTAGCAAAGAAAATAATTTTATGGTTGGGGGGTCACAACAACATGAGGAACTGAATTAAAGAGTCGCAGCATTAGAAGGGTTGAGAACCACCATTCTATGCATTTGCAGAGGCTTCCCCTCACTCCCAGAGTGCAGTCCTTCCTCATCCCTGCCATTCAGAGTCTTTGCCTTCCTTCAAGGTCTGGCTCACCTCTGTGAAGCATTCTCTGATGTAGGAACCCACTCCCCCTGAAACACCCCTGAATATGTTCTCTCTTGCCCCATTATAGACTCCATTGAATTATACTTTTAATTTATAATCACAGACTTAGTCCTGGAAAGGATCTCAGAAGTCATCCAGTCCAATTCTCTCATTCCCTACCCTGCTATTTTACAATACAAAAACTAGATTTAAGAAGTGAAGCTTTTTAGGGCCACACAGGTGGTAAGTAGCAGGACTGTGATTCTAACCCACATCCTTTGACTCCTCATCTGATATTCTTTCTATTGTCTCATTTAGGTATTTTTCTCTCTATATTTTATATTCCCTCTAGTAGAATGTCAGCTCTATGAGGACAGGGACTTTTTCTGCTTAAAAAATTGCACAACCAGAACTTAGTGCTAATTGGCACCTTTGTTGTTGTTAGGTCCTTCAGACATATCCAACTCTTCATGACCCCATGGACCATAGCAGGCCAATATCAACGATGATTTTTTTTTCTTGGCAAAGATAATAGAATGGTTTGTCATTTCCTTCTCCAGTGAACGTAGGCAAAGAGGTTAAACAATAGCTAATAAGTGTCTGAGGTCGGATTTGAACTCAGGTCTTTCTGACTGCAGGCCTAGCATTCTGTCCACTGAGCCACCTAGCTGCCTAGGCACAATTGGCATATAAGTACTTAATTAATGTGAACATTATTTTGAATTCTAGAAGAACAAAAGGCAAAACACTATATTTGCTCTAAATATTCTTTGCTGGAGTTTTTTGTGTCTTGTAAGGTATTTAACCTCAAGCATATGTGAAATCCAAAGAAAGCACCTATAAAAGATTATACATATTTTTAAAATACAAAATCTCATCTAAAGACTGTCAGAAACTGTACCACTTGTGGAATTTATGATGCAAATATGAAATCCTGTCATTGAAATATCAAGACCTCCAGCCTCCACTCCTCCTGCCTCATCCTTGAAGCTAACATTGAGCTTTATCGCTTTTCATTTCAACATCTTCTTATAATCACATTCAGAGTCTCCTCTGGGCAGTAGCAGGAAGCTGAAAGGTATCATTCACATTGTCTTAGGTGGACTTGTACTTGATCTTTTGTTTAACCATTAGGAACCAGCATGAAGACGTTTTCTCACCAATTCCAACAGGCTGCGTTTCATTTGGAAGTTTATAGCTTCTATTTGCAAGTCAGATAGTAAATTTGAATTATGCCCTGTCAAGCCAAAATATGACAGGCCTAAAAATCAGTTTGTGGTGCTGCTGTTTCCTGTGCTATTTGGCAACCTATTGTTTGTGAAAGGAGATTCAGAGTAAACTCTATGTGTGTTCTTTAGCTCCGAATACTCAGTTTGAATTTGGTGATGTTATCAAGGTATTATGTGGGACCAAAGAAACGTTATTGGATATTTTAAGATTTTGAAAAAAAACGAATACTTGTCAATTAGCACATTATCGATCAGTATAGTATGTAATTTTCATGGAGGGAACAGATTAGAGAGGAGATTCACTTCTGCTAATTGCCTTGGAAATCTTTGCACAACAGGGTACATTGTGATAAAAATAAAAGTTGAAAAAGAAGATTATTTTTATTGATGTATCTGAATAATATCTAGAAGATTTAATAAACCATGAATTAATTCTCCAAATTGGTCACCAAGAGAATACTAAATGTCTAAGGATAATTGAAAGGAAATCTTGAGCTGATATTCATAAGAAAATGCCTGGAACTGACAAAATTATAAAAACAGTTCCATGAGAATCCATTAAAAATATTCAGCCAACTTTGTATGCAAGATCAGTTTGAGCAGATTTATTCATTGTGAGTGAGTCATTACATGAGGAAAGAAATGAAGGGAAACTCACAGTGTCATAAAAAAGTAGCATTGAGTCATTCCAGATGAAACTTCCTAAAGTTAAAAAAAAGTTGTAAAGTGACTTTCTTCCAGTTGTTACTGGCCAGCTCCCAGGATGAGGATGATAACAACCAACATTTACATAGTACGTAATATGTGCCAAGTACTGTGCTATGTGCTTTACAATTTTCATCCCATTTGACCCTCATACCAACCCTGGGAAATAGATGCTACTATTGTCTCTACTTTACAGATCAGGAAACTGAGGTAGAAGGAAGTTAAGTGACTTTCCTTGGGTCACCTAGTTAGTAAGTGTTGGAGACAGATTTGAACTCCTGTTTGCACAACTCCAGGCCTGGAGCTGCATCCACTAGGCCACCTACCTCTGTTTTATCCTTTACTGTGTAGGTAAGTGGGTGTCTTAGAATCTGGAGAAGTGAAACCATTGAATTCACCATTTTTAGTGTGTTTGTCTCAAGGTTCATATATATTTTGCTATTTTGCAGATTCAGTGATCCTTTACAGACATAGGGGCATGGAAAACTTGATGTGTGAATGTGTGTACATGTACATGCATGAAAGCAACTGATAATTACTTAGAGCATGTTTTCTTTCCCTGAACTTAGTCCCATGTCTTTTTTTCTGAAATAAAGGTTAGCATTAGCAATACCAACTATTGTGTTAGAAGACTAAGACAATAGATTTAGAACTAGTAGTCATTTAGTTAAAGTTGCCCCCCCACACCCCTATTTTACAGATGAGAAAATTGAGGACCAACAAGGTTAAGGGAATTGTCTGAAATGATTCTTATTGTCACAGAGGCAGGATTTGAAACCAGGTCTTCTGCCTCCAAAGCCAATATTCTTTCCACTGTTCCCATTATAAATATATGTGATTTTTTATAACTTGACTGAAACGTCCCACGTTGGAGATTTTACAGATTCAGTTACCTGTTCCCCTTATTTTGTTTGGGACAATATGCTTAATATAATAGGCATTTTAAGGATTCAGAAGCCTTATTTATGGAACTTATATTATTTTAGGTATGTACTTTGGAATATTAAATGCTAATAACAATAACTCTGGTTTGCCTGGAGCTTTATGCTTCACAAAGAACTTTCTATAGTTTTATCCTGACATTCTGTGAGAGAAAATGCATTATTTAAGGACTCAGTATTTCCAGGGAATTGTGGGAAGATGGAAGAATAAGGCAGGCATGGAGATAATTGATTCAAGGGATTTTATGGAGATTGAACTGAAAAAACTTAACAATTGATTGGATATGGAAGTGAGAGAGAATGAAATTTTGACCATCATGCCAAGGCTGTGAAACTGGGTGCCTGAAAGTGTGCTTACAGCCTTGAAAAAAAATAGGGACATTAAGAAGAGGGAATCTGTTTTTTTCAGGGGAGATAAGTTTCATTGCCAATGGGCACAGACTGCTGATTAAGTGTTCAAATTAAGGCCATGATATCAAAGAAAGGGCCTCTTGCCATGGTGGGGAGAGAAAGGACACTGGAGTCAAGAAGATCTGAATTCAAATACCATTTTCTGGAAATGTGACTTCAGACAAATTGCTTAAGCTTTCCCCTAGACACGTCTCTACTAGCTATTGAGAAGGTGGCAGCTTGAAATGGTAGTGGGAGTTTGCTACACAGATGATATAACAAGTACGATAAAAAATTGAACAGCACTCTCTAGGTACTTCCAATAATTATAATTGGTCTGAGAATAGCTAAATGATTTGCTTTTAAGGTGTTTGAATGAATGAAATTGAAGCAAGAAAAGCTCCCTGGATTTTTAATGTCCAGATTGCAGCTCTCTACCTGCTTCTTAGAAAGCCAAAGAAGCAGAGAGGGGAAGAACCTAATGAAACCTCCAGCCCATCACCCTTCCAGTGCCACAGTCTTCCCTAAAATATCACTCACTATGTTGTGACTGTCTGACTTTAAATGAAATTTCATTCTCCATGTATTTCGAGGCAGTTCTTTCCCGTCTTTCTTACCTCCTGTCTCTAGAGCCTGCCCTGCCTGACTAGGAGCCATATTTCAACGTGTTAAATAAAGAATAGTCTAATACAAACTGTGAGACTATAATTCCCATTGAAACTCCATTAAGTAAAGAAAAGCTGTCGAGTATGAAATCTGCTGATCCTTAGGGATGACTTGGAGTACATTTTCCCTTTAATGGCTTCATGCTTTGCCAAACCATAATTCACTGATATTTCTGTCAACAGCTTCATCAGGGTGTACATTTGACTTTCCTGAAAATGACAGGATGGCAACTTTCTTTACTATGCAAACTTATTGCCTTGAAAAGTTGATATGGGGAAACGAAAGCTTTTAGTCAACTCTGCTGTGAAGGAATAGGCTATAGAGCCTGAAAATAAGCATTTTAGCTTTTTAAGAAACCTCAGAAGCCAACATCCAAAGATCGAGTGACTTTAATCACCAGCAACTATAGTAATGACGCCCATTTGGGCATTTGCCTGTGTTGTATTGTTATTTTTAACATTCAGAATTAACTATTTATTGAAATGAAACAGAAAGGGAACTGTACTCTGATCCCCTCCATATCTGTGACCTTCAAGGAGAGTAGAAAAAGGTCTACTCTCTCTGTACTGTGCACATCCATATACAAAACTGAGAAAAATATTCATGCTTCACAGCATTGTAATGAGTCTTAATGAATTCACATTGGCACAGGGTTCTGTGGTTTGTAGGTAAAAGGTATTATAGAGTTGAAAAATATTTACTTGTCTTCTTAGTTTTTCTCCCATACCACCTAATCAAAATAGAGTTTCTTTTGTCTATCCCTGACATTCAGACAAATTTCAAATTTTGCAATTGTTTTCTTGCTAATAAAGATCTGAGCTCTTAGAATGTTTGTCTATTTATGTTTGAGTAATAATGAGATCTCTGATTACTACTGAGGGTTGATTCCTCTAAGTGCAACTATATTTTAAATGAGAGCGAGGAGTAGAGAAATTGAAGAAATTGAAGAGTCTTTGAGTTTAGGGACTTGTCCTTAGGTTCTCTAGATATATGTGTTTGGATGTGCTAGGATATACTCTCTTTCAATAGAACAGGGTTTGGGATTGTTTCACTTTTGTCTTGTCCTAGTTCTTAGCACAGAGATTAACAAACCATGGCCCTTGGACCAAATCCATCCTCTGCTTGTGTTTGTACAGATTCATCCAGAACTTTGAACGGTTTTTAAATTTTTTTAAGCAATATTATTTTATTTAAAATAAATGAAATAATAAAGTTTTATTGTACTTAAAAATGTAAAAATATACCCTATTCTTAGCTCTTGCACTATTCAAAAAAGCAGATGGTTACCAATTTGGGTTGCAGGCCATAGTGGACCAACTGCTGGTCTAGCATGTAGTAACTGCTTAATAAGTATTTGATGATTGGTGGAAATACCACAACAGTCTTGGGAGAAGCTTCTTGGTAATTATGAGAACATGAATTAAGTCAAGGGATCCTTTGTGGACTAGTATCCTATGAAGAAATCTGGCTGTGAGACAGTACAGAGGTTTGCTTGCCCTGGAAATCTCAGTGGTGTACAAGTTCTTCCTTATGTAGGAATGATCTAAAAGAACTGTGGAAGTCAGTAATTCCTATTATAATTCTGGGGGAGGGGAGAGTATTTTTCAGTATGGCACTATAAATCTTAAGGAAGAGAGCCAATAACTAAGATGTGGGAACACTTAGATATTCTACATGCAACCACTGCATTCAGAAAATGCAATACTTTATCAAGCACAGGGAGAATAATTATCAGTGTTTGGGAATAACAGAAAAAGAAATGTACCAACATCAAGATACCACCAGAAGTTGCCACACAGGGCACTAGGTCAAGGAAAATGAGCATACCTGGAGGACTCTAGCTATTCCACAGTGTGAATCCCTTGAACATGCAAAGGGCTGCCCAAACTATCTGTAACTTGGCCCCTAGAGTCTGGCTATAAATGGGAGATGAGGGTTCCACAAACATCTCGACAAAATTCAGAATGGATTCCTATGGTACACAGAGCACTCTAACTTCTCTATGTTACATTTTCCTTGAAAAATCCAGTATTAAAGGCACTGCTTCATGCCTATTATCTCACCACTGTGACTATATCAGTTCCTCCTTTCATATCATTTACATTTACATTCGTTGGCTATATTTTTCATGCCTAATTCTGAACATATTAGCATTTATGTATGAGTTGGTATTATAGTTATCTGAGTATATGTCATAGTCACTGTCTCCTGTCACATCCCCGTTTGTGAGTTCCACGAAGGCAAGGACCACAAATTGTATAAACTTTGGATCTCCCCCAGTATCTACCACAGAACTCTATGTATAATAAGTGCTTAATAAATGGTTGCCAAATTGGATTGAATGTGTCTATTTCTTTACTCATAATTTGCTTTTCTGGGAATGTAGGATGGAGTCCAATCCCTCTGATTCTGTACAGCTGCTCCTCTCATTAATCGCTGACTCAACAGCATGGCAGTATACTACGGGCAGAGAGATGGCATGCCTTTGACACACATGAGACTTTCTTCTGTAGATTATGTCCAAAGAATCCTGTTTGTTTCTTGTTTGTACATCTTTGTTTGCATGTTGTCTCCCCAATTAGACTGTGAAGTCCTTGAGATCAGTAATTCTTTTTTTTGGCTTTCTTTGTATCCATGGCTCGTAGCACGTGGTAGGCATTTACTACCCCAGGCAGCTAAGTCTGGTAGTTGCAGCATTGTTGCATAGCATATATCCACTGACAGAGTCGTTTTCCTAACTGGGAGAATTCTCTTTACCGATGCAATCACAGGTCTGGAAAACTTTCCAAGGTATCAACAAGCATTTATCTTAATACTTACTTTATGCCAGTGATTAAAAAAAAATGTGGCCATGAAAGAGGTTGGTGATTATCCAGTCTCCAGTCCTGTAGTTCTATAGAGTTGGTGAATTAATTTTTGACTCAACTGGAACTTGAACTAGCTAACTTCTGCAAATGCATTTGGGAAAGTGACATTTTATAAAGAAGTTTCCCATCTGACACACAGACAAGTGTAAGGTACCTTTGGGCACCTAGGTGGCATTATAGTGCAGAGTACTGGGCTTTCAGTGAGGAAGACTCATCATTCTGAGTTCAAATTTGGTCCTAGACATTACTATCTGTGTGACCCTGGGCAAGTCACTTAACCCTTTTTGCCTCAGTTTCTTTGTCTGTAAAATGAGTTGGAGAAGGAAATAGCGAACCACTCCAGTATCTTTGCCAAGGAAATCCCAAAGGGAGTCATAAAGAGTTGGACACAACTGAAATGACTAAGCAACAGCAAAAAGGGATGTTTACCTGAGCAGAGAGGAAAGTTACTGGAAATAAGAAGGACTTATGTTGTAACTATCATAAGGGCTGATTTGACGCTAAGCAGTGATTTTTGTAGATGTGCCCAAATATGCAGTGCTATAAGTTAAACCTTTTTGGAAACAAGAGCAATACAAAGGAATCTTATATAATAGGAAATCTGAAGATATGTTAAGGGTATTGGTGATAATTTCTGAGCATACCATTACCGATCATATGTAATATGATAGGAGCAAGGAAAGTGAGAACCATATTTTCAAAAAAAAATTACTAATATCTTTTGCATCATCTTCATTTATGAATAATAAGAGCTAGCAGGGATATGTTGCTTTAAGGTTAACAAAGATTTGTGTATACTTTATCTCTTTTTATCCTCACGACAATCCTATGAGGTAAGTGGTATTCTCCCTGTTTTACAGATAATGAAACTGAGATAGGGTTTAAGTGATTTGTCCAGGATCACAGATTTAACAAATATCTGAGACTGGATTTGAACACAGGTCTTTCTGACTCCAAATCCAGCACTTTATCCACTATGTCACCTAACTGTATTATGGCATTATTACAATTTCTTTCGCCTTTTTTTCCAAGAAAATGATTATATATAACATCTAAAAGTGGTGCCAAAGTGATTGGCTAGTTTGTATAAATGGAAACCTAATACCGGGAGCTCAAGAGCTAGAATGATCAGTAGTAGAATTATAGTCTTCCCTAGGCAGATCTTCCTTATCTGTATTATATGTTTTCTAAGAAGATCTCAGATCTCTTCTTATACACTAAAGAAATTGCAAAACCCATCTTTCACTTTTCTATTTTATCCTTTTTATGATAAATTTTACATTTAAAACATTCACTTCCACAAGATTTTGAGTTATAAGTTTTCTCCCTGTCTGTCGGCTACCCACCACCCCAAAACAGCTATCCCATGGAATACCCTCTCCCTCAATCTGCTCTCTCCTATGTCCTCCCCCATGGCCCTCTGACTTTCAGGTATGGCAAGATGGATTTTCATACCCCAGTGCCTGTATGTATTATTTCCCAGTTGCAAGTATAATAATACTAATAATAATACTAATAATACTACTACTAATAATAATAACTTTTAAACGTTTGATTTTAAAACTTTGGATTCCAGATTCTTTCCTTTCTTCCCTCATCACCCACCCTTACTGGGAAGACGAGCAATTCAATAGAGGTTGTACATGTGTAGTTATGTAAAACATTTCCATAGTGGATATATTGTGAAAGACTGATTATATTTCCCTCCATCCTATTGCGCCCCCTACTTGTTCCATTTTTTACTTTGACCCTGTCCCTTTTCAAAAGAGTATGCCTCTAACTACTTTCACCCATCAGTCCGCCCTCCCTTCTATCATTCCCTTTCTTATCCTCTTCCCCTCCTACTTTCCTATAGGATGAAATACCCAATTTAGTGTGTATGTTGTTCCCTCCTCAAGCCAAATTCAATGACAATAAGCTTGACCCTTTCCCTTTTGCCTTCCTGTTCTTTCCCTTCATTGAAACATTTTCCCTTGCCTCTTTTATATGAGATAATTTACCCTATTCTATATCTCCCTATCTCCTCTCATTATATTCCTCTCTCACCTCTTAATTTTATTTTAAAAATATCATCCCTTCCTATTCAATTGACCCTGTGCCCTCTGTCTAAATAAACCTGTAGACATATGCACACACACTCACATATGTATTCATATGAACAAACACCCTCCTATATTGACATATATATGTTTACCTATACATACATTTATATTCCCTTTAGTTTATCCTCATACTGAGAAAAATTTCATAACTTACAATGATCATTTTTCCATGTAGTCATGTCAATAGCTTAACTTTTCTAAGTTCCTTATGATTTCTTTTCCTTGTTTACCTTCTCATGCTTCTCTTGCTTCTTGAATTTGAATGTCAGATTTTCTGTTCAACTCTGTTTTTTGAATCAAGAATGCTTGAAAGTCCTCTATTTCAATGAATGACCATATTTTCCCCTGAAATATTATACTCAGTTTTGCTGAGTAGGTAATTCTTAGTTTTAATCCTATCTCCTTTGACCTCTGAAATAGCATATTCTAAGCCCTTCAATCCCTTAATGTAAAAGCTGATAGATTTTGTGTTATCCTGATTGTGTTTCCACAATATTCAAATTGTTTCTTCTTGGCTGCTTGTAATATTTTCTCCTTGTCCTGGGAACTCTGGAACTTGGCTATAATATTCTTAGGAGTTTTCTTTTTGGGATCTTTTTCAAGAGGTGATTGGTGAATTATTTCAAGTTCTATTTTACCCTCTGGTTCTAAAATATTGGGGCAATTTTCCTTGAGAATTTCTTGAAGGATGATTTCTAGGTTCTTTTTCTGATCATGGCTTTCAGGTGGACCAATAATTTTTAAATTGTTTATCCTGATTTTGGGGCAAGGTCCTAGAGTTTTCCTGCTTCTATGCTGCCATCTTGGCTCTGCCCTCCATTCAAAAGACTTCTCTATTTTGTCTTCTTAAGCCAAAAAGGGTAACCAAGTTGAATAGGCACTCCCCAAGGGCTTCATTTATCTCATGCTAGGTGCCACTAAAGGGCAAAAGCAGACATCAGTGTTCTCATCCAGAGACCTCCATATCTGGTCAGCCAGTCAAGAATCTTGTAAATGAATGTTTCTATTAGTTGACTGCTCTGGGTGTTGCTTCTTCAGATCTCTCTGACATAGTGATCTGTTATGTTCCCTGTTAAATTTTCCTACCTATTCTTAACTAGTTCAGCCATTTATCACTTCACAAATCAGTCTTGTGACTATGAAAATTCTGTTTTGTCACACTAACATTTTATAAATTTTTAAATGAAATTTCTTTCTCTTCCATCTTTAACCACTAAAATGTTCATATATTACAGAAGACTTATGGTGGTAAATTTGTATCCTGTACAACGTGATTTGAGCCTTTATATTTATGCCATACCTCATTTTTTTGTCTCCCAAATTACTCATATTCCATCAAAAATTGTTTCTTCACATATAGAGTTTGGCAATTAAAAATTAAAGTTTCCTTTCTACTCTTTTCACCAAGATGTTCATCTATGACAAAGAAAATATTTTATGTTCTTTACCAATTGATTTGTTTTATTTATGCAAAAGTTATTTTTGGTTCTTTTTATCACCAGATTTTTTCCACACGTCTCCATTTCTTTGACTCATCTCTCGTAAGGTATGATTTCAAGACCCTTCAAAATTCTAGTTGCCTTCCTCAGGATTCTCTTCAGTTTATCAAGGTACTTTCCAAAACATGCCACCCAGAACTGAAAAATATACTCCAGATATGTTCTGACAAGGCACAATAGAATGGGATTATCTATTACCTCTCTAGTCCTATTCATTGGCCATCCTTTTCTCCCCTTTTTCTCTCTAGCCTTCTGGAATTCCATAAACTATTTTTACTTGTTCACTGACAGAGATAGCAATTATTCATGCAGAACATTTTAGGAGACTGATAATATTTCTTTTCCCCCCTTAAATTTATTTATTTATCTTTAGTTTTCTACATTCGCTTTCATAAGATTTCTAGCACTGAATTTCCCCCCTTCTCTATCGCTTCCCCAAGATAGCTTGCAATAGTCTATACATGTACAACCATATTAAACATATTGCTACATTGAGACTGATAATATTTCTAACTACACATATTTCTTGTCACTGCCATGAAACAACACTTTCCACAAAGAAATAAACACAAGACAAATGAGCACAGATCAGTTAATAGTTTAGCTTTTATTAAGCCCCTATTATATCTTAGATATTGCGAATAAAAAGTCAAAAGGAATAAAAAGTCAAAAATAAAATAACTGCCCTCAGGGAGCTTACATTCCACAAGGAGGAAATACTATGCAAAATGATGAGTTAATATAAAATATCTATCATTTATATTAATTAAACACAAAGTTATTTTGGGGCAGAGGCAAGAAGCCACCGCTGATGATGATAAGTAGCATGTACACAGCACTTTAAAGTTTGCAGAGTTCTTACTAAAATGACCTCATTTGTCTTTACAAGTTGGGGGTGGGGAGGCATGTGCTACCATTATCTCCACTTTCCAGATGGAGAAACTGAGGTAGACAGGACAGGTGATTTGCCCACCATTACACAGCTTGGAAGTATCTGAAGCCAAGTTTGAACTCAAGACTTATTGAGTCCAGGTCTTCTCTCTATCCACCTGGCCACCTCTCTGGAAAATGCAGGAAACAAATTACATCATGTGCTCTATTCCTACATGTCTTTTTACACATAATAATGAATCTTAAAAGTTTTCAA